>CAUYUJ010015550.1:223034-244345 GCA_963575745.1 Prorocentrum cordatum | reverse complement strand
GGATTCCTCCTCGCCCGATGTCATCCTCGTCCTGGCCTCGTCTTCGAGGGAGGAGGGGGAAGGGAGAGGGGGGAAGGGAGAGGGAGGAGAAGGAGGAGGAGGGGGGAGGAGGAGGAGGGATCCCTCTTCGCCCAATTGTTGGCCCTCGTCCTGGCCTCGCTGTACCAGGCGGCGGGGATGCTCGAGCACCCAGCCGCCGGCGTCGGAGGGCTCCGCCTCTCCACCGCCCCCTCGCCCGCTTCCCCGGGGGCTCCGGAGGGGAAAACATGATCGACCCACGAACAAGGGAAAGGAATGTAGAAATGTAAGGCATGGCAACGTTTCAAAGACACGGGGTGAACCTTCAAGTCAAAACCGGGGGTGAACCAACTAAAAGAGAACCCTGGGCCTCAGCCCTTTCCGGGAAAACATGATCGACCCACGAACAAGGGAAAGGAATGTAGACATGTAAGGCATGGCAACGTTTCAAAGACACCTGACTGGGCGACGGGCAGCTGCAATGCTGCATGTATCGACCTTGATGTACTGTGCCGACGGCTGTGCTGTGCTGGGCCGTGCTGAACTGCGATGTGCCATGCCGCGATTGTGCTTTTTTTTTTTCTCTCTCTCTCTCTCTCTCTATATATATATAGATAGCGTTGTGGATCGAGTCCTCTTTACATCCGAGTCCTGACCGAACTGATCTGGATCTTAAGCTAGAGCTGCCTGAGCAGATGGTAGCTGCCCCAGAACTAATCGAAAGGGGGACATGCCAGGAGGACGCGCCGCGGAACGTCCCAAGGGACGCGCCAGGCGACGTGCCAGGGACATGCCATGGGCACGCACCGCGGGACGTGCCAAGGGGACGCGCTACGGAGGAACGTGCCAATGGACGTGCACCGCGCGACGTGCCAGGGGGACTCGCCACGGGACGCTCCGCGGAACGTCAGGCAACATGCCAGGCTGCAATGCTAAGGGTATCGATATTCATGTACCGTGCCGAGGGCTGTGCTGTACCTGGGCGACCTGGACACCTGAAAACACGCGTTTCGCTCAAGACGTTCTTAGCACATCCTCATGCTAGACATCCGCCTGGGCAACCTGGACACGTGCAAACAAGCGTCTCGATCGAGACTTCCTCGACACATCCTCATGCTAGGCATCCGCCTGGGCGACCTGGACACGTGAAAACAAGCCTCTGGTTCGAGACATCCTCAACAAATCCTCATGCTAGACATCTGTCTGGGCAACCTGGAGGCGTGAAACCAAGCGTCTCGCTCGAGAAATCCTCAAGACCTGGGCACGTGAAAACAAGCATTTCACTTGAGAGATCCTCTGAATTCAGGTCCCCAGGAGAGGACAATCTATAACACACAATAAGCGTTTCGCTCGAGACATCCTCAACACCTTCTGAAACAAAACAATCGTTTCGCTCGAGACATCCTCAAGCATAATTCCGCCGGCCCTCTTCGACTTCGTTTTTTATCGCAGATGATTCCGCCGGCCCCCTTCATGTCAAAACCGGGGGTAAACCAACTAAAAGAGAACCCTGGGCCTCAGCCCTTTCCGGGAACAAAAACACAGACACAATGCATCGTCGACCCCCAGGAAAATACAGGAAAATATATGGGAAGCGGGGGTCAGGGGCAACGACGATGGGGGGGATAGGCATAATTAGGGGGGGATGCGTCGACGCGCAATCGCCCTTTGATCGCCGATGGCGGCCCGATAGCCCCAACCTGCCCAGGAAGGTGCGGATTCACCAATCAGGGGCCCATCGCCGATCTATCGGCGATGCATCGCCGATTCCACGTCGATGCATCCCCCCTACGCCCGTCCCCCCTATCGTTGCCCTTCAGGGGGGGGTGAAGACGAAGACCCGACAAATAGGGGAGCATATGGGGAATCCTGGGAGTCGTGTCTATCTATTTGTGTGTCCTTGGACCCCCTCAGTGGCCTTTCTCCCTCCTCTTCCCCCCCCCCTTTTAAAGGGCGGGGAGGAGGGATGAGGGAAGAGAGCCGGAGGGGAAGGAGAGGGAGGGAGGGGATCATCAGGGTGGTTTCGACTCGCTATCCACTGCATCACAGATCATTTGTCGTGGCTTTCGAGGGCGGCCAGGAGGCCCTGGGGGAGGTCCGGGGAGCAGCGGCATCGATCTGCGTTCTGATAGTCCAGACCCTCCCCAGGACATCCAGCGAGCAGGAAGCGGCATGCACGTACGCTTCCTTGGCTCCGCGCGCGGCTGTTTTCTGGACTCCGCGCTGGCCTTTGCATCCTGGCGCGCGGAGTGCGCCAGCGGTGGCGCTGGAGGCGCCGCCAGGGGGGGCCCAGCGCCGATCCAAGAGGTCCACGCGGAGCTCCGGAAATTTATGCTTCTGGATTTTGATGTTCCTCCTGACATGGTCCGCTCGGCGAGCCCTGTTCCCTGCCCTGCAGGACAAGGACTTTGTCGATAAGGTGCTGCTTGAGTTCCTGCCCCAGCACTTCGGTGACGCACTGGCGGACGCGAACAGGAAGACCCAGTGGTTCTGCGATTTCCAGCGAGAGGCGGATCGCGTGCAGCCCCGTGCGGGGTTGCGGAGGTGGGGGATTACGACGAGGATGAGTATGATGTGAAGGCGGCAGGATGAGGACGAGGAGGAACACATCGAAGCATCGGTATCCGCACGAGGGCAAAGATAGGAGTTCCCGCGCGGACTCCTGCTGCATCTGCGCGGAGCCCCCGGGCGGCGGCGCCTCTGGCGCAGGCCAGGGCGCGTTTCGCGCGCCATGGAGGGGGGGTGGGGGAATAATTCGTTGGATATGCCTCAGGAGGGGAAAAAGCACAGGCACAATTAGGTGTCGGCTCCCAGGAAAATGTGGGAACAGATGGGCAGTGGGGTGGAAGACGAGAGCCCAGAAAATTGGGGGAGATAAGGGGAATCCTGTTACTTATGTGTATCTATTTGTGTGTCCCAGGGCCCCTTGAGTGCCAGCCTTTCGCCACGTGGCCGCTCGTGCCGCCTCGTGGGCGCCCCGTGCGCTGGGCGGCTTCCGTTCGTTGGGTACAGCCGGCCCGGACTAGTAGGTCGACCCTGGCAGCTCAAGGGTGCCCTTGTGTCTTGTGCCTCGCGACACGTGACTTCTTACACTCCCATTGCGATGTGGACCGCGGAGGGGTCTTGTGTCCTCTCGCGTGTCCTGCCCAATCACGGCCGACGGTATGCATCGGGGTGGAAGACGCAAGCCCAGAAAACATAGGAAATTGTGGGGAATCCTGTTGCTTGTATGTGTGTTCTCTGTGTGTCCCGGGGCCCCTTCAGAGCAATTCGTTGGGAGTGCCAGCCTTGCGCTACTTGGCCGCTCGTGCCGCCTCGTGGGCGCCCTGTCGTGCGCCGGCACGGGCTCCCCCCGAGGAGGAGTCGCCCACGGTGCTGCCCCGTGCCGCCTCGGTGGGCGCGTCGGCGGCGCGACCCCCCCGCGTGCGCCGGGGTGGGGTCCCCGAGGATTCGCCACGCTGCCGCTCGCGTCTGAGTCCAGCCACAAGGGGGCCCGAGGGGGCCACGTGCGAACCCTACCCCTTGCCCCCCACGATTCCTGAGGGGGAGGGTGGGGTTCACTTCGCTCGGGAGCTCCCGAACAAAGGGAACCCCACCCTCCCCCTCAGAAATCGGGGGGATAAGGGGCAGGGTTCGCATGTGGCCCCCTAGACCTGCCACAAGAAACCCAACCCTGAGACCTCAGGGCGTCCGGAGCGATCTTTGGCGTGGGAACGTCACGCTCTCCATGGCAAGACCGTCGAGACCCGAGAAGCCCGGGGCCACCCTGGAGCTAAAGTCGGGCCCGCCCCTCTACAGGAGGAAGGTTCAAAAATAGTCAAACATAGTCCGGGCTGCATTTCTTGCGTATATTCAGACCATGTTAGGGCACTGTTGGAGTACAGTCGGGGCGCTGAAGAAGGAACCCTTTTCGTTTGGGAGGGGCTCACTGTTCCTTAGCCGTTTCACGGGTTGCCTTCGGTTTTTCCTTACGCTTCGATGGGAAACCGAAGTTCAATTGTGGACAAAAGGGGCATCGTTCCTCATTCAGGGTTCCTTAGGTCAACGCGCCGACTGTATTGGAGAGGCCTGACGGCCGGCGCCGCCGACCCTGATCGAAAGGGCTAGGAGGGGGGGGAGGAAGCGGAGGAGGAGGAGGAGGAGGAGCAGGAGGAGGAGGAGGAGGAGGGGCATCGTTCCTTATTCAGGGTTCCTTAGGTCAACGCGCCGACTGTATTTGTTTCATTATTGGAGAGGCCCGACGGCCGGTGCCGCCGACCCTGATCGAAAGGGCTAGGAGTGGGAGGGAGGAGGAGGAGGAGGCGGAGGAGGAGGAGGAGGAGGAGCAGGAGGAGGAGGAGGAGGAGGGGCATCGTTCCTTATTCAGGGTTCCTTAGGTCAACGCGCCGACTGTATTTGTTTCATTATTGGAGAGGCCCGACGGCCGGTGCCGCCGACCCTGATCGAAAGGGCTAGGAGTGGGAGGAGGAGGAGGAGGAGGAGGAGGAGGAGGAGAAGGAGGAGGAGGAGGAGGAGGAGGAGGAGGAGGAGGAGGAGGACCTACCAGCAGCCTGAACCACGTCGCCTGCACAGCATGTGTGTCGCAACGCAGCCTGCATCACGTAGCTTTCACCCCGTGGTTGTCACCTCGGGTAGACACCGCCCAGCTTGCACGACACAGCTTGCGCCACATAGCTCACACCGCACAGGTTCCACCGCCCTAGCTCGCACCACTCAGCTTACACGACATAGCGTTCACCACGTAGTTCGAACCGCGTAGCGTTCATCCCCATTCTGCAACAACGCACTCCTTGGGACCCATGTCTTTGCATGATACCCGGTGATGAGGAGTATACGGGGGTGTGAAGGATGCGGATAAGTCGGAGGTGCAGCGGCACGGGCAGCATCAATTGGAGGGGAAGGACAGTTGCGCCTAGGAGGTTGAGGAGGAGCTGAACGAGGAGGCTGCGAGATAAATGTGCGGATTGAAATGGGGAGGGGAGAAGGGAGCAGGAGTCAACGAAGGAGCGGATGAGAAGGAGCATGGTGAGAAGGGCGAGTGATATCGTCCGTGCCACATGTGGTTCTCGACGTCAGCGTATGCCTCAGAGCTCACGTAACGAACCAGCATTATGGCGATTTGCACATACAGTCCAGTGTACAGTTCGTAGCCGTGCTTGGGGGTCCGCGCCGCGCGCGTGAATCGAGAGATGAGTAAGGAGGTTCAGGGAGGATGTTGTCCCAACAGCGCCAAACACAATGACCAGAAACGTGTGTTGTGCAGTGCAGTTGTCGGCTGCCCTGCTGTTTAGTTTGCATTGGTGGTTGTTTCCGTTGCGCATGCTCTGGCTTGAGCTTAGGATGATGTTTCTTCCAGCCTGGGCTTTGGATTCTGGGCTTCGCGTGTGAGTCGGGAGATGAATGCGGAGGTTCATGGAGGGCATAGTGCCTACAGCGCCAATCACGACCATGACCAGACCCATAATATGTTTATGTTGCATTGCAGTGTTTTGCTACGCAGTTTGTGTTGCTACCCGCGCTTCTCTTGAAGCCTGAGCACAGGAGTCTTAGCTTCACGCGTGAGTCGGGACTAATCTTGGCTTTGCGTGAGTCGTCGCATTTTCGGGAATATCCAGGGAAGAATGGTGACCAGAACCACAGTGTCTGTTGCATTGCATGTATTTGTGAATTGCGTTGTTGTTGTTGGTGAGTTGCAGGTTATGTCGTTGTTATGCGCGTTTACGTTTAGTTTGAGCTTATGAGTCTTGACGTCGCGTGTGAGTCGGGACAGGTTTGAGGAGGTTCAGTGCGGGTGTGGCGCCGAAAGCGCCAGCGACGACGACGACGCCGAATCAGAGTTTCTTTTGCACCGCAATTTTTGTTTCACTGCCGATGGTGTTGCACCGCGTTCCTCGCTATGAACATGCGGGCTCGGAGTTTGTTATGGAATTTCGCCTGGAGCCTTCAGACCCTAGAGGATGATGTATCTGATGAGGCGGGCAGCGATATCCACGGCCAATCCACGTTTGGAGTGTCACCAATGTTCAGACCCTGGATCCCCTATCCAAGGGTTCCTTATCCAGTACCCTCACCGTAGTTGTTGGAACTTGATTGTTGGATAGTGGTCTTCTGACTGTTTTGCACTGCGCTTCTTGCGGCACCACAGTTTGTTGATCCGTGCGCATTTGCACGGCAGCTGTTTAGGAGTGAGCATCATTCGCCAGCGCCACCTGCTCGTGTTCCACTTTTCCACTTCTCTGAACGAGGACAGGTCTTTTGGGTGGAAGCCACGCTACTTTGTTTCTGCATTCCGTTGGTCTTGCCCTGCATGTCCTGTTGCGCTCACCCTCGGCGCCCGAGCGTGTGCCGCCGCCCCCCAATGAGCCCCTCGCGCGCGAGGTCGAGCTCGACGAGGAGACCGGCGAAGAGCTGGGCGCGCCGAAGGTCTACGAGCCCGCCTATTCATGGGACCACGTCCAGGAGCGCCGGCTGCAGTGGGCGAGGTTGCGCCAGGGCGTGGTCTGCGAGCGGCGCCAGTGGGGCTGAGGGTTAAGTCGGGCCTGTCCCTCTGACTCTACGGAGGAATACAGGAATAGCCTGCGGACGATTTTTCTATCTTTTTTTATTTTCGTGTATTTTTGACGACTTGCACCTTTTCTTCCAAAATCCGCCTGTAGGAGGACATGCCCAACCTAAGACTACAGTGGGCGTGGTTGCGCCGGGGCGTGGTTTGCGATCGGCGCCGTTGGGGCTTAGGTGGCCACCACCTTGCGCCAAAGGTTTAAAAAGGTGCCCTCGCTTGGGGCCCTCTAAGCGTCCTAGATGGGGTCCGAGCAGATGGGGTCGGAGGACCGCGCCGCATCGCCAATGCATCCGCGGTGCTGCTCGATGTGGAGCCCGACTTTCTCTCGGCGCCGACATCGCCGATGCATCGCCGACGTCGCCGATGCATCGCCGATGTATCGTCGATGTGGCGCGATCCTCCGACCCCATCTACTCGGACCCCATCTAGGAGGCCTCTAGGGGCCCGGCAGAGACTTCTGTCGAGGTTTTCGCACACCCTCTGCAGACCACACCCTACTCTCACCACCCACCAAACCAGCCCGACCCAACCCGAAGTCTTCAATTCGCCTGCCCTCCATTTCCCGCGGGGGGGGTCGTATACATCGAAAAAAACATATGGAACCCGTACCTCCCAACCCGAAATTCGGGTCTTCGGGTTGGGTTGGGGGTGGTCTGGTAGGTAGTCATTCTCGGAGTCGCCAGCAGGAGAAGGCGTACGAGTACCTGAAGAGGCCCGGGCGCTGGGCAAGGGGGCGGGGGGGGGGGGCTGTCGGCTTGGAGGGTCATCGAAGGCGGAAGACCGGCATTAACCTGGATTTTCGGAGCTCCTGGGCGGATGTCTTGGATCGGCGCGCCAGTACTTTCGTCGCATCTTCAGGGGACCTCACCTGTCCCCCACGTTGGTGTCTTTTCTTGTGCCCGACGTGGGCTCGATGCGGACTCGACGCGGACTTGGCGTGGATTCGACGCGGATTCGACACGGATTCGACAAGGATTCGACGAGCCCGACATGGATTCGACACGGATTCGACGCGGGTAGGGCAGCGACGGGACAGACAAGGTCCCTCGAGGATCCAACATAAGCCAGCGAAGGAGGTCAGACGCCGATCTAAGGAATCCGCGCGGAGGTCCGAACAGCTCATGGAACGTACATTGTTGCTCCAGTAGCTCAGGGGCAGCATTGCGGATCGAGGGGAATGCGGTAAGCACATCGAAGCAGAAGTCGGCCCGCCACCTCAGGGCCCACAGAAATCTGTAATCCCCCAGTGGGCTCAGGGACCAGCAGGAGCTCTGGGGCACCCTGGGACCCTGAAAGATCGAGGAAGAGTGTGCACCGAGATGTCATATTGCATATAGCTTATAGCAAGCCTTCTTGTCAAATGTGCCTACCGTCGGCTCTGGGGGGGATGCATCGACCCCTCATCACCCACTGATCGCCGACAGGGTCTTGATTGCACACCCCGCCCAGGAACGTGCGGATTCGCCATCGAGAGCCTACCGCCTTTTTCTCGGCGATGTGTCGCCGATTCTACGTCGATGATCCCCCCTCCTGAGCAAGTCCCCTTTAACGTTCCCCCTCAGAGGAGGGCCAGTCGAGACAACGGAGGTCCTCTCTTACGTTATTAGTCCTTTATGTCCCCTCCTGGGGGCCTCTTTTGTCGCCATTGCGAGATCTGCCTCAAAGGCGGATCAGGATGGGCCCGAGGAAAGGTCCGTGTACTTTGTTAGTGAAAGTAATTTGTTTTAGGGTTTTAACAAATGGTCGCAGCCACGCAGAGGGCGTGCGTAGCGACGCCCCAGATGCTCGGTCTCCAGTACTTCTACGTGGCGGCGCCCCCGCAGGCACGCAAGAGGGCACGCGTGGCGACGGGGGCGTCGCCACGCAGAGCTTCGAAAGACCAAGCATTTTGAAAACCAATGGTTTCCACCCGATTTTGAGCGGATTTGGGCTGGGGGGGGAGAGCCGCCGAGATATCTCCGAGTGATGTTCTCCGCCTCTTATATCCTTCACAGCCGTGCTTCAGGAGGGGAAAAAACACACACACACAAACACAATTAACCGTCGACCCCCAAGAAAATATGGGAAAATATGGGACTTGGGCGGGAAGACAAAAACCCAGAAAATATTGGGAAATATGGGGAATATGTTTATTTGTGTGTATTTATTTGTGTGTCTTGGGGCCCCTTCAGTGTTCTAGAGCTCGGAGCCTATTGTTGCGAAGGCCTTACGGCGGGTGCCGCCGATCCGGAAGGCGGGACCTCCCCCGAGGACTCCCGCGGGCACCCCCCCAAGGACCCGCTGGGACCGCGGAGGCCCTGACCTTCCAGGAGGGCTAACAAAAATAGCACCCGACCTAAAAACCTATCCCAAAGCTATTATACGTCTTGGTGTTCGGCTGTTTCGCTCAGCTTTTTAGGCTTTTAGGTCTCCAGTGCTAAAGAATAGCTCTCTGGAAGGTCAGGGGGGGGCGGTATTCTGACCCGGGACCTCCCCCCTCGCCCGGCAGGGCAGGGCTAAAGGGAATAGGTTTTCCCTTCGACTTAAGTACGACGTTCCTTTCCCTTGTTCCTCAATCTTCGAGACCGACGACGACGACGACGACGACGACGACAGAGCCGTCCACACGGCGAAGGGTCGGTGGATTTTCGTCGTCGTTGGTTCGTGGCCCTCTGGATCCCCCTGCCCGTGTCTCCTCGGTGTGGCCTCAGGAGAGAGGACCAGGATAGCCCTGCGGGCAAAACTTGTGTCCATATCCACTGCAGCTTGGGGTTTCGGGCTCCCTTCCCCAGAAAGCCGAGGAGCACTGGATATGGATAAAAATCAGGCCCCTACTAGAGGCTCCAAGTTTATCCATATCCAGTGCACCTCGGCCTTGTGGCGCCCCTTCCACGAAAGTCCAAGACGCCCTGGATATGGATATAAATATTGCCCGCAAGCCCCAAGACTTCCCCCCTCGCCCTGCGTCTCCTGGCCCAGGCCTCCCCTCGTGCGAGCGCCAGCGCCCTCGTCCCAGCAGGTCGTGCCCCGAAGCAGCTTTTGTCTGCAGGGGCCGTATATGCCCCCCCTCGGGCGAGGCTTTCCCCGGGGCCGAAATCGGCAGCCCGTGGCCAACCCAAAATTAACCCAAAACTATGTTCAGACAGCTACGCTCTATATCCCCAATGTTTGCCATACATTTTACCTGTGAAATTTGTGTGTTATACAGTCGGGGCGCTGAGGAAGGAACCCTTTTCGTTGGGGAGGGGCTCGGTGTTCCTCGAAGGTTTCAAAGTTTGCCTCAGGTTGTCCTCATGTTTTCGATAGGAAATCGGGGCTTAACTTATGGAAAATAGGGGCCTCGTTCCTTATTTAGGGTTCCTTAGGTCAACGCCCCGACTGTAGGTCTCCCATGTGGTCTCCCATGTGGTCTCCCGTGTGGCCTTCCGCAGGCTGTCCCGTACGATCTCCCGCATGCCTGTCGCATGGCCCCCCACGCGGTCTCGCGCAGTCTCCCGCACGGCCTCCCGCACGGTCTTCTCCCGTTGTGGCCGCCCGGGCTGATCCCTTCCGCACGGTCGTCCGCATGCCTTCCTGTGTGGTGCTCGCATGGTGTCTCGCATGGTGTCTCCCGCATGGTCTCTCCCGCATGGTCTCCATTCTCGTCTCTCCCGTATGGTCTGCCGCAGCGTCTCCCGCCATGAGCTCCCGTGTGGTCTCCCGCCTGGTCTCTTGCATGTATTCCCGCCTGGTCTCCCGCAGCGTCTCCCCTTTGGTCTCTCTCCCGGATGGTCTGCCTCATAGTCTCCCGCACGAGCTCCCAGATGGTCTCCCGCACAATTTCCTGCATGGCCTCCCGCACGCTCTCCCGCGTCATCTCCCGTATGGCTTCCCGCCTGCTCTCGCGCATGGCTTCCAGGGGCTTCCAGCACTTCCCCTGTACACCGCACCGGCTGCGCCGTGAGATGCGCTGGAAGTGGAGGGCATCCTGGGCCCCAGCTTGCCGTAACACCACTGCCGCCCCGAAGCGGAGATGGCGCACTCAGGCCGGGGGGGGGGGGGCACGGGCGGAGGCGAAGGAGTCCGAGGCCCGAAAACCATCACTTCACTAATTTTGGGCCCCAGGGCCCACTGAGGCCCCAGGGGCCCCAGATTGGTGAAGTAATGTTATTTCCCACGTAAGGACCCCGAACTTCATCACTTCACTAAACCGAGCCCAGGACGAAAGTCAGGAGCTGAATTGCTGCTGTGATGCAACATCGGCCTCGTAGGGAGGCGCGTGCTCGGCTGCGCGTAGGAGTGACCGCTCGCCGGAGGGACCGGCGGTGCGGGGGCACGCGCGGGGCCCCCAGATATGGCTGAATGCGACGCGACGGCAGCGGCTTGCGCGCTCGGGTTTGGCCCCCCAGCGCCCCCTCCTCCTCCCCCCTCCTCCTCGTCCTCCTCCTCCTCCTCCTCCCGAGAGCCGCGCACCAAAGGCCACTCTTGCCTGGGGCCACTCTTTCGTGTGGTCGACTGAGTTGGGTGCCGGAGGGCATGCCACCAAGTTGGGTGACTGGCCCGCCGGTGTGTCCAGCGGCTGCGCGCCGACTTCCATGGTCCGAGCGGGCCCCTCTCGCCCCCCCTCGCGCTCTTTTCTTCTTCCTCACTTCCTGTGCTCAGCTCGCTTCCAGCGCACCCTGCCGCCTTCTCGACCGGTGCCTGACCGTCCGAGACAAATTTGCACCCGCGGACCTGGAATGTGTGGAGCGGGTGTCCCAGGTTCCCCCGTAGCCAGGTTGAGACGCGCGACGTGTGAGTCCAGTGGCATTCACTGTTTTCCTCGCGGCTCTGCTTGCACAGTGTGCCGCTGGAAGGTTCAACGACGCGTACCCCCAGAAGGCGATGAACCTGGTTCTCTTTGAAGAGGCCGCATCCGTCAGCAAACCAGAGTGCCTGGTTGCGCGCACGTTTTGACGGCCATTCTCTACCCGACGCGCGTGCGTTCATGGCTTAAGAAGAATGATTCTGCACAGAGTCAGGACTGGACACGGTGCCTCTGTTATATTTGATGAATCATGTGTTCAGCCATTTTCCAGAGTGGCATCATGCTATTATGCCCGTCATCGTTGTCTTCGCTTCCTTCAGAGCAGGGCGTCATAGTGTGGTGGGGTGGGAAGTGGCTGTCCCGCGGGTGATTATGCGGGGGGGGGGAGTGGGTTGGTAGGTATCTCCCGTCTCCGTTTTCCTTTCTTGCTCTCCATCCTCCCCTTCCACCTTGCCCCCCCTTTTCTCCTCAGACCTCTGCCGGGTTTTGCGCTCCATCCGCAGGCCACAGAGGACTCGACTTTTCTGTTCCCGAGGGCTGGCTGTCGCGTCCCAGTTTTTCGCTCGGCTGCCCCATGGGCCCCGAAGCACCACCCGCGAAGGCGAAGCTGATGGAGCAAACGACGAGGGGAAACGATTCGCCAGAGGTGTAGCTAGCCTAGCAGCATCATCCGAGCGTTCGGGGGAGACTGCGCGCGAAGCATGATAACGAAACGCGGTCTCCGAGTGCCAGCGCCCAGAATTCTCTGAAGCTTCGGGGGTGGCGAAGACGGGGGGGCGATGACTTGGAGGGAGGGGGTGATCCTGGCCAGGGCCACGACGTCTCCCCGGATTTCATGGCCCCCTCTTCTGATTTCAATGCGCCCCTTGGCCCCCCCCTGGGCCGCGCACGTGCCTCGGGCTATGATTTCCCCCCCCCCCCCCCTCTTAGACGCTTCTCTCTTTTTGTTCCCGGTGGACTGGGTTCTTTCCTGGCAAACTGGGTTCTTTCTTGGCGCAGCGCCGGGAAAGAGCCCATTCTGTGTAGTTTTTCAGCGGATGTCTCGCGCTTCGGTTTTCCAAAGTAGTTACCGCTGCCACCTTCAAGAGGTTTCGCACTTCAGTTTCGCTAGGGACACACCGGGGAAGAGTCCAGTTGTGAAGAAGTGCTACGCTTACGAGGGATCATGCGGAACATGCGTGTACATATGCATATATGTATATCAAAGTGAGAGGGCCGCGCGGTCATTCATTGTCCCTGGGTGCGTGGCTGAAGTGGGGATCCGTGGTGGGGATTCTGCTTGTTGTTGTTGTTGCTGTTGTCGTCGTCCCCCCCCCCGCGACCCGCCTGCGACCCACTCGCGACCCACCCCAAGACCCACCCCGCGACCCAGCCCGGGACCCACCCCGCGACCCACTTCGCGACCCACCCGCGATCCACCCGCGACCTACCCGCTACCCACCCCGCGATCCACCAACATTGCTTCTACGAAAAAATCGGCGCCTGCGGCGGGCTCATTTCATAATTTGTAAAAGTTAGGCGCCTGCGGCGGGCTTCTTCAGAGCCTCGCAGACTTTCGACGCCCTCGCTGCCCCCTCGCTCTTATCCGCAACTGCCGGGTGCTACGTATGGGTATATATATATATATGTGTGTATATATACAGATATATACACATGGTGGTGTGTGTGTGTTTGTGTATCTGGTGGTGCGTGCGTTTGTGTTCGTATGTGCGTGTGCGTGCGTGCGTGTGCGCGTGTGCGCGCGTGGTGACGGTGGTGGTGGTGGTGGTGTGGTGGTGGTGCTATGATTCCTATTCTTACTACTAGTACTACTAGTAGTACTAAGACGACGACTACTACTACGACTACTGCTACCACTACTACTACTACTACTTCTACTACTACTACTACCACTACTACTACTACTACTACTACTACTACTACTACTACTACTACTACTACTACTACTACTACGACTGCTACTACTACTACTACTACTACTACGACTACTACTACTACTACTACTGCTGCTGCTACTACTACTACTACTACTACTACCCATACGACGACTACTACTGCTACCACTACTATTATTATTAGTATTTCTGATACCACTATTCCGAGTACGTTTACTACTACGACTACGATTAAACTACTACGTTTATTGCTATGACTCCAACTACGATTACCACCACTACAATTACCATTGCTAGTACCCCTACCACTACCACTACCACTACTACTACCACTACTACTACTACTACTGCTGCTACTACTACTACTACTACTACTACTGCTACTACTACTACGACTACCGCGATAATTAATATCACGACTACTGTCCATGCTGCTACTACTACTACTACGATTACTGCTACCTACTACTACTACTGCTGTACTTCGCCGACTAGTATCAATAATATTTATTTTATGACCAAAACAAAAGAGACTCAGACTCCGATTCCTGTTATCATTTTCGTTATGAAAATGTCACTACCACTACCACCACAACTATTACTACAGCTACCACCTCCACTGCACAACTCCTATTACTACAAATACGAGTATTACTGCCACTACGAATTATTTCCACAACTACAACTAGTAGTACTAGTCTTACGACTACCTTTACTATTACTCCGACCACCTCCACCACTAGTACTTTTACGACGACTACTACTATCACGATTTTTAACGATACGGTTGCTATTACAACTGTAATGCACTAGTACTCATACGACTACTGCTCCTACTGCTACTACAACCATTCCTGCGTTTACTATTCCGGCTGCGATTACGACGATGGGTACGACCATTATGATTAATATTGGCGGTAATGCATAATAGCACGGCGAGAAAAGCCATTACCACTAGCACCCCCACTCTCATCACTACCACCACGTCCACGACCACAACCAGTACCATTGCTACCACCACCACCACTACCACCACTATCACTACTATTGCTACTACTACTACTACCACTACTCCTAATAATACTTCCACTACCACTACTCATTCTTCTACTACAACTGCTACTCCTACTTGCACTGCTACTACTACTACAACTATGATTCTTTTTTAGAGTATGACCAATTCACTATTTTTATCCGTAAGGGCTTCGCCCGCTGCCGCCAGCCCCCTCTCTCGGAGAATGTGCCATGGAAGAGCTAAGTCATGAGGCCTTGGCGCTGTCGTGAAGCAGTATCGAAACTTCATGCGAAGCCGATTCGCAATCAGCAAAACCAACTGATCACAAGAGGGGTTACCACACCTGGCGATTGGTAAGACGTGTATGGTTTACGGGCTTGGTTGCCACACCTTGCGATTAAAGGGCCGAGGGAGTTCTCGCAGTTTGGGTTACCACGCCTTGCGATGGATGTGCGTGAAGGGTGGCACCGAATTTCAGAAATGTGCCAAATCCCATGTGTTTTTGGACCCTGACCCCGCGGATCTGCGTGAGGGGTGGCACCGAATTTCAGAAATGTGGCAAATCCCTTGTGTTTTTGGACCCTGACCCCGCGGATCTGCGTGAGGGGTGCGCCGCAGAAATGTTGCAAATCCCATGTGTTTTTGACCCTGACCGCATGAGGGGTGGCACCGAATTTCAGAAATGTGGCAAATCCCATGTGTTTTTGGACCCTGACCCCGCGGATCTGCGTGAGGGGTGGCACCGAATTTCAGAAATGTGGCAAATCCCTTGTGTTTTTGGACCCTGACCCCGCGGATGTGGCAAATCCAATGTGTTTTTTGACCCTGACCCCGCGGATCTGCATGAGGGGTGGCACCGAATTTCAGAAATGTAGCAAATCCCTTGTGTTTTTGGACCCTGACCCCGCGGATCTGCGTGAGGGGTGGCACCGAATTTCAGAAATGTGGCAAATCCCCTGTGTTTTTGGACCCTGACCCCGCGGATCTGCGTGAGGGGTGGCACCGAATTTCAGAAATGTGGCAAATCCCATGTGTTTTTGGACCCTGACCCCGCGGATCTGCGTGAGGGGTGGCACCGAATTTCAGAAATGTGGCAAATCCCATGTGTTTTTGGACCCTGACCCCGCCGATCTGTGTGACGGTTGTCGATTTCGAGCCCCCCCAGCAATTCAGACGCGCCCAGGAGGTGCTGAATATCTGGTTTGGGCCTCCCCCCCCCTCGCGCGGTCAATCAACTAGTTACAGTAACCAGCAAGAAGCAGAATTGCAACACTGGAAATTACAAGCTACAACTGGTACAGGAAACTGCGAACCCGCGCCTACAGCCTGGTGGCCCCACAAGGGGGCCGGCGGATTTATATCACTGGCTTTTCTCATGTAAAATCTGTACTTATTAATACGATGACTACTATTTCTACTGCTGACACACCTACTACGCATGCGACCACTACGACTACCATTGCTACTACTGCTACTACGACTACGACTACTACTACTACTACTACTACTACTACTACTACTACTACGAGCACTACTGCGACTGATACTACCACGACTACTGTTACGACTAGTAGTATTGTTTTTGCGACGACTACGACGACTACTACTTCTACTACTACTTCTTCTAATAGTACTACTACTACTACTACTACTACTACTACTACTACTACTAGTACTAGTACTAGTACTACTACTAGTACTAGTACTACTAACTACTTACTACTACTACTACTACTACTACTACTACTACTACTACTACTACTACTACTACTACTACTACTACTACTACTACTACTACTACTACTACTACTACTACTACGACTACTACGACTACTACGACTACTACTACTACTACTACTACTACTACTACTACTACTACTACTACTACTACTACTACTACTACTACTACTACTACTACTACTACTACTACTACCGCTCCTCCTCCTACTACTACTACGACTACGACTATCCCTGCCCCTATCCCTACTACATCTGCTACGACTTCGACCGCGCGCCAAATCCATGGATCGTTAATCCATGTTTGCGTGCCCCCGCGTATACGCACTCCTCGTCAGGTTGGTTTCCACCGAGGAGGAGCGCAGGTCTTGGGGCTGCTGGAGTCTGTCGGCGCTCATGTTGCGCCGATTGGGGTAAGCGGTGAGGGAAGGAGGAGGAGGAGGTGGCGTTTCTGAGGGGGCAGGGATTGGGGGCGGGGCCGAAAACGTCACGTTCCGCGCCGGCGCCGTTAGGGAACGTCTAGGAATAGTTCAAGACAACTCGGAGGTCAGCGCGAATCGTGACGTTACCTCTGGAAAGGGGAGGGGGGAGTCGGACGGGGTCAGTCAGGGCCGCTATCGCGAGAAATCACGCTCTCAAATGTTGAGCCTGGCGTGATGCACGCGCACGTGATTTCTGCGTTCCTAACCGCAGGCGCTTTCAGTTTTGCAGGCCCATCCATCAGTCAGTACCTGCTACGTTTTGCCCTCGGCCGCATCGATCGCTGGGCCGCCAGATTTGGCTCCGGATCTCAGAGCAGCACGCCCGCATCTAAAAAAGCAGTCTCTTCCCGCCGCGATGGACTCGAACGCCCCCAAGCTGGCCAAGGTGGAGAAGATCTTGGGAAGGACCGGCTCTCGCGGCGGCGTCATCCAGGTCCGCGTGATGTTCATGACCGAGACGACCCCAGAGCTGGCGGGTCGCTCCCTCATCCGCAACGTGAAGGGGCCAGTCCGCGAGGGCGACAGGGTTCGACCAGAAACGACGCCGCGGCGTCATGCAGACCTCGTTCGTCCCTGCCAGGGGGCTTGATGCGCGTGATGCGGCCTTCTTGGGCGAGAGCCCGATACACATGTGACCAGCTAGCTTTACAGCCTCTTCGGCCCCGCCATGGCCGCGTGGGCGGGGCCTCCGCACGTGCATCTGGTGCGTGGCCCCCGGATGTTCCGCATGCGAGTCCAGCCAGATGTGTGTGTTCAGCTTCCTGGCGCTAAAGGCCGAGAGCCGAGAGGCCCAGAGGGGCCTCCATGTGATGCCCGAAGGGGGGGGGGCACAGATGTCTTTCAGGGGCCGCGCAAGGCCCCCGCAGACAGCGCCGAGGGGCCCCGAGATGCGGCTCCCCAGACCAACCCACCCCACGGCATCACCACAGCAACTCCCGATGGTTAGATTGACCGCAGAGCGGCGGACCATCAAACTACAAGTGAATCCGCAGTCTTGTTCGCAGCCTGTGCAAAGGCTCCTGCGGTGAGCGCAGACCGTTCCGTTGCGCCCGTCGGGCAGTACACCATACAAGTATTAGAGAACGCATGCGGTTGCTCGATGATTGTCAAAGTTCCCTGCTCGTGCTGCCATCCCGCGAGCCAGGTGACATCCTGGCGCTGCTGGAGACGGAGCGTGAAGCGCGGCGCTTGCGCTAGCGCGTGCAGGCTAGTCTTGCAAGCTCGTGCAAGAGCCCAGATCAGAGCATCCACAGCTGCGGTAAGCGGTAGGCTTGACAGGTGCCTCGCGAGGCACTGCGCGTGAAAGTCCGACTTTCCTCCCCCCGCCGCCTGCGCAGGCATGGGGGAGGCGGGAGGGAGAGGAGGAGGAGGAGGAGAAGGAGGAGGAGGAGGAGAAGGAGGAGGAGGGAGGGAGAGGAGGACGAAGAGGAGGAGGAGGAGGACGACGAAGAGGAGGAGGAGGAGGTGGAGGAGGAGGAGGAGAGCGACGAGTTGGTAGGTGTCCTGTAGACTGGGCCCCATGCAGAGGCCCTTGTCCCAGCACTCGCGCTGTACATCTGCATCCTCGGGTGCTAATCAACGTGCCGTGAGACTTCACGGCTCAGTCCAGGCAAAATTAAAACATACTCACGCAGACAGATCCACGGCCAATCGGCACCGTTCCCATCGAAACAAAGAAAAACACATATTGTATGGAAGATGGGGCTGGGAGTTCGGCCGACAGGGGTTCAGCTGAGCTCAAAACCTAGCCCCAAAGGGTCGTCGCGCCCTTCGTCCAGGTCCAGAAGGTCCTCGAGGGCACCGGTAAACGGGTCGGCCCCAGGGTCCCCCACGCCACCAGGGACCGCGGGGGGGGCATCTGTATAGCCAGCCGTGCGGTCGGGCCGGGGGTGGGCCTCCGCACGAGCCAGCGTGATGGCAACGATGGTCGACGGCAGGACGAGTGCGACAGCTCAAATCGCGTTTTTTTACGGGCTTCGGTGGCTGCTTCATCGGCAGCGTTGTTCATGGCTTCCTGAATTGTAGTGGTCCTGCCCTCATCCATACCTCGGGAGCTCGAATGGGACCCTGCATGCGTGACACGGATCTGCTCAGCTCGTAGCGCCGTTCGGGCCGAAATTCAGAGGGCTGTGCGCTCCCAAACGTCATGATGCTCTGGGGCCTGGAGCCGCCTCCCCGCTCAAAAGGGCTCCGAGCTTCGCGGCAACCTCCTTGTGTTGCCAGCGTTATGTCGGGCGTGTCCCCCTACAGGGGGATTGTCGACGAAAAATAAAAGATACCCCAAAAATAATCAAAAAATAGTCCAAAAACAGTCTGGGGACTATTTTTTGATCATGTTTTGACCATTTTTGAATATTTTTAAACTATTTCTAATTGCCTAACATCTTGTGCTGATATAGGTTTCTAGTAGGGTCAAAAGAGAGCATCATGACACTCCAGGGGGGTCTGGGCGGAAGCCGGCAGAAACCGGGAGAATCCGGCGGAGCTCATTCCGTGCGTGCAGGTACGCACGGGAGCCACCTCGGCGCCATCGGAGGTGCGTTCCGTGCGTGTAGGCACGCACGGGAGCCACCTCGGCGCCATCGGAGGTGCGTTCCGTGCGTGCAGGTACGTTCGGGAGCCACCTCGGCGCCATCGGAGAAGCGTACCGTGCGTGCAGGTACGCACGGGAACCACTTCGGCGCCATCGGAGAAGCGTTCCGTGCGCGCAGGTACGCACGGGAGCCACTTCGGCGCCATCGGAGGGAGGTGAGTTCCGTGGGTGCAGGTACGCACGGGAGCCACCTCGGCGCCATCGGAGGTGCGGCTGAGGCTGAGGCTGAGGCTGAGGCTGAGGCTGAGGCTGATGCAGGCTGAGGCTGATGCAGGCTGAGGCTGATGCAGGCTGAGGCCGCAGGAGTATGCGGGAGCGCAGCAGGCTGAGGCTGAGGCAGGCTGAGGCTGAGGCTGAGGCTGAGGCTGATGCAGGCTGAGGCTGAGGCAGGCTGAGGCCGAAGGGGTATGCGGGAACGCAGTCAGGAGGGGACGTCGCAGGGCCGAGCAGGATCTTTAGGGGGGAGGAAGACGCTGCTGCGCAGCTAAGAGGGAGCGCGACCGTGAAGCTCTCCAAACAGGGGAGGGGGGGTCACCTCAGCTCCACCCCACCCCTGGAACTCCGACCCCCCCCGGCCCCAGAGCTTCGGCCAGCTCTTGAGCCACGGCTTGCCTGACCGTAGCATCATCGAGTCGGGCCCCCCAGAACGGATCGCGAAGGCCTTCGACGAATTCTTCGCAGACAAAATTGCCACGACAAAAATCGCCTGCGCGAAGGCCCGACAGGCGCTGGGCTGGCCTGCGCGAGCTTGAGGAGCCCTGAGATGCAGCCTGCAAAGAATGTGCTGTCTCGTTGATAGCAGTGCCTCCGTTGCAGAGACATCCACTGTTGATAGCAGCGTCTCGTTTCCAGACGCATCCGTAGTAGTAAGTAGTACTGTCTCGTTTGAAATTAAATCCATTGATGCTCGTGTCTCGTTTGGGGTGGAAGCCATTGATAGCAGCGTATCGTTTGCACCTACACCCCTGCGTAGCAGCGTCTCGTTTGGAATGAGCACAAAAAGAATGTGCTGTCTCGTTGATAGTAGTGCCTCCTTTGCAGACACGTCCATCATTGATCGCAGCGTTTCGCTTCCAGTCAAGTTCGAACATGAATCTAAAGAAGAATGCTTCCATATATGCTCATACGCATGGCTGTTAGGTTGCTTTGCTGGGATAATTTTTTGTCGAAAATCCCCCTGTAGGGGGACACGCCCGACTTGATGCCAGCGAGCAGGTGTAGAGGAACTTCACGCGTGGCAGGGGCGTGTGCGCAGCGGCCAGGGCCGATCGGCCCTCTGGGCCGGCTGGTGTGGCCCGAGCACCCCCGTTATACATGCAGTGGCGAGGCGTCTTGGCTCGCCTATAGCCCTACCAAGCAATGTTCTAGGAACCCTTTGTGGCTTCCACGAACTGCTCTTAGAACGTGTATGGTTGATACTGGCCTGCTTTAACGCATCGGGCTTGCGTTCTAAGAACATGCGTTCTTGTTCTTAGAACATGTGTGGGTTCTACGAACATTTCGTGGTAGGACTATAGGAATGCCGGGACGGTCGGTCCCTGCTCAACTCATACTAATTTTAGCCCGTGGCCGTCGCCGTAGCAGACAGGCAGGCCGGCTCTGGACAGGAGAGGCGGGTATGGCCAGGACCCCGGGTAAGGGGACCCAGTTAGCGGTAGGGCCCCGGGGCCCTTGGATTGGCAAGAGTGGCTAAACCAGGTCTGCCGTCGCTGGTGTTTTGATTCGGGTGACGGCAGCTCCGGTTGGTGGAAATGGGACGGGCGGGGGCGCCCCCCGGTACAGATCACTAAACCAGGTTCCACTAAACCCAGTTCTGCCAATGCCCGATAATTTCAGCATGGGGAGAAGGAGGAGGAGGAGGAGGGAGGAGGAGGAGGAGGAGGAGGAGGAGGAGGAGGAGGAGGAGGAGGAAGAGGAGGAGGAGGAAGAGGAGGAGGGGAGGGGAGGGGGAGGGGGAGGGGGAGGGGGGGGGAGGGGGAGGAGGAGGAGGAGCGTCACCGTAGTGGACAGGCAGGCCGGCTCTGGAAAGGAGCGGCGGTGCGCGCCAGAGCGCGCTCCGTCCGTCGCCACCGGGACTTCCACGGGCCGCTCGCCTCTGCATTCCCCGAGGCCTCCTTCCCAGACTGGGTGCACAACTTCATTTGTAAGAGATACAGAAATGAAACACATAAAAACGACAAACCACAAAATAAGCACATAACTAAACACAATACAACAAATAACAATACTAGTAATAATAATAAT
>CAUYUJ010015550.1:190534-220534 GCA_963575745.1 Prorocentrum cordatum | reverse complement strand
GTGGGGAGGGGAGTGAGGAAGGCCAGCATCAGCAGGACCACGAGGAGGAGGAGGAGAACCGCGAGCAGCAGGAGGAGGAAGGAGGGAGAGTTGGGGGGGAAGGAGGAAAGCAGGAGGAAGCAGGAGCAGGAGCAGCAGGAGGAAGCAGCAGGAGGAAGCAGGCGGAAGCAGCAGGAGGAAGCAGCAGGAGGAGGTGAGCAGCAGGAGGAAGCAGGAGCACGAGGAGCAGGAGGAGGAAGGAGGAAAGGGCGCGCAAGGGCACACGAGGTGGAGGCGCCAGCTAGTTACCCCTCACCGCTCCGTTGGAATGGAGTCACGGCGTGGCCTCCGCAGACCCGCTTCGTCAGACGCCCCCGACGCCTGGTCATCCTGGTCTCAGAGCTCCAGATGCGTATCCGTGGAGCCCACCAGGACCTATCTGCTCCATCCTTCATCGGGAGAATCAAGAAACTCCTCGGGATGCAAAACGGTCTTGGGTAAGGTCGAAGAGGAGAAAGCGGCATAAACCTAAACTGCTGGGACGTTCGCGCGGATCTCCCAGATCTGCGCCAGAACCTCCTGGCGGCGCCTCCGGCGCTCCGCGCACTGGGGAGGGGGACCCGCAGATCCAAGAATTCCTCGCGGAATGTCGTGAGTTTATGTTTATGTCGTATCGTCTTCTTCTAGAAGGGGTCGAGAGCTCCACTGGCCGACAAGTCTCGAAGGAATATCCGGGTCGCCCGCGGGCTTCGAAGAGTCCCGGGAGCGTGGGCGGGAGGCCAGCTGGGCCGGCTGCCTTAGGAGGGAGGAGATCGCCAGGGTTGTCCAGCGCAGACGCAAAACATCCGCGAACATCGTCGATTATGTGTATCCATATATATATATACATTAATCTGTATAGATATATGACAAATGCATTGTTTTGTTTATTGTCCTACGGACTGGGTTATTCTTATTATTGGAGCGCCTACACTTCCGCACCTCTCGCCTCCGTGTCCCTCTTAGCACACTCAGAGATCATTCATACCCAGACCTACTCACAGTCAGATCACGCATGCTCAGAATCTCTCACGCTCAGGACTCTCACTCAGACAAAATCGCACTCAGGCTGACACTACGTGACAGGCGTGGCATCTCACTTCGCGACAGGCTCCTCCTTGGGATCCTCAGATGCCAGGGGGGTCGGATATTTCCCATTCGCGCCCAGATGGTGGGAATGTCAAGAGTAGTTTGCCTGTTTGGTTGATCAGACTTCTGTAGCTTCAGAACCCCATGCTTCTCGCGATCTAGGAGACGTGACATTCGAGCACCCCAGACTGTGGGGATATCTCAGGCGGTTTGCCTGTTTGTGTGATCCGATTTCTCCCTTTTCAGCGTTTCATGCTCAACGGGATGTCGCAGGCGTGGCGCTTGAGCACCCCAAGGAGGCGCCGCCAGTGGGTAATTGGGACATTTGCCCGTTTGCGCTCAGCAGGAGCCGTCGGGGGGTAGGACATGTGCCCGTTTGCGCCCAGCTTGTGGGGATGTGTCAGGCGGATTGCCTGTTTTGTGGATCTGTCCTTTATCTGTTCAGAGCCCAATGCTCTTTGCGATGTAGCATGGTTGGCACTCGGGCACGCCAAGGGGGGGACGCCAGCGGTAGGATATTTTCCCGATCGCGGCCATACCGTCTATTGGCGATGAGAGTTCTCCCTGTTCAGATTACTATGCTTATCGCAATATCGTAGCCGTGGCATCCGAGCATCCCAGACTGTCGGGATGGCTCAGGTGGTTTGCCTTATTGGTTGATCAGGCCTTTCGCTGTCCAGAGCCCCATGCTCATCGCGATGCATCAGGGCTGGCACTCAAGCACCCCAAGGAGTAACAGCCAGGGACCAGGACGCTTGCCCGTTCGCGCCCAGCTTGTGAGGACGTCTCAGGCGGCTTGCCCGTTCAGTGGATCAGGCTTGTTCCATTTGAGAGCCCAGTGCTCATCGCGATGCAGAAGGCGTGGCATGTGAACAGCCGAAGGAGCCGCCAGGGGCTGGGACATTTGCCCGTCCGCGCCCTCACTTCCACATCGTAGGTATGGAGCCGTTCTTGTCCCTCATCTCTTGGGTGAGGGGTTATTGCTACTTTTTGGACACCTACGCTTCTATTATCACAGCCGCTTTCTTCTCATTCTCATCACACCCAGATCACTCATGCCCATACTCATGTAGACCCAGGCCACACATACTTAATCTCACGCACCCTCAGGCTCGCTCAGGCTCAGACTCTTTTTCACTCTGGCTCGTTCACGCTCAGACGCACGCTCAGAGTCAATCGCACTCAGGCTCAACCTTCAGGCTAACCCCTGCTCAGATACACTCGTACGCAGATACGTTCGTATTCAAATACTCAGATACACTCACACTCAGACGAACTTCCCACATTCAGACTCACGCATACTCAGAGTCACTCTCACTCAGGCTCACTCGCACTCATATTCATTCACGCAGACCACTGTTCACACTCAGGCTCACCTCGCATTCAACTTTGGAGGATGGCTAATACAAGGCGATGGCTTCAGCACCCCAAGGTGGAGCAGCCATGGGGGTTGGACATTTGCTCGCGCCTAGCTTGTGGGGATGTCTGAGGCGGTTTGCCTGTTTGGTGGGTGGGCTTCGGTGCTCTCAGAACAGATTGTGAGGATGTCTTGGGCGAGGCGTTGGTCTCAACACCCCAAGCCAAGGGCCGCCAGGGGGTAGGACATGTGCCCGCTCGCGTCCAGCTTGTTGGGATGTCCCAGGCGGTTTGCATGCCATCCCAGGCTCTCGGCGCGGGCCGTGCTTCGCGGGGAGGCGCGCGCGCGCTTACACTGGCACGCGCCGCGCGCGAGTCCGCATGCACGGCCTCTTGCCGCGTGCGCCCCGCCATCTCGGGGCGCGCGAGCACGGACATGCGCCGACCGCGTCCGCGTGCTCTGCACCAATGCTCACACGCACGCGCGGCGCACGCACCCTTTGTTGGAGGGAGAAGAGCAGGAGAGGACGCGGGAGAGGGGGAGAGGTGGGTCAGGGGGGGCGAGGGAAGAGGCTGGCCAAAAGCACATTCTGCTGCTGCTGCTGCTGCTGCTGCTGCTGCTGCTGTTCCGTGGGCCCCCCATTCGTACGGACGTCCGCGCGGGCCACGCAGGGGCACGAGTGGTTGCCAGCGGGCGACCAGGAGTCCCCCTGGTGGACGCAGGGCGGAGGGTGGCAAAGTCATAGCCTCCCTGAACGTGTGCGCGCCAGGGAGCCCTCCACGCACCCGTGCCAGCTGCCGGCCGGCCTGCGCAGCCTGCCTGCGCAGCCTTCGGCTCGGGCCGCAGCGAGCCGGCGGACGGTGCCGCCCCTTGCAGCTTGCCGGCGCCAGAAGAGCGCGGGGGCGCATGGGCGCCTGCCTGAGCGGCTCCAGCGCCGCAGGTCACCACCCACCAAACCACCCCAACCCAACCCGAAGGCTCAGATTTACCCTCGAGTTCCACTGGGGGGGGGTCTGGAAACGTCGAAGCAACACGCGTGGAACCCTGACCCCCCCCAACCCGAAATTCGGGTCTTCGGGTTGGGTTGGGGTGGCCTGGCAGGTAGTCAGCAGGGGCCGCCGAGACAGCCGGCGCGGCCGGTGCCAGCCCACCAGCCGCCAGCGGGCCGGCCGGCGAGGCCGCCCCGCCGGTCGGGCCCCCCGCGGGCGGGCCCGCCGCCCCGCGCCCGCCCGGCGGGGCCGCCGGGGGCGATGGCGCCGGCGGGCGGGCGCGGAGGCCTCCGCGGGGCGCGCCGAGGGCGGCGCCCCGCGGGCGCCGCGGCGGGGCTCGGCGAGGGCGGCGAGGGCGGCGGCGGAGGCGTGGGGCGCGCCCTGCTGCGGCGTGCGGGCGGCCCCATGCACGGCGGCCCCGGGGAGGCCTGTGGGGTTTCTCCGAAGGGCTTAGGCGACCCGGGCTCCTCCTCCTCCTCTCCTCCTCCTCCTCCTCCCTCCTCCTCCTCCTCCTCCTCCTCCCTCCTCCTCCCTCCTCCTCCTCCCTCCTCCTCCTCCTCCTCCTCCTCCTCCTCCTCCTCCTTCTCGGGTCGCCTACGGCCCCGGGGGAAACCGTGCAGGGAGGCCATGGCCCCCGAGTGCGTGGCGCTGTGGGCGCGCAGCCTCGGCGCGTGCCTCGGGCCGGCGCGCGTGGAGCGGCTGCGGCGCGCGGTGCTCGACGGCCGCGTCGGCGGCGCCGCCTTCGACGAGCTGGTCGGCGGCTGCCGCCTCGCCGAGCTCTCGGGGCTGGAGGGCCTGAGCGGGCGCGACATGGTCACCAGAGGCGGAGGATCGAAGAGCAAGAAACGCTGTAAACATCGACTTCTGGCGCTCCGCGCGGATCTCTCGGATCCGCGCGGATCCGCCCCTGGCGCGCCCCGCGCGCCAGGGAGGGGGCTCCAGCGCAGATCCAAGAAATCCGCGCGGGGCGCCAAGAGTTTATGCTCACGGCGTTCCCTCTTCTCCTGGAGGAGGCGCCGATGCCGCCACCCTCCCTCAGAGCCCCGAATCATCAGGGGTAACTCGGGTCAGGGTTCACTCGGGTTCGTGTTTCGGGAATCCGAACCCCGAGTTACCCCGGACCCGAGTTACCCCAGATACCCTGACCTTCCAGAGAGCTACTTTTTAGCACTGGAGACCTAAAGACCTGAAAAGCTGAGCGAAACACCCTAAAAACCAAGACGTAGAATAGCTCTGGGATAGGTTTTTTGGGGTCGGGTGCCATTTTTTAGCCCTCCTGGAAGGTCAGGGCAACTCGGGCGCCACCCTCCCCCTCGCCTGTGGCCGCTCTCGGCCTCCCGGGAGAGAGGCTCGCCGGGTTCGCCTCGGAGCTCCGGCCCAGGGACGCACCCTGGGAGACGCCCGGGGAGCGGCGGCATCGGCACCTGCCCTGACCTTCCAGGAGGGCCAGAAGATAACACCCGACTTAAAGACCTATCCCGAAGCTATTCTACGTCTTGGTTTTAGGCTGTTTCGCTCAGCTGTTCAGGTTTTTAGGCCTCGAGTGCTAAAAAACATAGCTCTCTGGGAGGTCAGGGTGCTGGTTACTCCCAGCTTAATTGGTTTTAGAGTTTTAACGAATGGTCGCAGGCACGCAGAGGGCGTGCGTAGCGACGCCCCAAATGCTCGGTCTCCAGTACTTCTGCGTGGCGGCGCCCCCGCAGGCACGCAGAGGCCACGCGTGGCGACGGGGGCGTCGCCACGCAGAGCTTCGAGAGACCAAACATTTTGAAAACCAATTGTTTCCACTAGTAAAGTACTCCCAGGTCCGCGTAAGGAGGGCCTGGCGCAGTGACCTGGCGTCCGCGGCGGCCGCCGCGGCCGGCGGCGCGCCTCCCCCGGGCGCGGCTGCCGCTCCCAGGACGCTCCGCTCGGACTTCCGCGGGGCCCAGACGGGGGGCATCGCCCGGCTCCTGCCGGAGGCTGCGGCGCCCGCCCCGCTGCGGCCGGTGTGCGCTGCTGGCCTGGCGTGCGCGGACCGCTCTGCGGCCCACTGCGGCGCGTGCGCGCACCCGCTCGACGCAGACTACGCCGAGGCGTGCGCGGAGCAGGGCCTGGAGCCCGAGGAGCGGAGCCTGTGGAGCCTCTACCTCTGGATAGACACGAGCGGCGCCGAGAGGGTCGCCAGGGAGGCGCTGGAGGCAGCGGTTCCGACGCTCTCCCGCCTGGCCGGCGAGGAGGTGCGGCTGACCGACGAGTTCTGGACCCAGCTGGACAGGGACGGGAACGGCTATGTAAGCTTCTCCGAGTTCGCAGCGTGGGCCGAGCCGAGGTGCAAGCTGCCGCTCGGGGTGAGGCACCTCTTCTCTCCGGCGGCGCGGGGAGAGGGTGCTGGCGCGTCGGAGCCCGAGGCCCCCGCGTGCGGAATCGTGGGCTGCCGCTGCTCCGCCTTTCAGCCCCGCGCACCGCCCGGGAAGCGCTCGGAGAGGAGCCTGCGGTACCCGGAACACGGGCGCAGAGCGGACGAAGTGACGCAGTTGTGCGCCTGCGGGCACAAGCACAGCGCACACAGCAGCAAGGCCGGCGGAGAGGGCGAGGTGCCGTACCCGCCGCACTGGAAATGCGCCGGCGTCTTCGAGTTCAACGACCTGGAACCGGTTGGGCCTGAGGTCCAGCAGCTCCTCCAGCAGGTTCTGGATGACACGCACCTGGGCATTTGGACGCGCGACCGCCGCAAGCACCGCGAAGGTGAGGCGAAGGCGAGGGTACCCACGCGTTACCAGGTCATGAACGTGAGGCGGAACGAGAACAGCAGGGCGTGGCGAGCATATGCGATTAGGCGTGCGCTCCTGGCAGAACGGTGGTCTGGTGCCGACAGTCCGATTACAATGTATTCTGACGTCCGGTCGACCGTTGCTTGGATTTCTCACGGAGTCGTCGGTGCTGACGTTCTCGATCCTTCTTGCAACGAGTGGTACACGTTCCACGGCACGAGCGAGAAGGCGGCGAAGGCGATATGTCGGAGCAGTTTCAAGATGAGCCTCGCTGGAACACACACTGGGACCCTTTACGGTTCTGGGACGTATCTCTCGGAGGCGATCACGAAGGCAGACGAATATGCTGGTGCAAACGAGTATGGTGAGTACGCGGTGCTTGTGTGCAGGACTCTTGGCGGCAATGTGCGCTACACTGACGAAGCGGAACCAGACGTGCAGGAGTTGGTTGGCAGTTGTACAGAGGGCCCTTTTGATTGCGTGTTGGGCGACCGTGAGAAATGCCGCGGGACGTACAGAGAATTTGTATTCTTCGACTCTGAGCGCATCTACCCCGAGTATCTGGTCTTGTACAAGAGAGTGTATTGATACTGTCTGGTAATATTGTTGAACACATGCTGTCCAGTGCTGGCGTATTGCTTTGACGAGGCGTCCGTCGTGCGAAAGGGCCCGACGAGCAAAGAGTACAGTTTCCTGCAGCGCCAGGCAGAACGAGCGCAGCTTGCTGGAGTCCCCTCACCCTGCGGTCGTCGGTGAACACGCTGGGATATCTGCGCGCCCAGCTGGAGCACGAGGGAAACGATACCCCCCTTTCGTGCGCCAAGCATACGCCAGCCAGAACCCAGGAGCGCCAAGCACGGGAACGCGGGCAGGTCACCCTACGAAGCGAGGGGCGAAAGAGAACCGCTGCAGGAGCAGGCGTTTAATGTCGCGTCGCGGTGCGGTCGGTTGGGGCAACGCCCGCGGTCATCAATGAAGGGTATGGGGGCTTGCGCAGTGGGCTTCTCCTGGCTGGGGTTCTGCGTGGCAAGCCATGCTGTCTTTCAGACGGACGTGACGCAGTTGCAGCGGCGACCACAACGGGCGTCGGCGCACGTGCATTTGTTGTTGCATCGCCCATTTTTTCAGCATCGCTGAGTTTGGGGATCCCAGCTTCGGTTTCATGTCGGGCCACTCCGCTCTTGAAGTTGCTACACTGACGGCGCACGTGACTGCCTCCGCCTCGGGCGCAGCTGTGTGTCGCTCCTTCCGCGGTGGAGGTCCGAGTCAAGGGGCGTCGGCTCCGGAACGTCCTTGCATGATCGAGTGGCGAGACAGACCGTCCGCCATGTTTCTGCGGCGTGCCATCCGTCGGTGCCCTTCTCTTCTGCGCGAGCCGAAGATGCTCCACGCCTCGTGGGGCTGGCGTTCCCCGGGCTCCGGCGCAGCCCTGCCGGCCGAGGCAGGGCGGGTCGTCGCGACCCCCCCCCGCGGAGCCCGCGTCGCGCGAGGGGCCCGGCCTGCCCAACTTGCAGCCTTGCGGGCGGGCCGCTGGAGCTCCGCCCGTGACCTCCTGACCTCCCTGGGCCTCCTAGATCTGAATCGGGCCTGTCCCTCTACAGGAGGAATAGTCAAAAATAGTCAAAACATAATCAGGGGACTATGTTTGCGTATTTTTGACCATTGGGGGATATCTTTGGAATATGTTTAACTTTCCTCGAAAATCCCCCTGTAGGGGGGACACGCCCGACTGAATCCTAGGATCGCGCCGCATCGGCGATGCATCGGCGATGCGGCTCGATGTGGGGCCCCATTTCATCCACACCGACGTCGCCGATGCTCCGCCGACGTCGCCAGTGCATGGCCGATGCATCGCCGATGCATCGGCGATGCGGCGTGATCCTCCCACCCCATTTACTCCAAACGCATCTAGGAGGCCTTTAAACACTGTGGCCGAACTTGATAAGAGCATTCGCATCGCTGCAGGGAAGCAGCATCGGCTTCACCCAAGCATACCTATGCAACGCACATTATTTCAGGCAGAGGTGAAGTGTCCTGGCTTGCCTATAGGCACACCTAAGAATGTCCTGTAGGCCCACCAAAGAGTGTTTTACGAACCTTTATGGTTGCACTACATGCTCTTAGAGCATTTTTGGTTGAAGCCATATTGTTGTCATGCGTCGGCCTGTTGCTGTGTGAGAACATTCTTGCTGGCATTCGAACTGTTATAATAACGTGTTAGCGAGCCGCGACCCAAAACTGCGTGTCTCCGGCAATATGTGTTGCGCAATCTGTAAAATGCGGTGCCATGGATGTTGTACAACATATAATATAGTACAGCCGATGTGGCGCATCCAATGTTGTGCAGACTATGTTGTGCGATCTACGTGTCGCAATATATGTTGTGCATTGTATGTAGCGCAATTTATGTCGTGAGCGATCTAGAGGCGCGCAATATGCGCGACGCCCAAATCGTGCAACCGATGTGTTGCAAACAATTTTGGGGCAACAGTGCAATGTGTGCGATGCAACCATTGCTGTGCAACCTATGTTGTGCAGTGTATGTTGCGTAACCGATGTGGTTGCGCAATATAGGTTTTGCAATTTTGTGGTGCACTGATGCTGTGCAACCTATATCGTGCAATACGTGAGGTCGTGATGTAGACGTTGTGCAACCTATGTGGTGCAAGGTCTGTTGTGCAATCCACGTGGTGCAATGTATGTTGCGATCGGCCAAGAAGGCGCCACTGACGTTTCTTGTTGTGCAAATTACGTGGTGCAATCCAATTGCGGTCCGTAGCCATTTTGGCTCACGTCCGTAGCGTTTCGCTCACGACTTGACCTTGCTGGCGACGGGGATTTGCACCCCCCACAGCATTCTCGGTTCCCCCAGGCACTTTCAAACTTTCTCGTTCTCTCATCAGTCTGCTCCCCTGCACATTGTATTGGGGCGCCCCACGACCCTCTTTTCACCTACGGTGCGCTTATGGGTCATGATTTCTCTCAGAACCCCTGGACGCCGCAAGGTGGGAATGGCGGGAAGAGGTAGTAAGGGCGCGGACGACGGTGGCGGCAAGACCATCAGTGGCGCCATGTGGCTCTGTATCAATTGCGGGTGCGGGAAGAACCTTTTTTCAAGTCTATGTCCTGCAAAAACTACAAAGTTTCATACAACGGTGGGGTTCCTGCTACTGCATTTCCTCGTCCTGCGGGTGTTTGGGCTTCCGGTGCTGCCCAGAATGCTCGTTCCCCCGTCAGCGTCGGCCCGCAGGTCCCATACTATATTCGCGGCGGCTGGTGGGGTCCATGGCAGTGGGCCTGGCCGCCTGCAGGGGGGGGGCAAGGGCGAAGCAAGGGGGCAGCACTGCAGCCAAGTGCCAGCCTTGCCCCCGCATGGCGGCGCAGGTCATCAGCACGCACTCGCTCCTGGGCTTCAGGACGGTACTCAACCGCCTAAGTCGGTGGGCGGCCGTTCCGTGGAGGACTTCGAGAGCTACACCAGCTTGCACGACAAGATGGGCGACACCGTCGCGGCCGCACGCGGCCGCGCGCAGCTGGTGGCTCTGCGCACGCCACCCAACGCGCTTGAGTCGCTCGAGAAGCAGGTCGCGAAGTGCCAGAAGAAGCGGCTGCGCAACGGGAGGCAGACGGAGAAGGAACTCGCAAACATCGACAAGACGTAGGGGCTGCTGGCGTCGCAGCGGCGACATCTTGCGACCATGGTGGAGGAGCTCAAGCATTTGGGCACTGCGCACAATGAGCTCGCCCAGAAGGTCGCGAAGGCCAGCGGGTCTTAGACCGCCAAGGTCGAGGAGAAAGGTCTGCCCACGATCTCCCTCGAGCCCGTCTTGGACGGCACGGCGGGCCCGTTCCGCATCGACATGGGCGCTCCGTTTGCCGTTGACGACGACGATTTTGATGCGGCTGATGAAGCCGAGGTGGAAGCGCGGAAGGAGAAACTCCAGAGTGGCTTGCAGGACATGGCCCGCGAGCTGTTCGCCACGGCAGATGGCGTCGGTTCGAGAGGCTCGCACAGCTCAGCGAGCCATGGCGACCCGCCTGGCGGCCAAGAAGCGCTGCGCCGACGTCGGCGTGGCGGCAGGCGCGGGCTCTGGCGAGGCTGCAGAGGATGCCGACGCGGGCCCCCCCCTGGCGCTGCGCCTTCTGCGATTGGTTCGCTGAGCCTGCAGGGGGCGCCCGATTCAAGCCAAACCGCGGATTTTTCAGCGGGGTCAGGCGAGGACATGTTGCACCGTGTCCGCGCCGGGGCTGCAGCGCGGGCTCAGCCCCCACATCCGACCCCCATTGCAGAACAGAGGCGATTTTGGTGTTAGTCTCGGCGTTAGTTTCTGCGGGGGGGGGGGGGGGGGGGGGGGCGCCTGTTGGAAGACATTCTTCGGGGGCCTGACCTTTCCCAAGTCCCCCTTGTCGGGGAGGGGGCGTCTCTTGTTCCACTCCTGGCCCTAAGTCCTCCACTCAACCTTCCAGGCCCCTTGGGAGGTGCAGCGGCTCCTGGGCAGGCGCTGGGGCACCTGGCAGCCTGCAAAGGCGGTTCTCGTCAGGGTGTGTGATTTTCATGTCGGCCGGCCGCGGGATGTTTTTTTGTGGTTTTGGATGCGATCCAGCGCGGGCCGGTGCTAGAGCTGATGCTCCGAGCCATCCGAGTGCCCCCGCCGCCGCCCCCAGCCCCGAGAGTCTCGAGCTTATTGCACATGCGGTTTACGGCAACGCTCGGAGCGCCACTGAGGATAGGCCAGGCCCCTGCGGAGCCCACGCCGTTTTGGTGCAGGAGCACAACAGTTTGACACGGGAAGGCCCCGATGCGGCCGCAGAAATGATTGGTTTTTTCTGTGGAGCTTGGGGGCCCGAGGCCCCCGGGGGGGGCTGCCTCGGGAGCGGCCATCTTGGCCCGTGGCTGGATGGGGCCCCGTTCGGCCCCTCAATAGCTGTGCGTCTCGGGCTCCGGGGCCCTCGTGGCCATTGCCCGCCCCCCTGGAGGCCGGCAGCATTTAGTCGGCACTTGTTATCTGCGCGACTGCGAGGGGCTGTCGGAAGGGAATTTGGAGCTGCTGAGCCTGATTGGATCGAGGTTATTGATCTCGGGCTTGCCGTTCTTGCCGGGTGGCGGCTGCAATTCGGGCCCAGATGCATTGATGGTTTCAGAGTCCCCGCATAACCTGAAAGCGCAGATCATCGGCACGCCTGGGCACACTTGTCATCCAGCACGTTCGCCCCCCAGGAAGATCGACTTGTTCGTCGGCAGGATTGGCCAGCGCCGCGAGTTCAGCCAGGTTAGATCAGTCGGCCGCGTTTCATCCGCGCAGACCAGTGGATCTTAGGTTCCACGCCGGCCCGGCGCGGCTGCGCCCGCGGCCCTGCTGGGCGCGTCCGCTGATCCACGTCGATCCCCAGGTCGGCTCCGTGAGAGGCCCCCCAGTCTATAAGTCTATGATCGGGTCTGGCAGGTTTGGGATCTCGTGGATCGGGGCCTCGTGAGGGCCCAGGCGCAGCAATGAGACATGGTCGACCCCTTCCTCGGCAAGGCTGTATAATGTGTGGGCCGCCACTAGCGAAGGCGAGCTCTGCTCGATTCTGGTGGTCTCGCTGCCTTGCATGGGAGCGAGGGGTAGGGATGTTCAGCTGCGGTGGAGGCCAGTTCTCGGCCAGGATAACGGGGCCCCGGGGTGCCCGGTCTTGCGCTCGGCGCGCTGGATCCACTCCACCGCGCGCGCGTTCCTGGGCAGCGTTGAGGCCCGGGCGGAACGTTCCCCACGCAGCTCCTTGTTGCAACCTTTTCCATCTTTCGTCCAGCTTCGCCAATGTGATTTTGCCCCGGTCTTTGCTGAGGTGCAGGGGGCGGTGCGCTGGTGGCCCGGGTGCGCCGGCGATTCCAAGCTCTGGCATGATTTCCTGAATCAGCGGTCTTTTGTGGATTTGCAGCTCGAGGCCGCCAACCAATTTTTCAGTGTCAGTCGAAGAAGGACTGGAGCTCGTGGCACGCGAGGAGAGTGCACCAGGTCACGGTTGGCCCCGTTGCGCGGCGTGTCGCGACCGCTCTTTCCGAATTCGGCTCGGGTGTTTCGGATCCTGGAGAGGTTATGCGCACCGAGTCTGACAGGTCTGGGTGCCTTTGGAAGGCCGCTCCCAGGGGCCCCGGGGTCAGGGGCGCCCACGACTCGCCCTTTTCTTGTCCTTCCTTTCCGCGGCTGACATTCGCCTTGCCAATCGAAGATTCTCTGGGGGAGCCGCGGTCGGCCCGGGTGGCTTCCGCATGCGTCTCTATCGCGCTTGTCAGATGGAGCTCTCCAGCATGCAGTTCAGACTTTTGTCTGGATTGAAGTGTCTGGGATCCCCCCATCGGCAGCGTCGAGCCCTCATCGCGCCCTTCCCTGCGAAGCCCGTGTCGGGATTCAGACCCGTCGGGGCGCCCGGGGGCCCGCGTCGGTTGCAGGCGAAGGCGCGGGGATATATCGCGCTCGATGGGGGGGGCCGCCAACGACGGGCCCTACTGGGCCGCGGGAAAATGCAATGGGGCACAAGACGTCGCCTGGCGCCATTGTTTTTCCTTTGGAGGCCCGCAGGAACCGAGGGGAAGACGCGGCCGCCATCCCGTGGGACCTGCCCAAGTACCGCGAACATATTCCGCTCTCGCTCTTGGGGGGCCGTCGCCGCCAGCGCAGGTTTAATCCCACGGCGGCCGCCGCGTGCAGTGCACCCTGCGGGGGGGGGGGGGGGGATCGGGGGGCGAGGTATATGGTGCTCGCAATCCACTGTGGCCCCCGTTCAGCATGCTTTGCGAGGCGCGTCGGCAGGCTGCGGGGTCGCCGCGACTACGATTCGATCTGTTGGGTTCGACTCGTTCGACTCGGTGTCGATCCCAACGAATATGTCGTTGGGCGTCTACATCGACGACGCTGGTCTTGAATCGGTTGGGGGCGTTGAGTCGGTCGTTCGGAGTCTCGTCGCTGCGGGCGGCGCGTTGCGTAGGGGGGTCACCCAGATGATGGTGGCTGGAATAGCCATGGACAAATTTGCCATGGTGGGCTCATCCACAGCCATCGCCTCTCGCTTGCAGCAGCATTACGGGCCTCTGGTAGCCCCCCCAGGTGGAGTCGGCGGCCTATCTGGAGATCGACGACACGGGGGGGGGAAGCTAGGCGGATCCGAAGCCGAAATGCTAAACGCAAGTTCCGAGCTGCCAGGGCGGCTAGACGCACTGACCGACTGCGTCGCCATAGAGCCGCCCTGGGCCGACGTGCCCGAAGGCTTTTTGCAACTGCCCCTCCCCCCCCCGATCCCCCCCCCCCCCCCCTCCGCCTTGCAGTGCGGCTGCGAGGTCCACGGCTTCTCGGATGGGGCAGTGGCCAAGGTGAGACGCCTGGCTGGTTCCACCCATAAGCCTTCTTCTGCTGGGCGCACGCTGTGCCCCCTCCTTCGCCTCGAGGGAGATCCGACGTGGTTCGGCGCGGCTGCTCCTATTTTGCGCTCTGCGCGTGAAGTGTGGCTCAGACACAACCCCCGCCACCCCTTTGTTTGGTTCTTAGAATTTCTTGCGGAGCTCATGGGGCCAGGCCTGCAGCGGGCCTTGCCCGAGTTGGAGGGTTGCGAGGGGCCCTCTGGGGGCCAGGAGGTTGTCCCTGGCCAGGCTCAAGTGGGCCATGTCTCACCCATTCGTGGTGGTGGACGACTGGGGGGCCTCCTGTTCGTTCACCCATCGCCTCTCCTGCCCTGCTCAAGAAGGCCCTTCGCGGGCCCTCTTGCAGGCTGTTGGAGCGCGTGGCGGGGGGCAAGTACGCGCAGGGCAACCATGGATGCTTCGACGTGATTTTTTGAGGCTTCGAGTTCCCAGAAGCATTCGGCCCTGGACAAGGCTTGCATTAGGGCCGTTTGCTGCGATCGGATTTGGCTTCTATCTCGCGCACTTGCAGCAGGATGTCAAACCGGATACGTGCGCCCTAGATGCGGGGCACCAGGCGACACCGTTTTTTTCCACCGCTTGAGGGCGCGCGTTTCTTTCGATGCAGAGCGGTAAGAGCTGGCCCCCAAAAAGTGGCTGGAGTTTGCGATGGGGGGGGGGGGGGGGCAGGCGAAACATGACCCCCCCACGTGCAATTCGAACAGAAAAATAGCCGAAATCCAGCTGACCTCACCTGTGCTCTCGCACGTCTTTGCGCGTGGCTTTCTGTTCCTTTCGGCCGGCTTTTCGGAATGCGCGGTGGGTGCGGCTACGGCGCGCTAGTCTCCAGCGCGCGTCTGTGCCAGGCTGGCGCAGCCAGCGATGGCGTTGCAGCGAACGGCGCCGAATCATTGCGATTGCATCCGCTGTGGGGCCGTTCGCGCGCGCTTCGTCATTCGCATTTTTCGAATTGTCTCCAGTGCGGTTCGAGATCGCCAGCCCTGGCGCCGACGCTGCCATTTCCCGCGATGAACATGCGGCCGCCCAATAACGTTGCACCCCCAATGTTGCGGAAGTCCACGTCGAGCCAAAAACTTCCATTCAAGTATGTTATCATTTGCTTCCATCATCGCTATTTATTTGTTGTCGCCAGCAGTTCCCGCTTCTTCGTCTTCTTCTTCTTATTATTATTATTATTCTTCTTCTTCTTCTTTTTCTTCTTCTTCTTCTTCAAGGTTCTGGTATGTCTTCCCAGGTCTGCGCAGGCCGAATCCCTAATCCTTCCCCCTGCCCTTGTCCTCCTTATGCTTTCCTTTTCTCAATGCTCATCGGTGGTCCTTCCTCCATTCCTCTTCCTGTCTTTCGTTGTCTTCCCTCTCGCCTCCCTCATCCGTCCTTTTTCCTCTTCACTCCTCCTCCTTCCTTCCCTCGTCGCCTTCCTGCATTCCCTCCGCGCCCTCCCTGCCATTCCTCCCGCCCTTCGCTCCGGGCGGCCTTCCCCCCCCCCCCTTCTGCAGCCGTGCCCCCCCGTCGCCCTCCTCGCGCTTTCCATCGCGACCCTCCTTCCTGCGAGGCACTACGAGGCCATGTTGGGGCTCTCGGGGAGAGGGCCCGCGGCTGGGGCGCGGCCGGGCGGCGGCCGGGCGGCTGCGGGGCCGCGGCGCGGATTGGGCTGGGGTTTTGCTGGCGGCGGTTTTTTTTTGGGAGGGGTGGCAGCTTTTTCTGGGAGCGGCGGCTGGGCGGCTGCGTGGCCGCGGTGCGGATTGGGCTGGGGTTTTGCTGGCGGCGTTTTTTTTGGAGGGGTGGCAGTTTTTTCTGGGAGCGGCGGCTGGGCCGCGGCTGGGCGGCTGCGGGGCCGCGGCGCGGATTGGGCTGGGGTTTTGCTGGCGGCAGTTTTTTTTTTGGAGGGGTGGCAGTTTTTTCTGGGAGCGGCGGCTGGGCCGCGGCTGGGCGGCTGCGGGGCCGCGGCGCGGATTGGGCTGGGGTTTTGCTGGCGGCAGCTTTTTTTTTGGAGGGGTGGCAGCTTTTTCTGGGAGCGGCGGCTGGGCCGCGGCTGGGCGGCTGCGGGGCCGCGGCGGGGCCGCGGCGGGGATTTGGCTGGGATGTGGCCCGGCGGCGGCCGGGATTTGGCCAGGGCTGGCCGGGCGGGGGGGCCCTGCGGGCCTCCGAGGCGCGCCTGCAGCGAAGCATTGGCGCGCGACTTGCACTGGTCAGGGCACCTTCGGCTCACTAATGCTCGCACCCGGCGCCGTCGCATCGCAGCGGGCCGCGTATTCAGCGTACTTCGCATTAGAAGTTCGCATATTGTTCAGACTTGCGCTTCGGTTTCACAGTCATTCTGCACTGCGGCGGCATCGTCGTTTCGACATACTTTGTTTGCTTCGCAGGCGTGCTGCGCAGTGTGGCGGTATTATTGTTGCGACGTGCCGCTGATTTGCTTCGCAGCCGCACTGCGCTGGGTGGCGGCGGTGTCGCGTTGGCGCGCGTGCGTGTTCTCTGCTTTACAATCGCGCTGCGCTGTGTGGCGGTATCTTTGTTTCGACGCGCGGGCTTGTATTTATCCACGGGCGTGTGCGTGTCTGCGGCTATCCCATTGCGTTGGCAACGCCCTTGTTTGTCGCGCCCAGGGGGATGCGTTGCCCCCCCTTCGTTCGACGCTGTTTTCACTCGCCGCGGTCGCCCGGTTCCGCGGCGCAGCGTGGCGTTGCAGCTTCTTTTCGCTTAGCCGCGTCACAGCAGGCGGCGATGTGCCTCGCCCCCGCCCGTGCGTTCAGTTTGCTCGCGGCGCGGCATTCAGCGCCGCGCGGCCTTCAGCGCCCTGCGAGTGCGAATGATTGAGTTGGGCGCTGTCCAAGACCGCGCGCCTCTGCTCCTCCGCCACCCCCAATTTCCCCGTCCCCTCCAACCGTCCCCCCACCATCTCCGCTCCTTGTCCCTTCCTCCAGCTGCCTCGACGCTTCGCCGCCGCTGCGCCGCTGCTCTTCTCCACGAGGCTGCTGTCTTCGGGGTCCTCTCTCGCTTCGGGGGGGGCTGTCCCGCGGCGGGCATGCGGCCGTGCGAGCGCCGTGCCACTCCCGGCGTTTCTCTTGGGGGGGGGGCCCTTTGACGCGCGCTCGCCTGGGCCTCCTCAGTTTGCGAGGAAGGCCGACCTAACGCAGTTGGAGCGGTTCCAACTTGTAAGTGGCCTATTCCCTCACCCAGGCGACTGGCGGCCACGACTCCTCGGACAAGACGAAGCTTTCGCAGCGTATTTGAGTTTTTGAAGGTACCGATCCTGCTGCATCAGATGAAATAGCCCGCGGCTGCGCCATGCACGCGGACGGGGGTAGAGAGCTGGTGGGGGACGTTTTCTTCGATGGCTCGTGCATGAAGTCGCCGATTAAGGAGCTTTGGAGGGCTTGGTGGGGGGCGGCTGAGCTCTCGCCCAGCGGGGAGCTTCGCGCCGCGCTCTATGGTCCCCTCCCCTCCAGCTGTCATCAGCCCGCGTGCACGGTTGCTCATGTGTCACCTGCCCCTGTGCGGTCCAGAAGCGATTGTCAGAATGTCGTGTACTTGTGGTCTTTGCCGCGGCCTGAGCGATGCTCTTATCGCCGCATGTATCCGGGCGTTATAGTGCAGGCTGGCGCCTCAGCGGATGGCGCCGCGCCTGGCGTGGACACGGCGGGGGCCCACTCAGAGTTTGATCCGTCTCGCGATTTTGATGAGTTGTGCAAGCGCAAGGGCAATGATTGGGCCGATAGGGCCGCGACGTTAGGGGTGAGCCTGCATCCCGATGGCTCCGAGGAGGACCACCAGCGCGTTGCGCACGTGATAGCCGCTTCCAGAGCGGTCGTGAAGTTGGCCGCCAGCATAATGCCCCTTCTGGCCGCTCACGAATCTGGACGGAGTCCCGCTGATGCCGAGCCCTAGAGTGGGGCGCGAGGAGGTCATTGGCCACGAGTGGTCACTTGTCGGCAATCCTCCCCGCGTTTCGGCAATGCCCCCAGTGCCTACGAGGCTCTCGCTCACTCGCCCAGCCGCCCGCTGCAACCGCCACCTTCGAGTCCAGCCGCAGGCTTTGCGGGTTTTGTGACGTCGATGCGTGCTGATCGATTGCAGGGATGCGCTCTTCGTATGTATTTGCCAGCATTGCGGGTGCTACACCTCAGGTGAAAGCTGGGCAAGAAATGCGGGCCTCTGGCACTGCCGCAGGGAAGTGCGAACTGGCGTCAGCTCAAACAAGGGCTCCATCCGCGCATGACCGGGGTCACGGTTGACCTAGCAATTGTTTTACCAATCGGCTTCATCTTGCCAGTGGTCGCTGCCCTTGCTGCGGCTTTGCCTGCCTCTCGGGAGGGGCGGGGGGTGGAGCTGGGGCGGGGCGGGGGGATGGATGCGCCCTGCGCGCCTTCCCGAGCGCTGCTGCCCGCGGCCACGGATCCTCGGGAGGCGAGTTTCGAGGCGGAGTTGGACGCCACGGCGTTTCTTTTTGGCCGCGTTCCGGGCTCCTCTGGTGCGTTGGTGGATTCTGGACTGGCGGCATTTGCTGCCGCCGCCTTTGCCCAGGGGGAGTCTGCTCAGCCTGAAGGTTTGTCGGGCGGGGCCTTCCTGGCCAGCAGCTGGCCTCGTCGGCTGCGCCTTTTTTTCTGCCCCTCGTCCTCTTCTCCCCCCCCCCCCAGGCGTTTGCACCGCCTGAGGGGGGCCGCCCACTGGGCCACAGAGGGGCTTTCTGGCATGGTCTGGACGGCCATTCTCCCCATTTCTTTGTCGTCGCTCGACGAGTCTGGCTGATCGTCCGTCCCTGATGGCAGCCCAGGTGCTGAGGCCCCCTTCCCGTGAAGGCATCCCCCGATCCCATATGCCGCGAGCTCCCGTTCAGTCCGGCCGCGGGTGTAGGGTGGGAGAATCTGACAGGGGCCTCCACTTGTTGCTTCTGTTTTGTCTGGCGTCTCCTCCCACTGGCCTTGCGGCCAATTTTTTGCGTGCATTCTCTGGTTTCAAGATGCTTGGGTCGGTATCGGGCTCCCGCCGAGGGCCTCTGTGCCCGTAGTCTTGTGGAGCTAGACGCTGCCTCAGGTAGGGCTCAAGGCGGTCCTTGCACCCCCTGTCACTAGAATGGCCCACACCAGGGGCGAGGCTTGCCCCGTCCTGGCCTTCGCTACACCAGGGGTGCTTGCCTCGTCGTCCCCGCGTCGCCGTGTGACTGTCGCGCGATGCGTGTGCGTGCGCGTGCATCGACGTAGTCTGCACGCGTGTCAGGCACGCTACCGCCTCCCCGTCACCCTTGGCCGTGGTGCCGTGTGCTCAGCTGGTTTCCAGTGGCGCCTTGGTGCGACTGAGCTTGTTTTTACGTTGCCTGAATGTTAAGCCAGTTGCAACGTTACGGAGCAGACCTCGGGCACTTGCGGAAGCATACGGCTCCCTCTCGTCCTGACCAAGGGGTGCCCCCTTGAATTCCTGGTTCCCTGGGCCACTCCCTCCAGCGGCGCCCTCGCTCCCGGCCCCCCCACCTGCACCTGAACGGGGAGACGGGCAGGGGGAGGGAAGGAGGAAGGGAGGAGAGGAGGAAGATGGATGATGATATGGATGATGCATTTGCAGGCGCATGCGGGTATCAGTGCCAGTATGCATGCGCCGCGGCGGAAGGACGGCCAGTGCCACCCATGCAGCCCGCACGGCCAGCCGACTGGAGCACATTGCACAATACCTCACCCCATGCGCTCCGGGGTACGGCTGCAAATACCGTTACGGCGGCAACGCGCACCCCGGACACACGGGAAGGCCAGAGAAGTGAGGGGGCGACCCTGCAGGAGCGAAGTGCACCCCGCGCGAGGGCGAACCCGGACACCCGCGAGTGGAGCGCCCGCACACAGATTTGATTAGCCCGGCGCGCCACGGATGCGCAGACGAGCACCTGACACAGAAGCGCACACCAACGCACGCACCCGGAGCCTGGCGCTGTGCTGGCGGGCCCCCCCTGCCGAAGCCGACCGCGAGCACCCCGAGAACGATGCGAACGATGCGATTGTAAAACGACGCGAAGATCGGGACAACATCGGATCGGGATAACTCGAAATCTCTGAGACTCGGCGGGTTTGGAGGATGTATTGGGCGCCGCGGCCGCTCCAGAGCGTTCCGGAGCGCTCTGAGAGCGCTCCGGAACGCTCTGAGAGCGATTTATCCCGATCCTAGCCCTGTTTTAGATTGCAGAAGCGCCGACCTCCTGGCAAGGCGCGCCACCGCAAGGCACCAGGGCAATGACAGTGGATAGGGACGTGCTTGAAGGAGCACCCCCCTCCAAGCCGACCCGAACCACACTGCCGCCCAAAGGCGTGGCAGACCCGAACCCAGACGGTGAGGTGCACCGGCTGAATTGGGGCCTGACGCAAGCAGGGGAGGAACGCTCCACCGACGGGCAAGAGCCCCTCGATCAAACACCAACCCCGCTCCAAGCCTGACGCCCGCCGATGGCAGGGGGGGCCAACGCAGCAGGACCTAGGCCCTCACTGCAAAGACCCGCCACCCGCAAACCAGCCGGCGACGCGGGAGATGCGTTAGGAACACCCCTCGACGAGGCCTTCTTAGCCTTTCGCTGCCTTGCCCCCGCCTGCAAGTGGGACGAAGGCCGCTTGAGCGAGCTGGCCGCACGAACAGACTGGCCCCTCTCCAAAGGAAGGGGCATAGGCAGACAAAATGATGGAGCGACTCGCCAACCTCCCCGAACAGCTTGAACAACTTGATCACGATGATGAAGCTCACGAACACACGCTCGAGAGTTGTACACCTTCGGCATCTGGGAGCCGGTGGCCCAGCGGCCCATATCCTCCAAAGCTGCCGGGCCGGCGTCCATCTGAGTCTTCGTTGTCGGGTAGTAGTGCCGAAGTCCATGAAACGCGAACTGCACTGCTTCTTCGGCCGTCTCGCTGATTGGAGGCAGCGCCAGCAGCTGACGATACGAGCGATCCAAATCTGAATGCTCGGCTATCCGAGGAAGGAAGGAGGAGGAGGAGGAGGAGGAGGAGGTGGACGACAAAATCTTCACCTGGCAGACCTTGCCGCGACAATTCTGACAGCAAATCGGGCCTGCCCCATCGTCCACTGCGAGGCCGCCCCGGCGCGCGGCCCGGGGAATATATATATATCTATATATATATATATATATATACACCGCCCGCTGCCCCTGCCGAGCGCCAGCCCGTGAACAGAGTCGTCTGTGAGGCCGATGCCTCTCGACCTGATGACATCAGCTGCCCGGCCCGACATGTGCAGGGCTCGTTTCGATTCCTCCGATTCGATTCGATTTCGATGGTTTCCGATTCCGATTTGATTCGATCTGGGATTCCGATTTGAGTTCCGACTTCTTATTGGAGGCATACTCGCCTGCCGATTTCTGCCCATCCGACTTTTCCCGACTCGGCTGCCGATTTCCGACGATCCGATTCATGTCGCTCGCCGATCCGACTTGTCGATCCGATCCTGGGCTCCCCTGCCCCCGCCATGCACCTGAGAGACGGCGTAGGGGCTGACGATATCTGTCGCTCAAGGCCCATAATGAGATCTCCGCCTGGGAGCACGGCCGGCGTGGGCGGCAATCTGGGTGGACCAGGCCCCCTCGCGGCGCCCTGCCGCTTGACTCGCGGCGGGGTGGAGGGAAGCTGAACACCAAAGACATCCTCAATCCAAGCGATTGCCCGGCGAGCCTTTGAGGCGGCGCTGTGATTCCTATCCTTCGCTGCTGCCTTGACCCAGGCTGCCACCTCCCGGTGTGACGGCCGCAGTGGATCCACGTTTGGGGACGCCATGGTGCTGACATACAACTTGGACGTAGACAGCCGGCCAGGCATCACCTGCACAGAGCGGCTGCCTGACTGGTACACCTCGCGCTGTAGATCAGCCGCGCCTGCTGCACAAGCAGGCCCGTACACCTCTTGAAAACGGGCGGTCCCCGAGCCATACTGTTTGAAGAATTCCTCACACTTGGCCATAAACCTCTCCAGCTGAGACGCCTGTTGCGCCGCGTACGTCTTGACCACATGCGGAGGGACTGGGCTGTGCCCCAGCGCCAGGCGAAGCGAAAGTTTACGCTGTCGCCAGCGAACCGCTTCGACCTGTAGCGGCCGAGCCTGCCTGGCCGGACGAGCTGGCGCCGCAGGTGGCTGAGCTGGACGGTCGCATTCGGACGGAGATGCCTGAGATTGGAGGCGCTCCCACCTGGTACGGCAGCCACCGATCTGCCGAGCTGCTGCCTGAACCAACTTGCAATGCTCAGAGTCCACAGTTGCCTCCAGCATACCCGCAGGCAGATCTCCACAAAACGCGACATCAACGACGGAAACAACACCTGCCTCCCTTAGGGACGCACTTATTGACGTCGCTGCATCTTGCGAAGCCCCCAAACCCACCAGCACGTCAAGGATACGTGCCATTTTGGAGAAAGCGAACAAGCGCGAGCAAGCGCGAGCAAGCGGCCTCCTTGAGATGCAGATGTTTGAGAGGACGGCTACGGATGAGCATCCCCTGCATGCACTATCCCACATCCCACTCCCTGCCATTTCATGCTCGCCTGCTGCACTGCTGAGGAAGACAGAGACCCAAAAGGCACCGAATTTCGTGACATTGTCGTTGCGTCTTGTAGCTCTGGGCGATACATGTGCGGCAGCGGGAGGGGAGAAAAGTAACGAATTTCCCCCCCTCGATACTGCTCGTCTGCTCGACTGGGCCCTGTGCTCAAGAGGACGTGCACCCTCGATGGCAGGAGGCGCCGAGAGAATCAAATGTCACGGAGTCGGTGCGCGACGCACCGAGCCCGCGACACTCACGGCGCAAAACGTGACGCAACCGACTCAACACTATAGCGAAGCTCCCGGGGCCCTCCAAGCTGTCTTCGCGATTGACGGCTAAGTCTTTCGGCTGATGTGTTGCCCTTTGTTGGGTCGTGTCCGTGGATGTAACAAGTTCAATTGCAGCGACGAGGCGGCGACGGCGACAACAAACATAGCCGTCAGACCGAGGACACAGACCAGTTACTTAGAGGAGAACTCAGAACCCGTAAGTGCAAGCATAATGTGGGGAATTCCGTGGTAGGCCTATTGGAGTGCCGGGACGGTCGGCCCCTGCTGAAGTAAAAAGGAATGTGGTTTGCCAGTTGGTGCCCCACGGATTGTGTTGTCCCCCGATGGCCCCAGGGTCCCACAGCAGCTATGGGACACCTTACAATCTTCGACAAAATTAAGTTCAACAGTTGTTCACGTCCCCATTCAATGCCGCACCCATTCACCCGTTCAATGTCGCTCTTTTCAAATGTCGACGCAAAGCGAAATGCAGTCTGATCGGGTGCGACTCAGAGGCTTCACGATCGCTGATATTGGATGGGGGGGCGGCTTCCAGTACCTGCCACGCAAGGTCACCCAACCAAAACAGCACATCCGCCAGGAAACTGCGGAACACATCTTGGAGGTTGCTCTCGCCGAGAGCAGTAGGACCCTCAAAGATCGACGAAGCATGTGGCCCAGGATGTCTCGCAGCAAGCTTCCCATCGTATGGGTCTACTGCAGTATGTGAGTTCCGCGTCCTGGAAGGAGTGCTCCGCCTCCGCCGCGCTGGATGCCCGACTGGCCGCTCAGATCCTTTAGCTGCCCTGGTACGCCCGTCCGGAGACGCATTACGCACCGTGTTCAGCACGTGCCGGCACGTTGCGCACTGGTTCGGCACGTGTTGGTTTACGCTTTGGCGAGCGTGTCGTCAGAGCCCCGAATCATCAGGGGTAACTCGGGTCAGGGCAAACTCGGGTTCATTTTTCGGGATTCCGAATCCGAGTTATCCCGGACCCGAGTTACCCCGGATAACTCGGGCGTCCAGAGCCCCGAATCATCAGGGGTAACTCGGGTCAGGGCCAACTCGGGTTTCTTTTTCGGGGATTCCGAACCCGAGTTACCCCGGACCCGAGTTACCCCGGATAACTCGGCCGCCCAATGTCGTGCCGAACGTACGTCTTGAATCTCCGTGTTGAGCTCCGTGTCGGCACGCTGCGTGCTGCGTGGGGCGCACCAGGGCAGGCGAGCTCTGCCCTGGAGCGGCGGCCTGGCCCGCGCCCACATGGGGCAACGGCTGGTGTTCTTCGCCGTGCTCGACGCGTCCTCCCCTGGGATCCTCCTCCTCCTCCTCCTCCTCCTCTTCCTCCTCCTCCTCCTCCTCTTCCTCCTCCTCCTCCTCCTCCTCCTCCTCCTCCTCCTCCTCCTCCCCTGCACCCCGCGGCGCGCGGCCCGGCCGGCCGAGGGAGACGCCCGGCCGGCAGCCGTTCCCCTTTCTCTGCGGCCGCCCTTCGTCCTCCCTGCCTCCCTGCTGGCCCCGTGCAGTGTGCACGGACTCGCTGCGCAGTGCAATTGCAACGCATGCGAAGAAGCACGGCCTGCTGGCCTCCAGGATGCCCTGGGCTTTTCTTGGGTTTCGGTGGCTCTGCGATGGGCAGCGTGGCGTCCCCACACCAGACATCGATGGGCGTCCTGGGGTCTCAGGGTCGTTTTTTTGCCGAAGGGTTCTTGTGGTCGAGCTCCTGCTGTTTGCCGCGTGCTCGCGCGGCCGATCGGCGCGAGCGCCAGGTCCGCGGCAACAGAAAGTCGGGCCGGACGAAAGGCGGGGATTGGGAAAGGGGGGGGTACAAAATCTGCTGCATGCAGCTGGTGTCGGCCCCACCGAGGGGCCCAGTCCTCGATACATGGCCGCCTCAGCGCCGGGAGGCGCCGGGAAAATCAGCTACGTGAGCTGATTCTCAAGCACCCCCTTTGCTATCCCCCCCTTTGGCTCAGCCCGAGAAATGTTCTACGGACATTTCTGGCTGAGACTGTCTTGGCTTACTCTGCGTCGCTCAATATAGTTCTGGGGGTACCTGCAGTCCGGGGAGGGTATCTGTAGTCCGGGGGATGGGGTACCTGTAGTCTGGGGGGGGGGTACCAGTAGTCCGGGGTGGGGTACCTGTAGTCCGGGGGAAGGGTACCTGTAGTCCGGGGGAAGGGTACCTGCAGTCAAGGGGAGAACGCGCGTTCACTCGTCACCGCACGCGTGGATGTAGTCCTGTGTGGGTACCTGTAGTCCGGGGCGGGGGTACCTGTAGTCCGGGGGAGGGGTACCTGGGGGAGGGGGTACCTGTAGTCCGGGGACCCAGAACTAACTATTGCCAGACACATTAACACATCGGGTTTATGTTCTAAGAAGATGGTCTTTGTTCTTAGATCTCTTTGGGGTTCGGCGAAGATTTCGTGGTAGGCCTAGAGGAATGCCGGCACGGTCGGTCCCTGCTCAAAAGCGATGCACCTCTTCGTGGAATCTCGTGGGGTCGAGAGCCTGCGTTGCGCAGCAGGCGCTCGTGACACGAGGCTGGCCTCGCGGGCCGGGGGACCGCATGGCTGGGCGCTTGCGTCTTTTGTCAGGGTCGGCGGCGTGTCGGAGGGGGGAGTGAGAAGGGTCAAGCAGTGGCGAAGCGTCCTGGCTTGCCTATAGCCCTACAGGCCTCGGAACAAATTAGCGAACACATGCCACGTTCATCCGTCAACGCCTCCCCCTCCCCCCAATGTTCAAAGTTGGCGGTGGGTCTGATGAGATGCACTTCGACCGCAGTCTCCCCCGCGCGTGCCAACATTGAGTTTTGGGGGGAGGGGGAGTGTTCACTAATTGTTTCCCTCAACCGTACCAAACAATGTTCTAAGAACCTTTTCCGGTTTCTACGAAATGTTCTTAGAACATTTCTGGCGGAGTCGATCTTGTTTTTTAATCACATCGGGCTTACTTTCTAAGAGCATTGTTGTTGCTCTTAGAACATGTTTGGGTTCTAAGAACATTTCGTGGTAGGACTATAGGAATGCCGGGACGGTCGGCCCCTGCTCAATAGGGGCGGCCCGTCTCAGAAGGCTCGGAGGCCCCCCGGCCTTCTGAGAAGGTTGCTCGGCCTTCCCCGAAGACTCCGAACGCCTGCCAGCTTGCCGCAGGACTCTCCGAGAAGCCCCGCCGCCTGCCGGGAAGGCCTCCTCCTCCGCACTTCCCCCCCCTCGCTCCACCCGGTCCTTCCTCCTCCTCTCCCCGCTCTGCAGTCTCCAGTTTCAGCTTGGTGGAGTCCCCTTCCCATCAGTTGGGAAGCTGGCAATTTTCATCGTGCTTGGAGCCTGGGGTGGACAAAAAAAAAATCCGAGCCCGCAAGATCGCCCAACGGGGCGCGCGCTGGGGCGTGTGTCCTCGCTCGCCCGTTCCCTTGGCATCGCTTGGACGTGTTTTTTTTTTCTCGGCGAGAAACCACGAGGATCCTCCTGGACCATCGAGGAAAAACGACACGCGCGAAGCCGAAACATGCACGGGAAGTGGACGTCCGAGCGACGGCGAGTTCCCCTGAGCGGCCCCCTGCCCGCTTCCCTCTCCTGTTCGGCCGTCGCCTCGTTGTCTCCTGCCCCCCCGCTCTTCTTGCACGGTGGCACCATTCGCTCCGCGGCAGCCCCGTGCGTGTTGCTTCTCGCCAGCGCAGTGGCTCTGCTGGACCGCCGACGACAAGCTGTCCTCGCTCGCTCTTTGGCGGCAGCCGCGCTCCCTGCTTGGAGTGGAGCGCTCGCCCACTTTGGCGGGGTTGCGGGCTCGGATTCGGCGGCCAGCGAGGGGTGGGAAGTGAGAACGAGGAGGCCGTCTCAGCAGGCTGCGGAGCTTCTCAGAAGCCCTCCGGCATTCTGAAAGGGTTTCTGTCTCTTCGGGGAAGGCTGCGACATCTTCTCAGAAGGCCGCGGGACTTCCGAGCCTTCTGAGACGGGCCGTCCCTTCTCACTCCCCCCTCCGGCACGCCGCTGACCTCGGCAGCCCTGACAAAGGCGCAAGCGCCCAGCCATACGGCCCCCAGGGGACTTCCGAGCCTTCTGAGAAGGCGTGCCCTTTCTCATTGCCCCTTCCGGCACGCCGCCGACAGATATCCCTTTCCACCTTAGCCAGCAGCCTTCACAAGCGCAAGCGGAGCCCGCTTGCAATTGCACCTCCAGCCAATTTTGCCGTGTCCTCCACCGAGGGGTTCATCCCGCCACACAACATGCATCCCTTCGCCAATACTGCCAAGCAAATTCCCCCACACTACCCGTCAAGAGCTACGAGGTGTCCCAACCTAGGATAGGATAAGTTGTCACCAAACATCCCCAGCCCTTGGTATTCAAAGGCCAACCGGATATTCTCGCCCCTTAGAGGAGAGAGCTGCCGCAGGTCCTGCCAGGCGATGTTGGGGTGCGGGCTGGTCAGGGATGAAAAATGACGGGGGCGCAGCGACGGCGCGACCCTGGTTTTGCAGAACGTCGATCTAAGCTGCTCTGTCCGTTTTCGGAAGGTCGATGTTTTGGGGATGTGAGCGCGAATTCGTTCGACGCTTTGATGGGAGGTCGGCCTGCCTTTGAAGTATGCCCCTTGTTGCCAGCATTTCTCCCCGTAAGACCGGGCAAAGGCCGATATGGAGATGTGGGTTTGGGTAGGACCAACGACGGGACAACCATCGGGGCAACCGTGCCCATCCATCGAACAACCATTATCCATCTTTCTATCGATCGATCTCACGAACTAGATCTCGATTTGGCAACCAATCCGACACTCACAATTACTCCGCTCACCGAATTCATTATATATATATGCATATGTGTGCACCAACCCGTCATTATCGCGATTTGACCATTGAATTCAATATAATGTATAGAACGAGCGCTCTCATTTAACTATGTTTGTGAGAATGTGTCGGAATGTCTGCAGATATCATAACACATCTGTATTTATGCATACATATATATAGATATATACATACATGCTCACTCCACACCTGTGATCCACCTTATCGTTTCTTTAATGTCCCACTGATTATGTGACCTTCTGTAATGTATGTTCCACGATTGCTTTTCACGCACAAGGCTCAACGTGCGTTTGCAGCGCCTTACAGTACCTATGCGGCTAAGTATCAGTAAAGGGTCCGCAGCAGTTCACCCGTGCGCACCCACAGATCCTGGCCTTTCCCCCAGTACGTCCATTGAGCAGAACGAATACGTCTCCACAGCGGGGAATTACAAATTGAATTTGATGGTGGGCCGTTTTTCAAATTATTGATTCTAATCTTGGATATTTACATATTGAATTTGATTGTGCGGCGTTCATTTATTATAAGTATGGGGAATTGCATGGGTTTGCCGTGCGGCTGCGGGGGCTTACCAGGAAAACAGGAGAAACAACAACATGAGAAACGCTTTGTTTTCACATGGAAAATAAGAAAAACTAGGGACACCTGTGACTGTCAGTGTTTTTTCCAACAACAAGAAGAACAACAGGTTTATCCCTGTGAAGACAACGTTTTTCGTGCTTTTCCTGTATGTCCTGTTTTCCTGGTACGCCTCCGCGGCCCCACGGCACTGCTTGTGGAGAGCCCCCACAATCGAAATCAATTTGTAGATGGGTTACACATTGAATTCTTTTTTGTGAAGGGTTACAAATTGAATTTGATTGTGGGCCTTTTTTTCCAAATTGATTTTTAATTGGGGCGATTTACAACATGAATTTGATTGTGGGGTTTTCCAAATTGATTTTAGTGCAGCCGCGGAGGCTTACCAGGAAAACAGGAGAACCTTGGAAAACGCTGTGCTTTCACATGGAAAAATAAGAAAAACTAAAAACACCTGCGATTGTCAGTCTATTTTGAATGTTCTTGTTTTCGAAAAAATGAAACACAACGTTCTTCCTGTTTGTTTCTATGTTTTTTTCTTGAGTTCCTGGTACGCCTCCGCGGCCCCACGGCGCTGTTTGGAATTTCCCCACAATCAAAATCACTTTGTAAATGGGTTACACATTGAATTCCTTTTGTGGCAAATTGAATTTGATTGTGGGCCTTTTCAAATTGATTTCTAATTGTGGATATTTACATATTGAATTCGATTGTATGGTTTTCCAAGCTAATTGTGGGGAGTTGCAGGGGCTTGCCGTGCGGCCGCGGGGCTTACCAGGAAAACCGGAAAAACAGGGAAATTGGAAATCCCACCAATCAAATTCAACGTGTATATTTCGACACTTAACGTCAATTCGAAAACCCCATAATCAAATTCAACTTGTAGTTCCCCACAAAGGAATTCAATTGGTAACCCATTTACAAAACGAATGCCGCTCAGATAAGAAGAAAAGATGGTGAGGTGGATCACAGGGGGGGTGACCATACATATCTATTTCGCTATGCATACAACTGTCGATATATCGGTTGATATCACCATCGCTTATCCACTTGACCATCGGGACAGCCATCGGGACAAGCATCGGGGCGACCGTCGGGAAACAGATCGCGGCAACATCGATCGGTATGTCTTTGTTTCGATCTCACTTTGTCAATATAGTTAGTGGGTTTGACCTGGCCAGCCAACGTGCTTGGGTTGCCGGTCACAGGCTCTTGAATGTTTGCGAGGGTCAATTGGGAGACCTCTCGGAAGCCTCTTGCATGCGACTCTGATCGTGTTTTGGGGCGTCTCGGGGGGCCTCTTGGGGGCTTCTTGTGTCCTTTTGGCGGCACCTCTGGGGCCTCCGAGGAATCAAGACGACAGTTCGTGTTCCCGCGCTTGGGCCCCTCTCGGGGCCGTCTTGGTAGTCTCTTGGGCCTCTCTCGGGCAGCTTCTGGGCGATCTTGGACGCCCTTTGGGCCGTCTTGGATGCTCTGAAGGAACCAGATCGGGAGTAGTGCTAACACCATGCAAGTATATATGAGTTCTGACGATTCTGGGGTCTTGGGCTGCCTCCAGGTCCTCAAAGACAGCCTAGGAGACGCCCAAGAGGTCTCCAAGACGGTCCTCGTGGTTATCTTAGACCGTGTTGGGCATGCATGTCCCGAACAACGCGCTCCTGACCTCTACGAAAGTCACGCGGGGAGCTCCGGGAGCGGCCAAAAACGCCCAGGAACGCGCGGACCTCCATGCCGTGGACCCCGTAAAGCATGTTAAGTGCGCCAGTGGATCTCCTTGAATACACTAAAAGGGGGCGGGGTCCAGAACCCTTCAACCCCCCCCACCCCTCCCCCCCTTAAGGGGGCGGGGGGTCCCGAACCTCCCCCCCCCTCCCTTGAAGGGGGGGGGGGTCCGGAACCCCCCCCTTCCCCCCCTTGGTGTTGGAAAGGGGGGGGGGGTTCGGACCCCCCCCCCAGTGTAGGGAGTACGGAGTTGGGAGTAGGGAGTGGTGAGTAGTGAGTAGTGAGGTAGTGCGTAGTGAGTGAGTAGGGAGTAGTGAGTAGTGAATAGTTAGGTTTGTGTACTGATCAGTGAGTAGTGAGTGGCGAGTAGTGAGTAGTGAGTAGTGAGTAGCGAGTAGCGAGTAGTGAGTACTGAGTAGTGAGTAGGGAGTATTGAGTAGTGGGTAGTGAGTTAGTGCGTAGTGAGTAGTGGGTGGCGAGTAGTGATTGGTGAGTAGTGAGTAGTG
>CAUYUJ010015550.1:173034-183034 GCA_963575745.1 Prorocentrum cordatum | reverse complement strand
GCCTGCGCTTGGACTTGGCCACCTTGGGCCCCCCTTCATCCGCGCACTGAAGGTCACTCTTGCCTAGGGTCACTCTTACGGGTAGCCGAAGGACGGAGCACACCCTGCATTCGCACAGCATGAACGGCTTCCATTTGGACGAGGAGACGCCTGTCGTACGCATGGTGAAGAGCCGCGGATTCAACATCGGGATCGCTTGCCTAATCGTTGCCAGCATCGTGATGATCGGCATCGAAACCCAGCTGCTTTCTAGTCTGTCAAGGCAGGGGTCTGGCTCGAAGCAGTGGTCGACTGCCCTGTCTGCGACGAATTACGCATTCACTGCGATGTTCACCGTGGAAATTGTGGTTCGGCTGTACGCGTTCAGGCTCGACTTCTTTGTCTACGAAAGGGTGTGGAACCTTTTCGATATCGTCATCTTGCTCTTGGCGCTTATCGAGGTTGCCCTGGAGCTCGCTGTGCACTCGTTCGCGGACGGCGGTCATGAAATCTTCGACACTGGCGGCTCGGCGAAGATCTTGCGCCTCCTCCGCCTTACCCGCCTTCTCCGCCTCGTCCGTACCTTTCGCCAGCTCAAGCCCCTGCGCGTGCTGTTGCACTCGCTATACTGCGCTGGCAAGTCTGTCTTCTGGGCGCTCCTGTTGCTCCTCATCGTCGTGTTTTCCTTCGGAGTTGTCTTGACTCAGGCAGTGACGGAGCACACTGAGGGTGGCACGAGAATCGAGGACGATAATCTGATGTCTTATTATGGGAACCTCTATCGATCAATGATTAGCCTTTGGTGGGCGGTGTCTGGTGGTATCAGCTGGAACGAGCTCGTTGGGCCGCTTGAGGGCATCGGAGACTCGGTGTGGGTAATAATGTTTCTGGCCTACATCGTGTTCGTTTACTTTTTCATTGGAGAGGCCGTACGGCTGGTATTGCCGACCCTGAACGACGACCACGACGACAACACCGACGGCGGTGGTGGCGGCGGCGAAGACGACGACGACGACGTCGACGACGTCGACGACGACGAGGACGGCGACGACAACGACGACGACGACGACGACGACGACGGGCGACGAGGGCGATGACGACGACGACGACGACGACGACGACGACGACGACGACCACGACGACGACCACGACGGCCACGACTACGACGACGACGACGATAAGCGCTCTCGGGGGCCTCTTGGGGATAGGTTTGGGGCTTCTTGAGAGGCTCTTGTTGGCCTCTTGGGAGCCTCGTGGGGGCCTCTTGGGGCTTCTTGGGGGACTCTTGGGGGGCTTCTTGGAGGCATCTGGAGGCCTACTGGGAGCCTCTCAGGCCGAGGGCTGTTTTGAAAACCTTTTGAGCCGTCTGGGCGCTAAGCTTGCGTCTGGGACCGATAATTCGGTGATTCGGTGCCCTCAAGGTTCGTCTTGGGGGCCTCTTGGGGCATTCTTGCCCTGTCTTGGGGCTTTTCAGGGCCCCCGAACCAGCCGGGGGGGATGCGTATCTGGAGGGCGACCCCATTGGGACCCCCCCCTGGACTCACCCCGGGACCTCCCCGGAAATGGGACGGATCCCAACCGACGTGTCCCAATTCCAACCGTTCGGAGTGTATTGCAACCAGAAATGGTCCCAATCCCAACCACTGCAGACATCTTACGAGATCCTCAGAGATCTTGCGGGATATTACGAGATCTTCAGATATATTACGAGGTCTTATTTCTTACGAGGTTTCCAGAAGTCTTACGAGATCTTCAGAGATCTTACGATATTTGCAGACCCTCAGCAATCCGGGGAATTCCGGGGGATCCTGCGAGGCCCTTAGGAAGTCGGGGGAATCTTGATATTCTCTCAGGAATCCTCTGGACTTCGGGAAATATTGAGAGACTCTCAGGAATCCCCAGGAATTCGGGGGATCTTGAGAGACCTTCAGGAATCCTCGGGAATCTTGAGAGATCCTCAGGAATCCTGACCTCAGGAATCCGGGGGAATGCTGGGAGAGCCTCAAGAGTCCCGACCTGAGGAATCCGGGGGGGATCCTGCGAGATCCTCAGGAAGCCGAACCTCAGGAATCCGGACCTCAGGAATCCTGAGAGAGATCTTCAGGGATATTTAGAAATATCCTCGGGAATCCAGAGGAAATCTCCTCGGACATATTTAGAAATATCCTCAGGATATTTAGAAATAGCCTCGGGAATCCGGAGGAAATATCCTCAGGATATTTAGAAATATCTTCGGGAATCCGAAGGAAATCTAAGAGATCCTCGGGGCACCAGAGGCCCAAGACGGCCCAGGAGGCCCCCAGGCAACCCAAGTATGCCCCAAGCAGGCCTTAGCCAGGGCTTACCAAGGCTTACCAAAGCTTAGCATGGCGGAGCAGGGCAGGACTTCCAATTGGAATTTCAGTGGGATTATAACAGGAAGGTTTTCATAGCATCCATTTGGGTTTCGACAGGATAAACATACGAATAACATGGGGCATCGAACAGGAAGGCTTTCTGGGGAGTCAATACGAGTACTACTACTGCTACGCCGGCTACTGCTAATACTACGACTGCCACGACTATTATTACTACTACGACAATTGATAATATTACTAGTACTACTAGTACTACTACTAGTATTACTACTACTACTGCTATTACTACTACTTCTACTACTATCACTGCAACTGATATGACTACTACTACTACTACTACTACTACTACTTCTACGACTACCATTACTACTACTAGTACCACTACTACTACTACTACTACTACTACTACTTCTACTACTACCACCACCACCACTACTACGACTACTACTACTACTACTGCGAAAACTACCAGTACTACTACTACTACTACTACTACGATGACTACTACTACTACTACGATGACTACTACTACTACTACTACTACTACTACTACTACTACTACTACTACTAGTACTACTGCTACTACTACTACTACTACTACTACTACTACTACTACCACTACTACTACTACTACGACTGCTACTACAGATACTACGGCTACTTCTAATAGTACTACTACTACGACGACTACTACTACTACTACTACTGCTACTACGACTACGACTACTACTACTACTACTACTACTACTACTACTACTACCACTACTACTACCTACTACTACTACTACTACTACTACTACTACTACCACTACTACTACTACTACTACTACTACTACTACTACTACTACTACGACCACTACCACTACTACTACTACTACTACTACTACTACTACTACTACTACTACTACTACTACTACTACTACTACGACTACTACTACTACTACTACTACGACTACTACTACTACTACTACTACTACTACTGCTGCTGCTGCTGCTGCTACTACTACTACTACGACTACTACGACTACTACGACTACTACTACTACTACTACTACTACTACTACTACTACTACTACTACTACTACTACTACTACTACTAGGAGTGTTAAACCTCATGTTCGTGTTTACTAAGGATGAACGTGTCAGTGCACGGGTAAGGGTAAGGGTTCGGGTTCGGGTTTGGGTTTGCTTGGGCGATCTTGCAAATTGGATACGAAATCGATGCGATTCCGCTGCCATGCGAATCGCCTACACATACAATTAAACCCACGTAGGGTTAACTAGGAATTCGATCGGAATCGCTCCCAGAAGCCACAGAGAGATCGGTTATGAATACTACGATTCTAAGTGTACACGAAGGTGGGGTTCGGAAGCCCACAGTTTCGCCATTCGCTAGCAAGACACCAATACAGGAGCGATATAGCCAATCGTACACGAAGGTGAGGCTCGGAAACCCATGATTCTAACAGTGCACGAAGATGGGGTTCGGAAGCCCACAATTTCGCCATTCGCCAATAAGATGACAATGCATGAGCTATAGGGCCAATCGTACACGAAGCTGAGGTTCGGAAACCCATTGTGCAAGCGCCCTATTGGACACCCGGCGCATGCGAATCGCATTGGCAACCCGCCGCGCGGGAATCTTATTGGGCATCCGCGGCCCATATGGGGTCCAACTGGCAACGCGTTGCGCGGGGAAGCCTATTGGCTACGCGTCGCGCGTGAGTCCTGCGGAACACATGTGGCGCGGGAGCCCACGTGGAAATTCAAAGCTCAATCCACGCCGCGGGCCCCCGTGCAGGTGTCTTTTGGATTTGCGATTGCGCGGCGGGGGTGCGAGACTGACCTGCGCGCGCTTGCGCGGCTTCCTTGCCGCCGCGGCGGACGCGCCGCGCAACCTGGGCCGCTACGTGAAAAGAACGCAATGCTGCGAATCCCATAGAGAATCCCATAGTGAGCAAGTAAAACAGTTGCTGCTGATCCTCCCTCCCTCCTTCTCCTCCTCCTCCTCCTCCTCTTCTCCTTTTCCTCCTTCTCCCCCTCCTCCCCCTCCTCCCCCCCCTCCTCCTCCTCCTCCTCCTCCCTCCTCCTCCTCCTCCTCCTCCTCCTCCTCCTCCTCCTCCTCCTCCTCCTCCCCTCCTCCTCCTCCTCCTCCTCCTCCTCCTCCTGCTCCTGCTCCTCCTCCTGATGCTCCTGGTTCAGGCTGCTCGAGCAGGTGCGAGATGCAGGCGTCACCCCGAGGGCCCTCATCGACGACGTCACCTTGCAGTGGCGCGGGAGGCGGCTCTCGCAACTGGGCGTGCTTTGGGCGGCCACCACCAGGTTCCGAGAGGGCGCCCAAGAGCGAGGCATTGTCGTGCAGCCCACCAAGTCGGGCTACTTGGTCTCATCGGACGCGGCTGCTCGCGAGTGTGCCCGACACGCGGCGGCCCGCAAGCTGACCAAGATGCGCTGGGCCCGCAACCTGGGGCACGATCTGGGCGGGCGCAGAATCGCTAGGCTCCAGACGGCAAAGCGGGTGCGGCAGCTCAAGGAGCGGCGCGGCAAGTTGGCAGCTTTCAGAGGGGCAGTGGGCAGGCGCGCTACCTGCCTATGGAAGACGGGCCTCATGCCGAGTGCGGCTCACGGTGCTGGGGTGTCAGGGCTCACCGACGATACGCTGCAGGTGCTGAGGGCCGAGGCTGGCAGGCTTGCAGGGGCTCGGCCAGGTGCATCGAGCGTCACGGTGTATTTAGCCACGCAGAAGGCGCGCGAGTACGACCCCATCTACGGCGCCACCTGCGACATCGTTTGCCGATACGCCAGCTGGATCTGGGAACAACGCACCTCCCTGGCTAGGCTCCACAGGGCCTGGGCCAAGGTCACGGAGCGGCTCGTGGGGCGCCCGTCCTGGGCAGGGGCTCGCGGTCCCATCGCCTCCGTCACGCTGACGCTCTGGCGCATCGGATGGCACATGTACTCCAGCACGACCCTGGTCACCGACCAGGATACGGCGATCAACCTCCTCACCACGTGCCCGAAGGACGTCAGGATGCATCTGACCAGCGGCGTGCAACGCTGGCAGGCGAGGCAGATCGCGGCGCACCACCGCCAGCACGGCGAGGTCAAGCCTTGGGTGCGGGCCATGCGGCTCTGCGTGGGCGACGGGCGCGCGGCTTTGGCGGAGGGCCCGTCGGCCACCAGCCTGCGTCACCACTGGGCGACGGTGGCCTGGACGCAACAGGCCCAGCACGACCTTGGGCTGGCGGCGGCGCCGAATTGCAGGGCCTGCGGACATCCGTCCGACTCGCCTGGGCACAGATTTTTCGGCTGCGAGGTACTCGTGCAGCCGCTCACAGAGGAGGAGCAGGACGAGCAGCTGCCGCCCGAGCCGATGCAGGCCATCCGCACCTTCATGTGCGACAAAGGCCTGCAGGAGGGCGGCAGCTTCGAGAGCGCCGACTTCCAAATGTGCTTGCCCTGCATGCCGCCTTTCGTGCCGCCCGCCGCGGAGCAGGCCGAGGTGAAGTTCTGGGGCTGCTGGCCTAGCCAAGGGGCGGACACGGCTTCCTGCAGCAACGCCGTCTTCACCGATGGCTCAGGCTTCGCGTCCAGCATGCCCGAGCTGAGGCGCTGCGGATGGGCCTTCGTGCAGCTTTCCCTCCAGGGACTGCCTGTTCGGGCGGCGTTCGGGGCGCTGCCAGGGCCGCTCCAGACGGTCGGGCGCGCGGAGAGGCACGCGCTGCTGCAGGCATTGCGGCTCGCGGGGCCGCAGCTCGAGTTCGTCTTCACCGACCTTCTGTCGATGGAGAAGGAATGCAGCCACTGGGGGCAGGAGCTAGAGGAGGCGCGAGCGGCACACGCCACAGTGTGGAGACGGATTCGTGCCCAGCCAGCGCGGCCTGAAGTGAGATGGATCCCCGCGCATCAGGACATGGATGCGTACTTGGATCGAGGCCTCCACCCGCTGCTGTACTCTGGCAACATGTGGGCCGACTGGTTCGCTCGGCAAGGAGCCATGCAGCACACCGTGTCGAAGGTGTACGAGGAGTTCTACAACATCGAGCTGCAACACTACAAGAGCCTGGCAAAGTACGTCGGCTGGGCGATGCAGAGGACCATGCACGCAGGCCGCTGGGATGCGCCCGAGCAGACAGCCCGCCCGCCAAAGGTGCCCAAGGTGCAGGCGGCGACGGTGATCAGCCACTCCCTGGTTCGCCTGAACGGGACGGCGGTGGTGCTGTGCCGCGCTTGCTGCAGGCAGACCAGCGGGCAGACGGGGCCCACATGGACGCAGTTCGCGCGTTCAGCTTGCGAGGCCAGCCAGTACACCGCGCTGCGGGCCGAGGCCATCATCGCGCACGTCGGCGCGCAGCCCATTGTGGTCTCGGAGGCGGGCGAGTTCGCTATGCAGGCGATCGAGCGAGCGGCGTGCCCCGAAGATGCGGGGCCCAGGCCAGCCGAGCCTGCCCCCTGGGGCTCAGGGGACGGCACCATCGAGATGCAGGGGCACAGGCTGAGGCGCGCAGGGCCCACCATCTACTGCGAGGTATGCGTGGCGTGGGCGGCGACAGGCTCCTCACTGGCCCTGGCTGCGCCCTGCGCTGGCCCGCCCAGCGCCGAGGGCAAGAACCAGCGCACCTACCTGTCCAACCTCAGGGCGCGGCTCAAGAAGCTCAGCCAAGGGCTGCACCCCAAGACAGGAAAGGTGCTCACTTGGGGAGGTGCAGGCGAGGCTCCAGACGGCCCCAGAACATGGGCCACAGCGGCGGCCAGCGCGGCCGCGGGCGACATGGCCTCTGGGGGCGACGGCGCTGCAGAGCGGCCAAGCGGCAGGCACGCGCAGAAGGAACAGGGCGAGGCGACCAGGCCTGGCCAGGACCACGAGACGCGCGAGGTGCCTGCAGGGGCTGGAGGGTCCGACGCAGTCCAGACCAAGAAGCCTGCTTGGCGGGTGCGACGGCAGGAGCTCCTGGAACGGATGCAGCAAAGGCAGCAGCATCTGCTAGCCGAACGTGGTCCAGCAGCCGCCAGCGGCGCGCAGCGTGATGAGGGAGACATGGCCGACGGCAGCTTGCCCTCGGCCTATGGAGCGCACCAATGCCCCGACGGGGGCACCACTGGACTGGTGACGCTCCAGCCGCCGCCAGCTGCCCCAGACGTGGGGGTGGTCGATGCCTGTCTGGCGGCGGGGCCGTCGCGGCTGCCTGCGCCCTTGAGGTGTGACCTGGCACACGAGGTGACGCTGACCACGGACCACCAGGAGGGCGCCGTGACCAGCCCTCAGGACATGAGCAGCCCGCCGCAGCCGTTCTCGACTACCGATATGGCCAGCACCAGGGGTGGCAGGGGACCTGCAAAGTGCGGTCGCGAGTGCGGCCCCGCCCTGAGTGCTGGCAGGTCTGACAACTCGCAGCGGGCGCTGCCAGGCATGGCCAGTGACAAGGGTGGCAGGAGGCCTGCAAGCCGCGACCCTGAGTGCGGCCCCACCTTGGGCACTGGCGGCGACGGCAGCCAGGCCCACCGCGTGCGGCGACGATCTACGGCCTGGGCCAGGGGTGGCAGGGGACCTGCAATGTGCGTGCGTGAGTGCGGCCCCGCCCTGAGCCCAGGATGCGACGAGGACCGCGACGGCAAGGGTATGGCCAGCGCCAGGGGTGGCAGGGGACCTGCAAAGTGCAGTCCTGTGTGCGGCCCCGCCCTGGGCACTGGCAGCGGGTCTCTGGAAGCGGCGTCGCCTGAGGAGGACCAGCGGCAGCCGCAGCTGGCTTCTGGGGAGGCGTGTCCACGTGCAGCTACGGCTGGTGCCAGGGGTGGCAGGGGACCTGCAGTCTGCGGTCCTGAGTGCGGCCCCGCCCTGAGCACCAGCACCCACCCCGAGCGGCGACGGATTACGGCCTGGGCCAGGGGTGGCAGGGGACCTGCAATGTGCGTGCGTGAGTGCGGCCCCGCCCTGAGCCCAGGAAGCGACGCGGACCGCGACGGCATGTGTATGGCCAGTACCAGGGGTGGCAGGGGACCTGCAAGTGCCGACCGTGTGTGCGGCCCCGCCCTGAGTGCTGGCAGAGTTGCGGTGGCTCGGCCTGAGCCAGCGCAGCCGAGGCACAGCGTCGCGCCCAGGCTGGAGCTGCAGGTCGCTGGATGGGCGCGGTACTGGACCCAGGCTCCCGAGGTCGGCGAGACGATGGAGTGCCACAGCGAGTGGCTCGACCGCTGCGTCGGCTACGTCACGCAGATCCTGTCCCAGCCGCGCTTCGCCACCAGGCTGCGGGCGCGTGGGAGGACGGCTGAGGAGATGGCCGAGGAGATCTGCGAGCGGGCCTGGGGGACTGGCATGCCCGCTAGGCGGGCCTACTACAGGTGGCGCCACACGCTGACGCGGTCGCAGAGGATCGTGTCGGACTGCATGCGGCGCTACGACTACGTGTGCCTGCGGACGTGGCTGGCCGAGCTGCGGCGGGAAGGGCAGCCACCGCCCATTGGCCCGCTCAGAGCGCCTTCGGTGCCGTGGAATGCGGGACGCAGGAGGCGACGGAGAAGTGGCTGAGGGTCGGCCTCTCCTGGCACGGGCAGCCGCTGCGTGGCGTTCTGGCCCCAGCGGCTCGCCGCACGGCGCTGCGCGGCGGTCTGGCCCCAGCGCGCCGCCCTTCGCGTCCGTCGACGTGATCGGCATCACTGGCCTCCCCTGAGGCTGCGGCCCCCTGGCCGCCTGTGCTGCGTCTAGTTGGCCTGGCCGACGCGACGTCCTGCCGCTGCTCTCCGCTGCTCTCCTGATGCTCCTGCTTCTGCTCCTGCTCCTCCTCCTCTTCCTCCTCCTCCTCCTCCTCCTCCCCCCTCCCCCCTGCTCCTCCTGCTCCTCCTCCTCCCCCTCCCCCCCCTTCCCCCTGTTCCTGCTCCTCCTCCTCCTCCTCCTCCTCCTCCTCCTCCTCCTCCTCCTCCTCCTACTACTCCTCCTGCTCTTCCTGCTCGCGGTCCTCCCCCTCCTCCTGCTCCTCCTCTTCCTCCTCCTCCATTTACTCCTCCTCCGCCTCATCCTCCTCCTTTTCTCCTCCTCAACCTCCATCCTCGCGAGGGGTGCGCCGAAACTGGGCGTCGGGCGGTGGCCCCAAGGTTGCGGTCTTCGTTTGGGGGAAGTGTCGAAATTGGACGTCGGCGGGCCCTCGGCGACGCTCCCGCTGGGGCCGAGGCCACGACTAACCTGAGGGGTGTGCAGAAATTGCGTGTCGGCGGGCCCTCGGGGGCGCTTCAAGTGAGGCCAGGGCCGCGATCCTTGCGAGGGGCGTGCGAAATTGCGTGTCGGTGGGCCCTCGGCAGAGCCTTTAATTGGACCAGAGGGCCACGATCCTCGCGAGGGGCGTTCCGGCATTGGGCGTCGGTGGGCCGTTGGGAGCGTTCCCCATTGGGCCAGGGCCACGATCCACGTGAGAGGCGTGCCGGAATTGAGCGTCGGGCGGCGATCCCAACGTGGCGGGGTTTGCGCCCCGTGCGAGGGGTGTGCCAAAATTGCCCATCGGTGGGCCGTCGGCAGCGCTGCCAATTGGGCCAGGACGCGATCCTCATGAGCGGCGTGCCGAAATTTGACGTTGGTGGGCCTTCGGCAGCGCTCCCAAATGGACCAAGGCCGTGCGCCGAAATCGCGCGTCGGAGGGCCAGGCCCACGATCCTCGAGAAGGGCGTGCCGAAAT
>CAUYUJ010015550.1:140534-170534 GCA_963575745.1 Prorocentrum cordatum | reverse complement strand
TGTTGCTACGCACGACTAGAAATATTTCTACCACTACTACTACTACTACTATTACTACTACTACTACTACTACTACTACTACTACTACTACTACTACTTCTCCTTTTCTGGATTATTTCTGCGACGACAGGTTCGATGCTGGCCCAACCACAACTATTATTCCCAGTGCTCCTACGAAGATCTAAGGTGTGCCAATTCCAACTCTGGCACGTATGTTGGTTTACAGAATACATGCGGTGACATATGAAGTTTCATTTGGTTTTGACACTTGTCTTGAGCCGCTCTCTATAGTGTATTCGAGTGTGGGCTTATCCTCCATCGGTTGGGATTCGGACAAGTTTGATTTCCGCGCGGATTGGGATTGTACCAGTCGGTTGGGATTGGGACCGACATGCGGACCTGCCCCGCCCCGGCGGGGAGGGGAGCAAAGGGAAGGGATTTCCCTTCGACTCAGTTTCGACGTTGCTCAATGTCAATTTGGCTGGCGCGCTTAAGGAGGAGGGACCACGGAAGGAGACGGGGGACGACGGAGACGACGACTGACGGAGACGACGAGGAGACGATGGAAACGCAGACGACGACGGAGACGACGAGGAGACGACGGAGACGACACGACGACGACGACCAACGGAACAGCGTTTTTCACACGCCGACAGGGTGGCGGATACTCAACGTTGTTACAGGTGTATTCTGCCAGAGTGCCATCGAGGGGGCTCAGCAAGACCTAGAGCTGACAGTTGAGACTCAGAACAAGAAGAGGCAGGAACACACAGATCGCCTCAGAATGCTCTTCAAGGAAATGAACGAGTTCTCAGATGATGGGGGCGATGGGTTGACCGCAGCCGAGGTCCACGAGCAGCTGGCCAGACCAAGAGTGCAGGCCTGGTTTACGGCGTTGGACGTTGACGTAAGACACGCTTGGAAGTTCTTCAATATCATCGACGCAGAGAAATCGGGCCGTGTATCCCTGGAGGATTTCGTTGAAGGATGTTTGAAATTGAGGGGAGCAGCTACGCGTGTCGACGTGGAGTCGTTGAAGTGGGAGATAAGATGGGCTCACAAGCGTGCAGAGCACACTGCAAGGGTGCTTGTCGATGTGGTACGGGCTCTTGACCCACATGCGACTAGCCGTGAGACCTTGCATACATCTAGCCTCATCACCGGCGACTCCAGCGTGTAACCGCCATTTGTGGCAGACCGCCTGTGGCCACTCTTTTTCGCCAGGGTGCTGGCCGCCAGCTTTGTCCCCGCCTGCTGTCATCGCTGCGGACATCCGCCTCCCATCCACTTGAGGTTTCGGCCTCCACCCCTTCCCTTGTTGCCAGTCCGTACCACGTCATACAGGCCGTATTGAGCACAGTCTTGCCATCATGTTGTCGGTTTTTCGTCTGTCGGCGAATCGGGTTTGGGTTGGGGGCGGGCTTACTCCGCAGCGTGTTGAAGCGCTTAATGCTGGTGTAATGTGCCATTAATTCTCTTGCACAGAGTGTCTAGAGTTCCGACTACTTTATTTCGGCACGGCACACCCCTCATCACCTACACATTCCACCAGCCAGCGCGACCTTCCATCCCCCCCCCGCATCCACTCACCCACCAGCGCCCGCCAGCCAGTGCGCCCTTCCGCCCCGACCCCTTTATTGCGGCACGGCACACCCCTCCGCCCCGACCCCCACCAGCACCCACCAGCCAGTGCGCCCCTCCGCCCCGACCCTTTTATTTCGGCACGGCACACCCGTCCGCCCCGACCCCTTTTATTTCGGCACGGCACACCTCCTCCGCCTCCCCGCATCCACAAGCCAGCGCGCCCCTCCGCCCCGACCCTTTTTATTGCGGCACGGCACACCCCTCCGCCCCGACCCCTTTTATTCCGGCACGGCACACACCCCTACGCCCCCCCCACCCCCCCCCCACCCACCACCAGTGCGTCCCTCCGCCCCCCCGACCTGTTTATTTCGGCTCGGCACACCCCTCCGCCCCGACCCCTTCATTTCGGCACGGCACACCTCCTCGCCCCCCCACCGCCAGCCAGCGCGCCCCCCGACCCCTTCATTTCGGCACGGCACACACCTCCGCCCCGACCCCTTGTATTTCGGCACGGCACACCCCCCCACCCCACACCCCCCCCCCCCCCCCACCCCACCCACCAGCCAGTGCGCCCCTCCGCCCCGACCTTTTTTATTTCGGCACGGCACACCCCTCCGCCCCGACCCCTTTATTCCGACACGGCACACCCCCTCCGCCCCCCCCACCCACAAGCCAGCGCGCCCCTTACCCCCGACCCCTTCAGCCAGCGCGCCCCTCCGCCCCGACCCTTTTTATTTCCCGCGGTACACCCCTCCGCCCCGACCCTTTTTTTTATTCCGGCACGGCGCACCCCCTCCGCCGCCCCATCCACCAGCCAGCGCGCCCCTCCGCCCCGACCCCTTTTATTGCGGCACGGCACACCCCTCCGCCCCGACCCGTTTATTTCGGTACGGCACACCCCCTACGCCCCCCCCCTTCCCCACCAACCAGCTAGTGCGTCCCTCCGCCCCGACCCTTTTATTTCGGCACGGCGCACCCCTCCGCCCCGACCCCTTCATATCGGCACGGCACACCCCGTCCGCCTCCCCCCGCTCACCAGCCAGCCGCGCCCCTTCCGCCCCGACCCTTTTATTTCGGCACGGCACCCCACCTACTCCCCCCCCCCGCCCCACCCACCAGCCAGTGCGCCCCTCCGCCCGCTCCCTTTTTTCGGCCGGCACACCCCTCCGCCCCGACCCGTTTTATTCCGGCACGGCACGGCCACGCCCCTCCGCCCCGACCCCTTTATTTCGGCACGGCACACCCCTCCGCCCCGACCCCACCCACCCACCAGCCAGCGCGCCCTCCGCCCCGACCCTTTTATTTCGGCACGGCACACCCCTCCGCCCCGACCCCTTTATTTCGGCACGGCACACTCCCTCCGCCTCCCCCCGCCCACCAGCCAGCGCGCCCCTCCGCCCCGACCCCTTTATTTCGGCACGGCACACCCCTCCGACCCGACCCCTCTGTATTCCGGCACGGCACACCCCCTACGCCCCCCCCGCCCCACCCACCAGCCAGCGCGCCCCTCCGCCCCGACCGTTTTTTTCGGCACGGCATACCCTCCGCCCGACCCCTTTATTTCGGCACCGCACTGCGACCCCCCCGCCCCGCCCACCAACAGTGCGCCCCTCCGCCCCGCCCTTTATTTCGGCCCGGCACCCCCTCCGCCCCGAACCCTTTTTTCGCAGCCAGCGCGCGCCCCTACCCCCTCGGCACGGCACACCCCTCCGCCCCGACCTTTTATTCCGGCACGGCACGGCCACCAGCGCCCCTCCGCCCCGACCGCCTTATTTCGGCACGGCACACACTTCCGCCCCGACCCCTTTATTTCGGTTCGGCACACCCCCTTCGCTACCCCCCACTCCACCCACCAGCCTGTGCCACCAGCCAGCGCGCTCTTCCGCCCCGACTCCTTTATCTCGGCACGGCACACCCCTCCGCCCCGACCCCTTTATTTCGGCACGGCACACCCCTCCGCCCCGACCCCCTTCATTTTTCGGCACGGCACACCCCCTCCCCCCTCCCACCCCACCCCACCCTCCCACCCCTCCCCCTACCCCCTCCCACCTTACCCCTAGCATGATGACCTGGCGCTGGCATACCGGCATACCTGTTGCCGTCGCCCGCGTCAAATGACGCTGTGCTCCTGAACGTGATTAGCCTCCGAGAAGATGTAATAAAGGTGAGGGAGGCGCGCGCTGCTATTATGTACTTCACGTGTTGTTGCATCCAGGGTAGTGTTCCTCAGGTGGTTCGCGCGCATGTGCATGCCACGCGCGTTTTGAATTTGAACACCACGATCGCTCATACTCCTTGGGCTCCGGAAGGGGGCCTCGTGCAGCGTGGGATGGGATTCCCTAAGCGGCTCGCCTGACAGCCTCCTGCCTCCGTTTCTGCGTTTTCTCCTCCCTGGATTTACTCTTCTTCCTTCTTCCACTCCGCATCCTTGATGTTCCATATGTTTGGCTCGGTCATATCCTCGTTGCCCCACGCGTTTTCTGCTACGCGTCCACGCTCTTGGATCGTCCGAGCCTGAGCTACCACAGTTTGCCCTCCTTCCCCCCGCATTCTCCTTACTCCAGATTTCGTAATAAAGGGAGGGGGGTCTCATTTCGGGGGGGGTCTTTTCCAAGCTATCTTGGAGGGCCTGGGGGGGTCTGGGGACGATGTTTTGGAGGGTTCTCTCACGGGGGAGGTCTGAAATGGCTTGTCTTGGAGGGTCCAGACCCCCTCCCTTTTCTTACGAAATCTGGAGTAGCCTCATTGTCCAGATCCTCCTGCCTCTTTCCCTCTCGCTGTCATCGTCTCCCTCCGTGCCCGCACTCCCTCCCTGTATGGAATCGTGCCGGCAACACCTCCCTTCTTCCGCTCGGCGTGCAGGGCAGTGGTACACCCTGGGCGATGCTTGAGAAAACTTAAGTTGTTGGCCAGAGTCTCGATGATTCTTAACGTTTCCATGTAAGTCCTAAGATTTCAATCTGAATTCTGGGTTTTTATTCAAATTCTGAGACTCTGAGTTTCCTAACCCATGATTTCTTAAGCATTTCGCAGGGTGCAGCATACATCGGTGCCTCTCGTACAGTACACCACCTCGGTCTGACCGTGCCCACGCAAATCCGCAAGAGCTGATGGAAAGAAGCCTGCGTCCTGGCGAACAGACCTGCACACTGAGGATGCAAACCCTGGGAAGTTAAACTCAGCCTCGGCGCTGGCATGCCCGTGGTCGAAAGCTGGCCTGGTCGTGCGCGATTCCGCTTAAGGTTCCACCCGGCCTGCCGCTTCGACGATGACTGTGGGTCATTCGGCCAATGGCCCCGGAATCGGGCTCAATAGCGCGCAGTCGTTCTTGCGAAGAGCTCCCAGCAGTTGCCTCGCAGGAGTGCGCTTGGGCAGCAGAGCGGGCACAGAGGCGATCGAGGTGGGCGTGGGCGATGCGGGGAAAAGAAGGCTGAGAGGAGCGGAGGCCGTGCGTCGCTTCCGACTGGAATCTTTCGTCCACGGCCCCGAGGAGGAGGAGGAAGGAGGAGGAGGAGGAGGAGGAGGCAGGAGGAGGAGGAGGAGGAGGATCGGAGGCTATGATGCACCTCATGAAGATCAACCGCACCATCCAGCAGAAGCGGGGCAGCGCGATGCTCGTTGGTGGGCCAGTGGGACGCTCCTCCTCCTCCTCCTCCTCCTCCTCCTCCTCCTCAAGAAGAACGTGCACTGATCGAGTGGAGAGAGAGAGAGAGAGAGAGAGAGAGAGAACAAAAGAGCGCGAGGCGGAGGGGGGAGTGGAGAGGGGAAGGGATGCGTTTACAGCGCCCGAGTCGTTGGCCAGACGCCTCGAATAGGATCCGGGCATCAGTGGCTGCTCGAATGGTGCTGCGGGGCCCCGAACGACAGCAACCGTTCCCGCCCTAGATTTCTTTTCACACTCTTCCAAGGGGCTGCGCTCACGACGTCGGGGAGTCTCGCTCTCGCCCGAGACGTCCCCACACTTTCCTCGGGGACGGTTCGCCAGGAAACTTCCTCGCGATGTGCGCCGTTCGCTTCGGTGCCCGCGCCCGCCCCACCCGCCCGTGAGGGCCCGTCCGCCTGACCTGCCCGTGATGGTCCGCCCGCCAGACCTCCCTGGTGTGGTCCGCTCGTGCGGGTGCTTGGAACCAGTACTGGATCTCGACGATGCTGACGACGAACTCGCAGCTCTACAGCTGATGGTCACCAGTCAGGATTTGCCATTCGGCTGGGAGTTCGACGGCACGGAGGCGAAGCTCAGCGACATCTTCGTGGACATCAGCACGAGGAACATGACGCCCCACGAGCGCGCGGCGTTCATGCAGGGCAAGCGGAAGGGGCTGACGGAGTTGCCCACCCGCTTTAAAAAGTGCCGCCTGGCCAGTCCGTGAGGGTACTCCCGACCCGCCCGCCAGGGCACAGAAGTACGACCCCCCAACAGACCGCACCGTTTAGGGCATGTGTATGCTACATGTTGGTATGGTTTATGTGATGTATCTCTGTGTGTGTGGTACGTCTGTGTATGTAATGTTATTTGTCGGCACATGCGTACATGCATGCATACATGCATACATGCACTAAGCATACAAACAGACATACATACACCCATACGTACACGCAGGCAAACAACCATTCACACATACGTACGTATGCACATACATGCACACACATGCATGTATACATGCATGCATGTATACATGCATATATACATACAAGCCTACATGCGCTCACGTATACACATATACATACATACATAGTACACACATACATACATGCATGCGTACGTTCATACATCCGTACACCTATACCCACTTGCATGACCACGCCCATACGTACAGACCCGCTTAACTACCTGCGTGTATACATGCGTCTGTACATCCATACATACATGCATGAATGCATTCATGTATACGTACGTGCATTTATACATACATCTAGCCACAGCTACATACACACACTACTATACACACATGCATACACACATGCATGCATGCATACATACACACCTACATACCAGCATGCATGCATCCGTGCACACATACATATATAAACACATGCATACACACGTACATCCATACACATACACACATGCATACATATACATGTGTGCAAACAAACACACGTAGATACAAACATACGTACATACATACCGATGTGTACACATGCATACAAGCGTACATCCATACATACCTACATACATCCATACACACATACATACATTCGCACATGCATACATACATATACGCATGCATACGTACATACATACATGCATACATACATACACAGACGCACACCCAGACACATACACAAAATCCTAATTCGATGTACACACATATATATGTATGTGTCAATAGCCATATATGGATTTGCATGTGTCTTTGTCTTTGACTATGTCTATATATACGTCTATGGATATGTCTATGTAAGTATGTGTGTATATACGTACGTACGTACGTCCGTACGTATGTATGTATGTATGTATGTATGTATGTATGTATGTATATTCGTATATATATGTGTTATATATACATATGTGCGAATATCCCGGTGGACAGGGAAGGGGGCTCTGGTCCAGGGACCTCCCCACGCAACTTGGGGCCACCGCCCTCAGAACGGCTCCGAACGGCACAGGAGTCCCCAGGCCCACTCACTGTTTGGCCTTAGGGCGCCCGAGAACGCCCAAGGTATGCCCAAGACGGCGCAAGAGGTCCCCCAGAAGCTTCAAGAGCGCTCCCAGAGGTGTCCCGCCAGGGCGCCCCGAGGCAAGAACCGCTTTGTATACGTACATATATATATATATATATGTCTTCATATTCACACGAGAACACTTATATGTATATACATACAGATATCGATGTATGCACATGTATGTGTTGCAGTGCGTGTATGTGAATATGGTATGAGGGTATTTTGCTTGGGACAGACGGCCGCGCGTGTCATCACGCCCGCAACCGATTGTTCTCAAGCTGTTATTGGCGTTAGCGCTATGCGACAGCATCCCCCGGTCTTGTTGGCCTGGCTGAGTTGGGGGTGGTACGCCGATTGGATCATCGGGGCAGTCTCACAGACCATCTTTGGCTGGTCCACCAAGTGTCCTGCGTGCCCCGCCTGCCCGCAGTGCCCAGCTTGCCCCACGGGCGCCCTTCTCCACGTGCACCCGTCTGCGGCTTGCCCGCCGGCGCCGTCCGGCGTGGAGCTGGCGCCTGCGCCCGCCTTGGCCAGCACCGGGTCTGGCGGTGACGGCTGGGGTTTCGGCTTGCTTTCCTTCGTGCTCCTGGTGATGGTGGTGAACGTGCTGACCTTCGCCAGCGCCCTGATGCGAGTCTCCGTTGGGATCGTCTCGCGTGTACGCCCTCGCCGCGCTCCAGCAGCCCTGATGGATGGCTCAGGAGCCGTCCCCAGTGGGGTTCCGTCAGGGGGCCTGGGTGCTGTACGCCGCTTCGCCGCTGTGGCATCAGCGGCGCGTGTGGGGTCGAGTGTTTCAGAGTCCGATTGATGCGAGGTGGTCTTCGCACCGCGTGCTGATTTCGTCGCCAAGCGGTGACGTGCGTGTACGAGGAGATGCATGACCTGTCCGTTTCGAGGGTGGTCCTCGCGCTCGACCTCCAGGCCTGGATGCTGGCAACCTATACAGTTTACGCAGAGCCCTGACAGCGGCCGAGAAGGCGGCGATCCAGATCGAGCTGATGGCTACGCGCGGGACGTCTACCTGGTCGCTGCGCGCGCAACTGGGCGTCCTCCCGTGGTGCCGCCGTCGGGCGCGATGGTGCACTTCACGTTCGGAGGCCCCGCGGCCGCCGACGCCGCGCCCGCGCCGGGAGGAGGCGACGCGCTGGCCCCTGCTGCTGGCGCTGCCGTGGCTGCAGCGCTGATGGCAGCTGCCGCCTTCGGGCCTCCTGAGCCTGTGCCGCCCGCACCTGCTGCCCGTGCAGCGCCCGCCGCGCTGGTGGCGGCGCCACTCGCGGGCGCCCCGGGCGCGGCGGTGCCGCTGGCTTCAGGGGCCGTGCCAGGGCCGGCTGGACAGTGGGCGCATGTCGAGTCGACCTCCGTGGCGAGGCGTGGCCATCCCGTCGCCCTCGACGGCGCGGAGGTCGTGCGTGGCGACATCGGGCTGAAGCTGGCGCCCAACCCCAGCTGGAACGCGATCCGCAAGATAGCCACGTTTCAGGCTGCGCACCGCGAGGCTGAGGCTGCATCGGACGCTCGCCTCCAGCCGGCGCTGTTGCTCGCCGATGGGTTGCGCCAGGGAGTGCTGTTCCACGAGAGCGTCGATCGCCTGAGGGGGGAGCCTTTCCCTGACTGGCCGCTCGACGGCCCTCGCACGACTGCGCGGCGTCTTCGCTTCCTGGACCGCAAGCGTGGAGGCTCCATCGAGCACTTCGACCAGTTCGTCTCTTACTACCGGCTGTATCGCGATAGTATCGGGGTCGCGAACAATGAGTCGATCGTGCGGATGGTGGGTTATATTTGATGACGTTGGACCTCCTGGGCCTACCCAGCGCGGTCGGCGTCGAGGTCATGATGCGGCAGGCGCAGCTGTATGAGTACATGTGCGCCATCGAGCATGAGTCCCGTAATGCTGGAGATTGGCGAGCCGCCGCGGGCGACGCCAGCCCCGGGGCGAGAGCAGGCCCAAGTCTCGCGGGGGCGACGGCCTCCTGAAGTTCGGATTCGTTGACGAGGTCAGCGTATTCACAGGCACCGCTCGCGAGGATGGCCGCGCGATGGTCGCTCCCACCCCGTTCGAGCACGTGGCCGAACAAGTAGAGCGCGGCGCTGGGATCCCTGAGCAGATGCGCGAAGCTACGGGGGAGAGCGTCGCACTCTAGTACCATGACGCATGGGGCCCCGGAGGCGGTCGCCCCGCCCGCCTTCGGGACCGTTCTAAGGGGCTCCGCGGCCTTGCCCTCCCGCGACGCAGATGCGCGCGGGGCCCGACCTCACCCCCCCCCGCGACGTCGGGATATTTGCTTGCCCCCTTTTCCTGGTGATGTAGATTACTCGTTCGCGACTTCAAATCTTTCTCGAACTGCGAAGAGGCGGCTCCAGCGAGCCAGTCATCCCCCAAAACTGGTGCCCGTCGACATCAGAGCTATCAGCGAGATCTACGCTGGCTCGAGCTGGCTAAGGCCAAAGGAGCTCCCTTCTCCCACGGCCGCTCAGCAGGAGGCTCTGGCGGCGCTCCAGGAGGCGGTCGATGCCTTCGGAGTGGCCCCGACTGACCTCACTCCCGCGGGAGCCCTCGCGCAGTCATGCGACCAGGAGTCCGTCGCGATTGCGCCGATGACGTTCGACCGAGTCGATCTGATCTCCCTGCCGAGCGAGGGCTGCGAGCCGTTGCCCATGTCCGCGCTCGTCGGAGGCGACGGCGTGAGCATCGGCCACCGCCTTCCGCCTTCAGGAACTACTGCTGCCCCGTGGGCGGGGGCTCACCCTGTCTGCAGGGCGCGCTCCGACGGGGGCGCATTCGGGCCCCGATCTCAAGAACCCTCGTCTGCGCATGAAAATTCTTTACGCTTCGCGTATCCCCACCAGCCCATCTCACAGCAGCAACTCTTGCGACGCATGCCGACAGTCGTGTTTTTTTTTTTTTTTTTTTTTTTTTTTTTTTTTTTTCAGGCGTGTGTCCGCTTGGCCCCGCATATCTCCCCTGTTCCTCCTTCCTCCCGCCTCCTTACACATCCTCCTTGTGGGGGGAGCGGGAGAAGGACGAGGCGGAGGAGGAGGGAGAGAAAGCGCTCCTCGTGAGTTGAGTCGTTTGGGTTTCTCGTCCTGGTTGAGTCGTTCGGGCCCTTCTTCATGGTGTGAGTCGTTCGGGCTCTTCGTGGTGTGAGTCGTTCGGGCTCTTCGTCCTGGTGTGAGTCGTTCGGGCTTCTCGTGGTGTGAGTTGTTCGGGCCCCTCATCCTGGTGTGAGTCGTTCGGGCCCCTCCTCCTGGTGTGACTCGTTCGGGCTCCTCGTGGTGTGAGTCGTTCGGGGCCCGCGTCGTGGTGTGAGTCGTTCGGGCTCCTCGTGGTGTGAGTCGTTCGGGCGCCTCGTCCTGGTGTGAGTCGTTCGGGCCCCTCGTCCTGGTGTGAGTCGTTCGGGCTCCTCGTGGGGCCTCTTGGGGGCCTCATGGGGGCCTCATGGGGGCCTCTTGGGGGCCTCTTGGGGGCCTCTTGGGGGCCTCTTGGGGCCTCTTGGGGGCCTCTTGGGGGCCTCTTGGGGGCCTCTTGGGGGCCTCTTGGGGCCTCTTGGGGGCCTCTTGGGGGCCTCTTGGTGGCGGGAACCGCTGGAGGTTTGGGGTGGAAAAAAAACCTCTTGCGACCTCCTCAGAAACGCAAATGAGCGCTGCCCCCTGAGAAGGGCGAAATGAGCCCAAAACCTTCGTAAAATCAATGATTTTGCAATGAATGGAAAAAGGAGCGGGGCCCCCTCAGAAGGCCAAAATGGGGCCGAAACCGTAGTACAATCAATGATTTTGGCTTCAAAGAAGAGGAGAGGGACCTATCTCCGCCCCCCCGTCGGGGCCAGAATCTTCGCGAGGGTCGTCGTTTTTTAGCCCTCCCAGGAGTCGGAAAAGACCCCTCCAACGACCCGCGGCCCCCCCTCTCCAGGCCCAGGGGGGGGGGGGGTAGGGGGAGGGGTAAACCCCTCCCCGAAGGGGAAGAAGGGGGGTTGAGGACAGAGAGAGCTCTCTAAACCACTCACGCTCAAAGGGCTGGTGGGATTCTGCACCGTCTTACGTCGTCTAGCCTCGTCGGGTTCCACGCAGGCGCCGCGAGGACGGCGGGCATGTTCTTTGCGTGGGAAGTTGGGAGCATTGCGGCTGATCCTCGATGGCAGGACCCTTTCCCAGTTCTTCGATGAGCTCCCGGAGGTGATGGTTGCTTCCGGGGCCGCCTTCCCCCAGCTCAGGGTTGACTGTGAGCGGCCGGTTTGTGTCTCAGGCGCCGACGTCGCTGACGCCTCCCCCCGTGCTATCGCCGCCCTGGCTTCGTCGATATTTCGGGCTTCCTCGTATCGGAGCGGGTGAGTTGAACGTGTCGGCTGCAGCTGCTGGGCACCGTGCGTCGCCGTCTCAGGACGTTTTTGTTTTCTGTCTTCGGGCAAGGTTTAGGAAACTTCTCAGAAGGCCGGGAGACTTTCGACCTTCTGAGAAGGCCTTCTCCTTCGCTCGCCGCATGTCACATATTCACACGCACGCGCGCACGCACGCACGCTCACACGCATAACAAAAACAAGCGCGACAAGGGGGGCGAGTGGGGCAGGGGGGACATAATCTCTTGCACGCAGGTGGCGTTCGGTTCGCCGCGGGGCAGATTCCTCGATGCAAGACTGCTTCTGACACCTTCAGGCGCCGTGGAAGCATGGGAAGGCTAGCTGCATGCAGCCGAGAGAGGGGGCTGTATACACATACGCACATCGTATAGCATAGACACGTTCATATACACATGTGTATATATACAAGACTTGAAGCTCGCTGCGCTTCGCTTGAAAGTCTTGGCATAGTGCGTGGTGGGAGTGAGGCGTGGGCCGAAGGCGGCCGTTGGGCTGTGCAAGGAAGTGTGCGCAGGGCCGAGAACTGGACGAACATCGCAAGACACGCCGGCACGAGGACGACGGGGGCGCGCGCGCGCACGCGCGCGCGCGGGTGGGCGCGCGCGCGCGAGGGTGCAGAAGGGCGGGTGCCATCACTAACGACAGGAAGAATTTGCCCGGAAGCTGTCCTAAGTTTCTCCTTCAATGTGTGTTACACTTTTTCGTCTCTGTCGTTTCAGGGCGCCGTGATTGCCTCTGAAGGTGTCCGGAGGGATGCTCTGGGAACGCGCATGCGAGAGATGAGGAGTGAGGGTTGCGGCGAGGGTCATTTATCGGTCCTCTGGCGCACAAAAAGTGGCCACGACGGCGCTGGCAAGCGAGCGCGGCGCGGGCTCGCTGAGCAGGCGATCCTACTGGCGGGGGGGGGAGTGGAGGGAGTGGTTGCCGGGCAAGTATCGCACCGGCACGAGTGCCGAGAAAAAGGAAGGCTAGCAGGGGCCAGCGGATGCGCGTGGAAGCGGCGTGCTGCAGACCGCACGTCAGTTCTTCGCCCTCTTGGCGGGCTTCTTCGTGACGGCACCGCCGACGGCGGCCGCCGCCGGGCGCTTCTTGACGGACGTGGGGGCGGCCGGCGCCTTGGCGGTCAGGGCAGAAGGGACGGCGTCCACCATGGCCGTGTTCGGGTCACACGTGGTCCACGTGATGAACTGCGGGTACTTCTTCTGCAGGCTGCGCAGCGGCGCGAGGATCTTCTCGGGGATGTTCTTGGCGACGACGACGCAGAAGTTGTGCGACTCCTTGGCCGCGCGGTCGGTGCCGTCGAGCATCTTGAAGGACCGAGTGAGCTGGACGCGGTTCTGGTTGCGGACGCTGGAGACTGTGAAACCGTTGTGTTTCCCCGTCGGCGGCACGACGAAATCGGCTTCGATGTAGCTGTGCTGGAGTAGGTCTGCGGTGGTCTGCAGCACGCGCTTCTGCGCGTTGGCTGCGGCGCGGGCGGACTGGCCGAATGCCGCGTGGACGTGGGCCCAGCTCGGATTCGGGTTGCCCTTGCTGAGCGCCCTGGTGAAGCCACACTGCGCGATCTGGACGCCAGCGGGGGCCTCGTCCAAGTTGTGGACGGCCACGGCGTCCTTCCACAGCGTGGTGAGGCCGTGGGTCTTGCGCTCCTCGCGGAAGCGCAAGCTCGCGCCGTCGGCGATGGTGACGCGGACCCCGTTCGCTTTCTTCTTGTTGATGTCAAGGAGCTCGATGTGGATGTGTTCCGTGTAGAGCGACACGTAGTCGCGGTTCTTCCCCGCGTCTGCCGCCTTCGCAGTGGTGGCTGCGGTCTGCTCCGGGGCGTACTCGCAAGTCGCGTTCGAGCTCATCGGGGCCATGGCGAGCTGGGACGCGCGGCGGGGGGGGGCTGCCGAGTGGGCGGCCGGACGTTGGTGAGCGCAAAGCTGCTTGAGGAGCTGCGGGCCAGATGCTGCGGGGAGCTCGGGGTCGTCCGCGGGCGGCGGGGCGACTGTTATTGGCACGGAAGCTGTCCGGAGAATGTCTGTGGCAGTGTGTGCGCACGGGGAGCCACAACGATTTTGTGCACTGCCGCGCTGGGGTTGCATCATTGGGAGTGCACAATCAGGCGCAGGCAGAATCGGTGGAAAACAATCGAATGGCGGGCTGCCTGCAATCGTGCAGGTAGGAAAATTAATTTGGGCCCCGAGCCGGAGACGTGCGCCCGCCGAATCTGCCCGGAAGCTGTCTCAGAAATCGCTGTCCCAAGGCGGGTCCAAGTTGTCGTTCGGCTGCCATGGAGGGGGGGGGGGATTGGCTAGTGAAATCCCCCGGAAGCTGTCCCGAGAGTTGCCTTGCCGTTGGGCGTGGAATTTCTCTGGCTGTCCTGGAGGTAGGTTACTGCCCTGGGAGTCGCCCAGACAATGCCAATCGGGACAAAACAACTGACGATTATGTACCCCTTTGCCCGCGAGATGGGGCGCCCAAAAAAACGTGCGGCACACGTGCCAAGCGTATTTGGGATGGCCGTGTAAACAGCCAGGCGCGCTTCAATGGAGAGGGTTGTTTTTGTTTGGCATCGGGGGAAGAGGATTCCCCTGGAAGCCCCCGAAACCGATGTCCATGTCATCGGCACCATGTTCGTTCCGATGCTCCACGAGGGTGTTGATTGCGCCGGAAGCTGTCCTGAAAATGCTGCGTTCTCTTTCTGCTGCCCCCCCCCGTTTGCTCTTGCTCCTGCCTGTTCCCTCCTCCTCCCCCCTCCTCCTCGTCGCCCTTCTTCTCCTCTTCTTCGTGTCATTTCCCTTCCTTTTCCGGATTCGCCTGGAAGCTCCCGAGAAGCGATTTCCATATCAGCGGCACCGTGTTGCCATGTCTGGTCCGATGGTCCACGAAGGTGTGGATTGCGCCGGAAGCTGTCCTACAAATGCTGCTTCTCCTTTGCTCTTGCTCCTGCCTGCCCTCCTCCTCCTCCTCGTCGTCCTCCTCCTCCTCCTCGCCCTCTTTGCCGTCTTCCTTTCTCTCGTGCACGGCGGGCGCGTGCTTTTTTGTTTGCGGGGTCATTCTGTCTGTCGGGTCTGCAAAAAACTGTGCACGGGGCTGCGCTCAGACGACCTCGGCGACCTTGCGCCGGGCCAAGCGCGTCCAGAGAGCCCGACGCTCTGCGAAATACAGTGCGCGCAATGACAGCACGAAACCATCGCGGATATCGTCTGGCCAGTGCGAGGCACGGGCGCGCTTTCGCGACCGAGATAAATTGGACCCGATCTCGCAAACCATGCTCTCTTCGGCAAAGCCGCAGCTACGCAGGTGAGCCATGCCGAGCAATTCGGCCGCCCGCTTGCCTGTCGGCCCCCACTGGGATGCCATTTCTGCGAACGCGGCGTCGCACATTAATGCATCGCGCCGGTCCAATGTGTTTTGCATGCGGGAGGGTGGCGTCTTCTTCTTCTTGCCCTTGAGCCCGCTGGGGAACCCGCGCAATCCTAGCAAAACGCGTGTCCCAGGGCCAGGATATATCTGCCTCCTTTCGCAGAGCCGCGTGATGATAGACGTGCCTGAGAGCTTGCGCGACAAAGCATTCCGGTGGAACGCATTGAGAATCTGCATAGCCACAAACGGACCTACCTGGCATGGCAGCGTGGATCCGCGGCCCGCTCGCGCAGGCCCCCGCGATGGCGGCTTGGAAAACATGTTTACTGAAAAAGGGAGCCGTGCTTGGCATTGCGTAGCTTTCTTAGGGGCATCGGGGAAGGGGTCACTGGGCCTCGTGGGATGCTCGCCATAGCGAGCGGGCGGGCCACGGAAACATCAGCGTGGGGGGTCCTGGGTGTGGGACGCGTCGGCGGCAGCCTTCCGTATGCGATTTCAAATGGGGTCTTACTAAGCAGCAATTGTCGCAGTCGTTCCAACCGAGGCAGAACCAGGGCAAATTTGCGAGGGATGTGAACGCCGTCGAGGACCGGCCGTTGGATATGCTTCCAACCATTCCTGCGTCGAATTCGCAGCTTGATGTACCGGGCGCGAGGATGTGCCAGCGGAGTCTCATTCGCAAAAGATCATATTGTACCCGGTTCTTGCTTGTTTGCGGCTGTGGAGAATCCAACAAATAGCCGCGGCTTGGAGCATCATGTATATATCCATGTTCTCAGATGTGAGCACGGCGGCGATTAACGAATCTCGAAGGCTCTGGGCCGACAGGTAAGACGAAAGGTGCTGTCGGAACCTCTCCACCAAACGTGGAAGTTTCATTTGGCGCGGTTGCGTCTGCACATAAGCGTATGCTATCAAGAACATGGCGAAAAAAAGACCCGCGGTTGAGCCAAACCTTACAAACGAATATGTTGAGCAGAACTTGCGCGTGAGACGACGCCGCGCCAGTGACGATGTCCAGGAATATGTTGGCATAGTCGAAGCCTGATGCATAGTTGTTGAACCCGTAATTCTTGATGTCCAGAAGGCCTTTGGTGCTTCGGCGCACGAACTCAGATGGCGACTCGAAAGTGTGGCCTCGGCCTCGCACCCGAGGGCGTGGACCCGACTGTGGCCCGCGTGGGACGGTAAGAGCATTCATGGGCTGGCTGCAGGTTTGTAGCACGCAGCAGAAAGGAAATTCGTGAAACCCGTGGATGTCGCACCAAAGTTGCACCAGCTTTACCCATCGCATATTGTCTAAACAACTGAACAGAGGTTGTGAGACGGGGACTTCGCCACAGAAGCGCTGATGAAACTTAGCGTCCGACGGGGTTGCTGAAAAGGTTCGGGCAACAGTGCGCGCGGAAGAAGCCACAGGCACCCCGTCTCCAAACACGGACGCGTCTGACTCCGAGTCGGAGCCCGAAGAGGAACGCGCCGCCCAGCACGATGTGAAACACAGAATGCAGAATGCCAGAAGTTGGAGGCGCCGTGAGGCGCGCATTGAGCACGAGCGGGGACGAACTGACTAGCAATCCGCGCCGGAGCCTGAGCAAAAATGGCTACGGAGAATCATGAGGGGGGAATGGGCACAGGCGTCTGGTGGACACACCGCGACGATGTTCATTGTTACATGTTCGTCCTCTGGTGGCTGATGTTGGGCTCGGGGGCTGTCAAATACCGACTCCAGATGGGCCGACGGTCGTAAGGCAGGGGAAGGCAAGTAATTAGCCCGGAAGCTGTCCAGAGAATGGGCCTTCGAACGAAGGGGTTGCACTCGTCGGCGCTGGCAGAGACCGACGCACGTGTCAGTGATTGGGGCTTCGAACAAACAGGTTGCACTCGTCGGCGCAGGCAGAGATCCACGCGTGTGTGAAAACAGAATCTTTGAACGTGTATGTTTCGTTGTTGCGCGTTGTTCGTATTAAGGCGGCCGCAGGGACGTGGGTGTCGTTTCGGGCGTCGAGGTCGGGGCGACCTGTCGTTTCGAGCGTCTTTCCCGATGATGATCCGAATGGCCCCGCAGGGGCCCCCGATGCGCGGTGAAGAGGTTAGAAGAGGTCTCGAAGACAGACTCGAGAAGCTCCCCAGAGGCACGGGAGACTCTCAGAGGCCGCAACGAAACTCCGAGATGCCTCCAAGAGCCCTCTGAGGCACCCCAACAGACCGCCATGTCCATTGAGAAGGTCCTGACCAACAGCCTAGGCACGGTGGCGCGGGGGTGGCCGAGCGCCACCAGATAATTTCAACCATCGTCGCAAGGTCTTAATCCTTCTGGAGGTCGGCGGGGCGTAAGCCAAATCGTATCGGAAGCTGTCCCCGCGAATGCCGACTGACGTGTGTATGTGTGCATGCACGTGTGGTGCAGGCATCTGTGTGCGTGGGCGTTGAGAGAGATATGCAGACAGACTGGTGAGCAGGGAAGGGTCCGAAGAGGCTTCCGAGACGGCCCCAGCGAGCCCTGAAGGCCCCGGAGCCTCCAAGAGGGCGCAAGACACTTGCCAGATGGCCCCAAGAGCTCTCCAGGAGGGCCGCCGAGGTATCCCAAGAGACCCTGATATTAATTCAAGAGGTTCCTGACCGACAGCCCAGGCACGGTGGCAAGGGTTTCGCCGAAGGCCACCGGGTAAGTTCCGGCGTAGCAAGGGCTCACTCTTCGGGGTGTCAGCGGAATGGCGTAAGCCAGTGGGTATAATCTCCCTGGAAGCTGTCCCTGGAAGTCTGGCTGATGAATATATGTGTGCATGCATGTTTGTAGCATCGAACTGCGTGGTGGACGTAGCGACGGGTATGTCCCAGAGACCCCTCGGAGGTATCTCAACAGACCCTCATGCTCATCAGACAGTCTTGACCATGAGGCCAGCGACGCTCGTGCGGGTTTGGGCGAGTGCCACCAGATAATTTCCATCATCGTCGCAAGTCCTGAAATCCTTCTGGAGGTCGGCGGAACGACGGAAGCCAAATAGTATAATCTCCCCGGAAGCTGTCGCCGCAAATGGCGGCTGATGTGCTCATGCATGCATGCAGGCGTGGTGCGTGGATTTGGGTGCGTGGACGTTGCGAGGGATACGCACACAGACTGGTGAGCAGGGGGGGATTCAAAAGGCTTCCAAAACGGCCGAAGAGCCCCGAGAAGGCCCCAGAACCTCGAAGAGGACGCAAGACACTTGCCAGATGGCCCCCAAGAGCTGTTCAGGAGCACCCTCCGGGGCACCTCAAGAGACCCTCATATGAGGTGAAGAGTTCCCGACCGATCGCCCAGGCACGGTGGCAAGGGTGAGGTTGAAGGCTATCAGGTAATTCCACGGCCGTCGCAAGGTTCCACTCCTTCTGGGTGTCAGCGGAATGGCGTAAGCCAATTGGTATAATCTCCCCGGAAGCTGCCCCTGGAAATCTGGCCGGCGAATGCACGTGTGTCCCCGCCGCCGAAGGCGAGGGGCAGATGACGGAGAGGCCCCAAAGCGCGCGATGGGTTCCACGATGCCGAACGGGCACGTTAAATACCACACGCGCACACACTGTTTGATCCAGCCTTGGCCGATCCCGTTCGCTGGAAGCCGCGTGGCGGGTCACCGTTGCAGGCAAGCACCGCAGGAAGGGGGGGGAAGTGGAGGGGGGGGAGGAGGAGGAGGAGAAGGAATCGTGACCAGCGTGTTCTATGTGGGTGCGGGGGTTGGGGAGGTGACGGGGGCTTTCTAGTATTCTCTCTTGGGGCTTTCGCGGGCTTGGGGGCATTTGCGGGCCGCTGGGGGCCTGATGGTGTTTCGTGGGGGCCCATCGGGGTGCCGGGGTGCTCGGGGATTGGTGACATGCGTTGGGGGCCGGTTGGGGTCTCCTAGGAGTTTGGGGAGGTTCGCGGGGACCCGGGAGAAACGACGCGTCGAAGACGGAGGGGAGGGGGGAAGGTTGCGGGGGCGACGGCGGAAGGGAGAATGACAGAAGAGATGGGAGGGAGAAGACGATGACGAGGACGAGGACGAGAAATATGTGTTTTTGGGCTGCGCGCGGGGTGAGACGAGTCGAAACACGAGGGCCTCTGGTCCTCTGGTCAGCGGGGGGACGCAGGCCTCTTCATGGCTGGGCGAGGTCGCCTGGAACTCTTCGCGGGTACGGCCAACAACAGCTCAGGCCAAACAATGTTCTTCACGATGGCCCAGCCGTCTGTGTCCACGTGGTCGGGCGAGGCGAGCGCACGAATATCAGAGCGGCGCCGCACCCGGGTGAGGGCGGCATACAGATGGCCGTGGCTGAACGGGTTGTGGCGCACGTCCAGCACCATCCTGGATAGGGTGCGTCTTTGTGCAGAGTTGTAGGTGGATGCATAAGCTGGTCGTAAAGGGTACTGTCGACGAGCCATCGTGGAAGTGCCGTTGACGATCTGCCATCGAAAAGTGATCCGCGGGAGGGGGAATGCCCGACCGTCGAGGGTCTCTATCAGCACGTGGTGAGTGTGGACTTTGCGAAGTATCACGGGGACCCTGTTCATGAGGCGGTCTTTTGGGTTGAAATTCCGCATCAGTTCGTAGAGGGCCCCTTCCACGAGGTGCAGACAGTGGGGGGGAGCGCCGGGGGAGGTCTGGAGGTTGAGGAATTTGGCGGTGATGTGTTGTTCAACTGCTCCCACGGCATCGATGTCGAGCGTGTCCGCGCTGAGGGCACGATACGAAGGGCACTGGTAGGTGCGCGCCAGCAGGTTCAGCATGCGTTCGTTGTAGGCGTCCACGAGAGAATTGAGGACGGCGAGAACATTGGATTCGGCGCACTCGTGCGGGTCATTCGGCGCGGGGAAGCAGTACTTGAGCGCGTCGTCTTCGGATGGGACGGTGGCGATGTCGTGCAGCTTGATGTTGCCAGGGCTGCCTGTATGGTTGGTTATCGTCGGCGCGTCACCGGAGCCGATGGTGTCCAGCCATGCTGCGAAATGCCGATCGTCTGCCTGGCGGTGCACTCGGTCCAACGTGAAAATGGCGAACTGGGGCCATGAAGCCGAGGAGCGGACGCTGCTGGAGACGATGGATTGCCGAGTCCCTTCGGGGGCGACTGGTGGGATTTGCCTGAAGTCCCCGTATCCGACGAAGGTCTTCGGGACGTATGTGTCCGGGTAACGATCGGCGAGTGCGCGCACCAATGCAATAACGGCGTCCCACGCTTCTTTTCTTGCAGAAGGGAATTCATCCCACTGGATCAAAGTGGCCTTGCAAATTGTAATGGCTTGGGCCGACGTCATTGATAAAGAGCACGTGAGTTCGGCGTCGTCGTGCATTGGAATGGCGAAGGCGGAATGTGCCGTGGTGCCGCGAGGCTGCAAGAGGGCGGCCTGCCCTGTGGTAGCCACGTTGAGTACCTGGTGCCCATCGGCTTCGAGAGCTTGCGTGAGGCAGGTAGCCAACGTAGTCTTCCCTGTGCCCGCGCGGCCTTCCACAAACACGAAGGCTTCGCGACGCCGGTGGCAGCAAGTGAGAATGTGGTCGTAAGCTGCGCGTTGCCCGGGGCATTGGCGAATGCGGGCGAGCAGAGCGGTCGTCGGGGTGGGGGTAGGCGTTGTAGTATCTGAGGGGGGCCCTGCGGTAGCGTCGGCGGGAGCCCCGTCAGTGATCTCGCCCAGCTTCCAATTTCCGTCGCTGTTGCCGTTCTGCAGCCAGGTGGCTCGCAGCAGGACCATGAGATTTTTCTGGGCGGCGCGGACGCCGAGACCTCGGTCCAGGAAGTCCTTCATAAGCGGTCGTTCGCACTTGCGGTAGAGAGACACGGGGGCGGCATCTTGTTCGAGTAGAAGCAGGAACGCGAAGCGAAGTTGGGCTGCAGTGTACCGGAGCGCAATGAGCTCGTCGAGCACGGCGTGGGCTTCGTCGTCGCGGACGAATTGGCCCGTGGCCCGTAGCGTCTCCTCGTAAGTAGGATGCACCTTGCCGTTGTGCGTCCTGCAATCGGCAAAGGACGCCTTGGGAAAGTTCAGCAGGATGTGTCGGAGGTAGAAGACGTCGCCTTGCTTCGGGAACTTCATCTCGAGGCGGCACAACGGGGGCTCGCCACGCAGCCTCGGGTACACGAAGAACTGTTTTGGCGGAGGGGCGCGGTCCAACACGGCAGCGGCCTGCGATGGGCACGATGGGGACGTCATGTAGGTTTCAAAATACTCGTGGTAGGCCAATGCGTCGAACGGTGGACCCGTGGGTCGGTAGAAGTACCGTTGAAGTGGTGACACGTGGGCTTCAAGCGCATTGGCCTCCTCTCCTTCCGCGAAAACAATCCATTGTTGTCCGGGCAGGTGCGCGGGCAAGCAGACGACGTGCGGCCATCTGTCGTAGGTGTTGTATCCGAACATGCGCCATGCTGCCTCCGTTGCGCACAGATATCTGCCTTTGAGCCACTCGGAAATCTCGTCGGCAACCTTCGCATCTAGCGTGACGTCGTAGTTCGTCTTGGAAGGGCCTTTGAACAAGTATTTGTATAGGTATTCGAAAAGTTCCACCGTCGCTGCGTACTTGACGTTGGCGTGCCCTTCCCAGAGTTGAAGCACCACGGGGCTGTATTCGACGATGAGCCGATTGAGGCAGACGTCGCGTTTTCCGTACATGGCCCGGCCAGATCGGCAATTCGGGCAGTGGCCGCCGCATGGTCGCCGCCGGTGGTGGGGGTAGCCGCGCGCGTCGAAGACCGCGTCGTCCGAAAACGGCCAGGGGCATCCTTTCACGCAGTCTTGAGCGGGGTCTTGAGGGTGGCAAGAATGGTTGCAGCTGTGGACCATGTGGCGAAGGACGAGTTCGCGGAGTCGTCCGTCTTCGCGGGGTAGCTCACAGGAGATGAGAAGGTCGACCTCGTCCGGAGTGGCGGGCGGGTTGAGGACAGCCAGAGCGATGTGCGCATGTGGAAGGCCGCGGAGGTGGTACTCGATCACTTTGGTGAGGTAACGGCGAGCCCCGCAGAAAGAGTCCTTCAAGAAAGCGACGATCTTCTGCAGCCGGTCGTGAAAGACGCGGACGACGATGTCGGGTCTGTCGGCGGCGGTTTGTCCGCGGTGCAGTTGACCCACAATCTCTGGTCAGTAGGGGTTGCAAGTCAACGTGATGAAGAACGACGGCGGGCCTTTGCGTCGCGCCAGCTCCAGGGCGTCAACGAGCAGTCGGCGAAGATGGCGAGGTGATCCTGGGACGCTCGATGGCAGAACGTACTGTTTGCCAACCGTTCCGGCCTTGGCGGGGTCGTTGGCGAGCACCTCGCAGAGCTCCTGGCGAGTGGCGCTACGCTGTCGTTGTTGATGACGGATGTGGGAGAACCTCTCGTCTTCCATGCGCGTGAACATGTTGATGAGCCACTCGTTGAGCAGCCGTCCGCAAAGGTGCATGTGGGGGAGTCCGAGCAATTGTTGGCGATACCACCACATCTGTGTTACCTTGTGGCCGGTGGCGCTGATGACGTCTGTGCTCCAGCCGCGGCCGCCGAACGGGTACCACAGGGGGTAACTCAAGGGTTCGTAAAACGGGCTCAGCGGGTGCAAGTAGGACGGCGTGTCGTGGCGCTTGTATGTGAAGACGATGGACCTTTTGTTGCGGTCAGGGGTGGGGTCGACGTCCAGTATTCCAGCCACTTCGTTGACTCCCTCGTGCCACTCCAAGATGATATTCGCGTCTGCTTGTTGAGGCCGTGCGCCGCGGCGGTGACGAAGCGGTCTTGCGGATCGTGCGCCAGGTATCGCAGAGGGACCTGGTCTGCCATAGAGAATACGCGTCGGTAAATCGTCCCATGGATACGGATGTTTGCTGGCCGGCGGGCGTCTCCGAATCGAAGCTCTTTGTCTCCAGTGCTGCACTGGATTTCGTGTTGTGCGAGGGCGAAGAGGCTGTTGTACCGCCTGGACTGCGCCGTGAAGCCAGTGTACCGAAGCTCGTTGGTGGCGGTGTCGCACATCTTGTCTCCGCGGTCGTCTGCGAGCGGCCAATGGGAGGCGAAGATGTCGCAGAGGGGTTTGTCGGGGCATTGGAAACAGGTGTCAAAGTTGACGAAGTACTTCCCGGCATTACAGAACGTTTTGGACTCCGAGTTGAACAAAAGCGCGCCGCAGTGGTCGCATTGGGTGGACATGTCCCCCAAAGAAATGGAGGCGAGGGTCGACGGTGGGCGGCCGCCGTCGAGGGCGGGCGCGGCACAGTTGAAGCAAATTGGGCCAACCCGCTTCGGGGCCCGCTGTGGAAACATGTCGGTGGGCCAGCAGACGCCGCACCTGGAGCAGACGATGTCGGTATGCTGTCTAAGTGCCCCGCTACGCTGAAGCGCGGCTCTTGTGCAGGTCAAACATTTGCGGGTACTTCGTCGCCACTGGTCCAGCGCGTACTCAGCCTGCGCGAGTTCTGTCCCGCAGCTGGCGCAGGGTCGTAGAAGTACAGGGGCATTAGCGGTGGATCAGCACTCCTTGCATCGGGCTGTCCGAGATGAAGAGTGCAACTGCGTGGCGGAAAAGGCAGACGTGTCCAAGCATCGATGGCATTGCGTGCAAGTCAAGGTTGAGCGCTTCGGTGGCATTTGACGGCCGTCACGCGATAAGGCTTGAGCCTGCAGCAGCGGCCGGCATGGCAGGAGGGACCATGGAGAGCGCGGGGGAGCGGCGTGGGGAGGTGGGAGGGAATGGGCAGGGGTGGTAAGAAGGGAAAGAGGAGAGCCGGTAGGCTCTGAAGACGGTCTCGGAAGGATACGGACCACCATGTGAGTATGAAGGCTAGATGAACATGTTGGGGCGCTTGTGGTATTTTGGAGGTGGAAGTCCGTCTGGGATTCGCGGTGCGAGGTAGCGTTCGGGAGAGGCGGTTAGGAAGAGCAGGAAGGAGAGCTGGTAGGCTTTTGTGGGAGACCGGGGGTGGTTCGGAGTGGCACTGGGGCCTCTTGCAATATGTCGGGGGGCTTTGGGGGCCTTTACGGGGCTTCGGGGCGTTCCAGGGGACTTCTTGGGGCCTTTTGGGAGCCTTTTGGGGGCCTCTTGGGGGCTTTGGGGGGTGTTTTCAGAGCCTTCTGGAATCCTTGCAGGTGTTCTTGGGTGCCTTTGGGGGCCTCTTGGGGCCTGTTGGGGACTTTTGGGCCTCTTTGGGGGCTGCTTGGATGCCGTATTGAGGCCGCGGAGGCTGATAGGAGGCGATCAAGTTAGAAGGCGGAAATTATCAATTTCCTCTAGGTTTTTGATCGATCTCAGCCTCTCGGGGGGCTGTTCGGGGGGCGCTTGAAGCCCTTGTGGGCTCGTTGGCTGCCTATGGGGCCGTCTTGAGGTTATCTTGAGCCGTCTTGGAACGTTTTTGGGCCGTCTCGGCAATTGCTCGAAGCCATCAAGGGGGTCTGGGGGGCCGAAGTCGAGGTCCGGGAGGCCCCCGTGGCGGTCCAGGAGGCTCCAGTGGGCCGCCAAATCCTATTGGGGTGGGTGGGTGGGACCCTTCGGTGTCAGTTTCCTGGTGTGAGATTACTAAGATAGGAATAAGCACACGTGCACGTATATATATATATATATATATATATATATATATATATATATATACACACACCCTTAAAGAGAGAGAGAGAGAGAGAAGAGAGAGAAAGAGACAGACAATACACATCAAGACGGGGAGAGAGAGAGAGAAAGAGAGAGAGAGAGAGAGAGCGGAGAGAGGGAACATCTACACCAACAAAAAAAGAGCGCGGGTGAGATAGTTCACAGGGCGGTGGAAAGAGAGAGCGGAGGGGGAGAAACAGAGAGAGAGAGAGAGAGCGAGATAGAGAGAGAGGGAGAGAGAGAGAGAGGGAGAGAGAGAGAGAGACACACACACGCACACATATACTTATAGATATTGCATTTAGTGGGAGAAGGATACACGCAGGTGGCTGCGGGCCGCTGGCTGTGAATGTCAAGTTTTGGTGGCGAAGCGCTGGCGACTCGGCGCTGCGTTTCGCACGCAGCAGCGCAGGCAGCGAGCGAGAGTCCGACACCTGAGCGCAAGACGTTTGCACCACTTGGGCGCCCAGGCCGTCCCAGGAGATGCCCGCCAGCCTCGCCACCAGCCGTTCGCATCTCGCCGAGCGCGCACGTCGAACCATGTGTTTGGCCATCGCCCCTGGGCGCGCAGGACATCTTTTGGTGCTATGGTCACGGGCGCGGGGGAGCAGACATGCGTGCGAGCGCTGGCCGAACCCCTGATCGATGGAATCACACGGGAGAGGCCGCGGCCAGCGTCTTCGGGGGAGCGCGCCGCTCGTGGCCGGGTCCGGGCTCCGAGCCCTCGTGTTCCCCGCGCTCGCCTCTGCGCACAGCGCCGACGTCGACCGCGCACATGTCGGGTCGCTGTCCCGCCAACGTGGCGCAACGCTTTTCCCTCTCGAGCGCCACGGTGGGGGCGGTTGCCGCGGACATGGCCCCTCCTCCCACCTCACAGGGGCAAACACAGCGAGCGAGAGAGAGAGAGAGAGGAAACAAGCATATAGGTTCCAGAAGAGAGAGAGAGAGAGAGAGAGAGGGAGAGAGAGAGAGAGATAGAGAAAGAGAGAGAGAGAGACAGAGTGGGAGAGAGAGAGAGAGAGTGTGGGAGAGCGAGAGAGAGAGAGAGAGAGAGAGACCACATCACAACGAGAGACAAACAAAGAGTGATAGAGAGAGGAGGGAGACGATAGAGGAATAGACAGCCAGAGTGGGAGAGTCATAGGGATAGAGAGAGAGAGAAAGAAAGAAAAGGGGGACACCGATGGCCAGCACGGGAGGCGTGGGCGGAAGCGGCAAGCAGTCCCTCGCGAAGATGGCGGCCTTCACGTCTGGGCGCCCCGCCTTTTCGTCCCCGCGTGTCGTAGTGTCGGTTTCGACCCTCGCTGTCGCTACCAAGTCATTCCTACCACCCTCGTCAAAATTAACCTCAAAAGTGACGTGGCTGAGCTGTTTGTGGGGAGATGCTGGACAGAGTTGCGGTGACTGCGAGGTACTCGTATGCGCCGCCCTTCCAATGTCGGTCATCATCGAACTTCCGAGTCGTTCCCGGTCAGACCTCTTTTGCCTTGGCCCCGACATTGGAGGGGCGTCTACCGACATTGAAGGGCGCGCCGACATCGCAGGGGCGTGGTCGCCATGTTTGAGGTTAAGTTTGACGAGGGTAGTAGCATTCGCTGTCGTTTTTGTTATCCACACATTGCGGGCAGGTTGATATGGTTTGGTATCTGGGATGTCCCAAAACGGGGGTAGTCACTTCCCTTCTAAGCATGCTCATCTTCGTCATATGTGTTGTTGTCGTCCCGCTTATTGTTGTCGTCGTCGTCCTGGTTATGATCGCGCTCCTTCTCCTCCTCCTCCTCCTCTTCTTCACCCGAGTTACATGCTGGTGCTCCGTCTGCCAATTCTCTAGCATCCGCTGCTCCTGATTTAGGTTCCCGCAGAATCTATAATCGATTCAGCGACTGGCCTTGTACTGGGGCTGGCTGGGTTGATCAACGTTCACGTCGATTTGCTTGAGCCCAATTGCTGTTTCTGAAGCCAACTTATCATTACGTTTTTCTGTAGTGCCTTCTGCCATGACCCCTACTGCTCAGTGCTTTTCGACATACCGCTATCTTCCGGTGCGGTGTCCACCACTAGCACTTTAAGAGCATGCGGTACCCAGGGTGCGCACTGCTCACTACCCAGTAGCGCGCACTCTCGGTGCACGCTTAATGTGTGCTCGCAAGTTTCGCCGCGATGCTCGATGAGCCCAGGCCCCGGTGTCTTGTCGCGAGACGCACTTCTTAGTTCAGCCACAGCCCTCAGCACCACCGCACGCCAGAACACTGCGTCAACCCCGACGCGTTTTCTGACCCCGTCGACCGTCGATAGGGCCCGACGTGCCCCGTGAGCCGCATCATGGGGCGACAGACGCAGCAGTGGGCTCCTACAGCTTGCGGGCCGCAGCGTTTGACAACCCTCCCAGTTGGGTTTCTTTTTTTTTTAAGTTGGGCGTCTTTTGGATTGGGCTTCGGCATCCTTCCGGTGCCCGATTTGGGAGAACGGCACAAACAGGATCGTTCGGAGTTCTGCGCCGCTTTTCTGGATCGGCTCGCGGCCCCCGGACTGCAGCTCTGGCGAGGCCCCCGGTGCCCTGCGCGCTCCAGGGAGGCGTAGCATCACGGATCCAAGAAGATCCGCGCGGGCCTCCGAAAGTGCAGGCCGATTTGATGCTGTTATTTTTAGACGCGTTGCTAGATCGCACGCCAGCACGTTGCTCGAGCTTCCCTGGGTGCCCTCAGCCTGTCAGCCTCCCCGCGCGGCACAGCAGCTGCTTTGTTAGCTGGCCCGGCTGGCCTGCGGCGCGCCAAGTAGCTAATGAGGCCTGTTTCCGCGCCCCGGACAGCTTCTGACTCCGCCTGCGCCTTCGCTCGCGGACGCGACCGAAAAAAGGAAAAAAAATAGATCGCACGCCAACGCGCACTCATCCGAGCGGTGATCAAGTTACAGCAAGGACAGGCAGCTGCGATGCGAATCGTCATGCTAACTTTGGGTCCCTGCAGGCGTCCGTTGAGGAAGATGAAATGGATCGGCGAAGGGAAAAGAGGAAGAGGAGACAAAGAAGGAAGCTGATCAAGACTAGGATAATGATGTCGAGGGAAGTGAAGAAGTTGGTGAGGGACATCGAGATTGGGATTAGTTTATGATGGTTATTGTGGCCCCCATTGAGACCTTGGACCGTCGGAAAATCTCTTCGGCTAGTCTTGTTTGGAGGCCTCCTGGATCCCTTTGGGGCCGCCTTTGGGCTACGCCGTAGCAAATTGGCTGAAAGTTCTCTCAAATCGCCGTGCGCATGGCATGTCTACTCTGTATGTCCATTCGACTGTTTCCACGCACGCCCTGCTATCCGATAACCGCACAATCCAAGCGTGTCTTGGAAATGAGTTTAGCACTACGACGACTCCTGGGCGACAGCGACTCCAGCTGCGATTGCGAACGACGTGTTGTTGTACGTATCCTGTGTCGGCACGCTGCTCACCAGTCTGACCCCTGGTCAGGCGAAACACGGAAGCTCAGCTATGGGGTTCTTTGATGAACGCGTTTGAACTCTTACTGTCGTTGTCTGCCATCCTTTTTTTTCTCTCTCTCTCTCTCTCTCGCGGTGTTGCGATATCCACGTACTGCACTGGGCGGATACATTACCACATGCTCACTGCGTGATGTTAAAGGTTTACGTGATCCTTCTTTGGTCGTGTTGGCCCCCTCTGTAGACCGTCCTGTCGGCCTCTTGGCGAGCTCCCGGCCGTCTTCGGCCTTTGCACAGAGGACGTCGTGGACCGTCTTGCGAAGTTCTGGGGGTACTCTTAAAGTCGGGCCTGTCCCCCTACAGGGGGATTTTCGACGAAAATAAAGAATACTCCCAAAATAGGAACAAATAATCCAAACATAGTCTGGGGACTATTTTTTGAGTATTTTCTGACATTTTTGGGGGGGGGGGGGGAGCATTTTTGGTGTATTTTTTTATTTTTCGTCGAAAATCCCCCTGTAGGGGGACACGCCCGACATAAGTCTTGGGCCGAAAGGCTTGGGAAGCAAGAGGCGCTGCTAGACCTGGGCTTCTGGATGACTCTGGCCGTGCTGGGCCTCTCCTGACCTCTCGTTTCGGCTCTGCCGGGGCCCCTTTGTGCACGTTTTGGGGCATCCGGGGGCCGATCTGGAGGACTGTTGAGCCATGCCGGCAGCTTCCCTTGGTGATCGTTTTCTGATTCCTCGTTCTGCCGATCGGCGCGGGCCCTCGCAGCTCCCCCTCTCCCCCCCCTCTCGGAGCAGATCTTGGCTGTGTCTGGCGCCTGCATCGAGCAGGTGGGGTCTCCCCAAGAGGAAGCACGGTTGCAAACAGTCGCACTAAGCAGAGGTCCGGAGCCAGAACCCTCCCCTTCCCCCCCCTTTCGCCCAGCGTCGAAACGCCGAATCAGAAAACGCTCACTTGCGCCCTCCCGAGACACTTTTGAGCCCGCCTCGGACGCCCCTCTCCGGGCCCCGCTGCTCTCCGGTCCGGTCGTGGACAGAGGACTCCCCTGGGGACGGGCTTGCGGGGTCAAAGGCTGCTGCGGCAGCAAATCATGGGAGCCTTGTGCATCCTCGTAAACTTGTCTTTCGCATCGACTCGCGTCGATTGGCGTCTGGGAGTCGATGAGATAGCGCCACTTTAGCATCGGTTAGTGCCGATTTCGCGTCGACTGGCGGCGATCAGCCTCGATTTAGCGTCGACTGGCGATTCGCACGAGCCGACAAGATGGCGTGGGAGGCTCCCATGAGTTGCCACCGAAGCTTCAGTGGGCCGGCGAGTGGCTTACTCTCCGAGCCGCGCCGCCGTCGCCATCGTCATGGCCCTGGCCCCCGTCCCCTTTCTGTCGGGGAGACGCAATACTCGAGTAAGCCAGAACTCGGGTTGCCGACTTTTTTTTTGACGAGCGCGTCTTGGATTTTGACGGTCCAGTTTTCGTGGGATGTCTGCAGCGTGAGCTCGCGTCAAATTTCAGATTGGGCCTCGTCATTTCTATGATGGCCCCGTCGGGCCAACCCGAGTCCCCCGTACCCGAGTCTTACGTCTCCCCGATTCTGCTCCGTCGACGCCGTCTCCCTCCGCCTCGGCGTCGGCGCCTCGGGCTCGCCGGGCCCACCCCGGAGCGGGCCCGCCCCGAGGCCGCCCCGCCGCGCGCGCGCCGGGGAACCCGCGCGCGCCCACGGCGCGCCCACGGCGCGGGCGCCATGCAGCCGCGCAGCGCGGGCAGGGGTGCCAGCCGCTCCCCGCCGCGGGGCGGCGCCGGGGCGCAGCGGCAGCCTGAGGGGGGAACGGTACGGCGCGGTGGAGACCCATGCCAAGGAGCACCCTCGAGGGGCCTGTCTGCCACCACCACCACCAGAAGGTGGAGGGGGAGGGGGTCCTCCTCCTCCTCCTCCTCCTCCTCCTCCTCCTCCTCCTCCTGCTACTCCTCCTGATACTCCTCCTCCTTCTCCTCCTCCTCCTCTTCGTCATCCTTTCCCTCCTCCTCCTCCTCCTCCTCCTTCCCCTCCCCAAGTTAT
>CAUYUJ010015550.1:128034-135534 GCA_963575745.1 Prorocentrum cordatum | reverse complement strand
TTTAATGTCTCCTCCAAGATCCCCCTGTAGGGGGACAGGCCCGACCTAACACCAGGGACCAGTGGACATCCCAGGGTCTCAGGGTTGAACGGGGCTCATTTCGATTCCTCCGATGCGATTCGATTCGAGCCCGATGGCTTCCGATTCTGATTCAATTCGACTTCGGGTTTTCCGATCTGGGCTCCGATGTCTCGATGGAGGCCTACTGGCCTGCCGATTTCCGCCGATCCGATTCTGCCCGACTCCGCTGCCGATGCTCGCCGAGCCGATTCCTCTCGATCGACGCCCCGACTTCTCGATTCGCGTCTGGGCTCTCCTGGGGTTGGGCTCCTCGCGGGCGGTTTCTCCCGTGGCCGAGCGCCTGCTGTGTGCTTCCCCCCCCCCCCTCCGCGGCCCCGAGGGGGCGCGCGCCAGAGGCCGCCTCGCGCCCAGCAGTGATGGTTCGGGGGTGGACAGACCTCCTACTCCGACACGTCGATTAAGGAATCGGCCGTCTTCGGCTCGCGAGTGAGTGCGCCGCGGCCGTCGTGTTTGCGGGTCCAGGTCCGTCGGTTTCGGTCCCAGGCCGTTTTCACTAAGGGGGAGGTTTACCATGATGGGCTTGTTTTCCACCACCACCACCATAAGTTGAAGGGGGGAAGGGGGTGGAGGACGAGGAGGAGGAGGACGAAGAGGAGGAAAAGGAGGAGGAGGAGGAGGACGAGGAGGAGGACCTCCTCCCCCTCCAACTTAACGTGGTGGCGGTGAAAACCAGGCCCAGCATACGAAAGGGAGGTTTGTCCACCGCCGAGTGGTCGCTCCCGAGGAGGCCAAACGGGTGCCCGCACCCCGTCGCGGGCCTCGAGGGCTTTCTGCTGGGGAGAGCGCGGCGTCCCCACAAGGGGGCCACATGCGAACCCTACCCCTGCCCCCCCCACGACTTCTGAGGGGGAGGGCGGGGTTCACTTCGCTCAGAAATCGCAGGGGGTAGGGGTAGGGGGGTAGGGTTCGCATGTGGCCCCCTGGAAGACTAGGGTTCGCCAGGTCGCCCCCGAGGAGGCCCAACGACGGGTGCCCACGCACCCCGTCTCGCGGGCCTCGAGGGCTTTCTCTCTGCCGGGGGAGAGCGCGGCGCCCCCCTACGCCGAGGTGGCCCTTCCGAGGGCCGAGCGGCCGCGGGTGCCTTGAGGTAACAAATGGTCGCAGCCACGCGGGTGACTTTATTAGTGAATCTAATTGGTTTTGGGATTTTAACAAATTCAGCGAGCGAGAAAAAAGGTCTAACATACACTTTTTCGCTGTCGAGGGCGCCTGTCCCTGGGCGGCTGGAGAGTTTTTACCCCTACGGTGCCACCGCAAGGGTATAAACTTTCCAGCCGCCCCGGGGCAGGTGTCCCCGACGGCGAACAAGTTTATGTTTTGCCGTTCTTCGCCCGTTAACAAATGGTCGCAGCCACAAAGAGGGCGTGCGTGGCGACGCCTCAAATGCTCGGTCTCCAGCACTTCTACGCGGCGGCGCCCCCGCAGGCACGCAGAGGGCACGCGTGGCGACGGGGGCGTCGCCGCGCAGAGCTTCTGAAGACCAAACATTTTGAAAACCAAGTGCTTCCACTGCTAAAGTAACTATGCAGTTTTGCCAGTGTCCAAATTCTCCAGTTGCGCGCAACGGTTCGCCTATGGCAGGCTGGCCTGAGCGCTGCTCCGGGTGTACTGGATAGGGCTGGGATGTTGTAAAATACTTCGTAGTGGCTGTAAGTGAGGAATAAGACGCCTCTCACATGCAACCATTTTTGTCCGCCAGTGTTTAAGAGAACAAACTTAGTGTTGTCCCTGCATCCGGAGTTATGAAACCTCTCTGAACTGGGTCGGCGCTTGAAAAAAAAGAAAGCAAACAAACATTACCAGTGGCGGGCTGCTTCTCGAATCCCAGGCTCTTTGAGGGTCGGGGACGACGCTGGGGTGGTGTGGTGTATATGTTTTCCCCCGATGTCCCGAGAAAACGACGAAAACTGGATACCTCAGGATACCGTAGACACCAGAATCCGCGCTCCTGTGCGACTTCCAGCGCAGGGTCGGGAAACGCGTCGGCGTATGGAGTTCGTTCTCCTCCGAAAGTCCATGGGCATCCCGGGGCCTCAGGATGGGGGCTTCTTGGTGGAAGGTGTCCCGTGGCCGAGCTCCCGCCGTGCCCCTCTTCTCGGGCGGACATCAAAACGGGGGTCCGGCGACGAGGGGGTGGTGCCGTAGACTTTTGGTGCACTACAATTGTGGGGCTGCAATACATTCATTTGGGGCGTGCAATATCGCAGGCCTAGAGGTTGACACCAACACCAAGATCGGCGGTGTTCCTCCACCGAGGGAAGAAGGTCCCGATCTCGGTGATGGTGGTAATATTCTGGCTTCCAAGGAGGCCAAACATTACCACCAACACCGAAATCTAGGATCACCTCCCCCCTGTGGAGGCAGCCCTCTGTCTTGGTGTTGGTGCCAATTTCCAGGCCTCCCACAATACATTCCGGGGCGAAAATGTATCGCTGGACTTTTGCGTGCAGTGCAGTCGCCGCATGCCCGCGATCATCAGTCAGATCCCCCCCATCCCCTCCTCGACATTTTCTTTCTATCCCGCGTAGATGGGATTTAATATTGTGGAGGGGGGCGCGGAGGCCGCACTTGAGAATCCACGGGGGAAGTTGCGAGTCGAAGTTACTTGCAGTGCAGTGCAGTAGTCTTTCTGCACGAGCGAAATGGGTACGGAAAGAATGGGTACAATGCCCAACAACAATTCCTGTTCATTCTGCACAGGACTCGCTGTCCGCGCCGCCGCGGCCTGTGTCCACTCGAGACAGAAGGCCGCCTGCCCAACAGCGGCCGCTGTTGGTTTGGAACAACGTTTTTTGTTGGGCATTGTACCCTAGTTGTTGTGCAGCTATGATTTTTACGTGTGGAGAGGGGCGCGGCGGCCGAACTTGAGAATCCACGGGGGAAGTTGCGAGTCGAAGTTACTTGCACTGCAATGCAGTAGTCTTCGCCGCACCCAATAGCAATGGTTTCTATTGAAACGCATGCAATGCAATGCAAATAGAAAAGAAGAAAAAGAAGAAAAAGAAACAACAAAAAAACAAGATTAATAATAAAAAACAACAACAACAAAAAACTTCGCCGTCCCCAGGCCGGGCGCGGCGCCGGCGGCGCCGCGGCGCGAGCCGTCGCCGGCCCCGCCGCAGGAGGCCTCGTGGCGCGCGCGCCTGACGGCCACGCCCAGGACCCTCCTCCCCCTTCTCCTCCTCCTCCTCCTCCTCCTCCTCCTCCCATTCTTTCCATTCCTCCCATTCCTGCTCCTCCTCCTCCTCCTCTTTCTCCTCCTCCTCCTCCTCCTCTTTCTCCTCCTCCTCCTCCTCCTCTTTCTCCTCCTCCTCCTTTTCCTCCTCCCCCTCCTCTTCCTCCTCCTCCTCCTCCTCCTCCTCGTCCTCCTCTCCGCGCCTCCTCTCCCTGCCGACCACGGGCCTCCAGGCTGAAGTCGGGCACCGCGCCCCAGACCGTCGGGCGCGCTCGCCAGGGAAGGCCTCGGCCTTGCTGCATGGTCTATGTGTGTGCAGTTGTAACCTCAGGAGGCCTTATGTTTTGAGCCCTGCTGACCTCTCGGCGGTGAATGAGCTGGTCCTCAAACCTCCTCGTCGCGGCCTTGCCCTGTTCGATTCCTTCCCCGCCAGGCGCGCTCGCCAGAGAAGGCCTCAGCTGTGGGGGGGGCTTATCACGGAGGTGCCTTGTTGAATGATCTATGTGTGTGTGGCGTGTGATGGTATGGTGGCGTCTTGCATGCGCTCGTGATTAGGAACTCTTGCTCAGTGTGCTGTGCCGCCGGTTCTGGCCAACCACGCCTCGGCGCGACACGGCCTCCACGTCCCAAACCCCAGGCAGCATCCCCATCGAGCCTTTCCCAGTTCCCCGCCCCGCGGAGCGGAGCGACACGCTATATCCGCTCGCAGGGAGTGGCGAGTCGCCGGGGCCGCCGCCGCGACGCCCCGAAACAAAAACTCTGGACCCAAGGGTTCTGTGTTCGTCCACGTGTAAATCGGGCGTGCCCCTCTACAGGAGGGATCTTCAATAATAGTTTAAACATAGTCTGGTGACGAGTTTACGTGCTCTTTTCAATAATCATGTTTGATTATTTTTGAGGCCATTTTTCATTTCTCTTCCAAAATCCGCCCGTGGGAGGACATGTCCGACCTGACCCTTGGGGCGGAGTGGCGTCTGGTGCGGGCCCACAGTGCCCTTCTCAGCACCGGCGTGCGCTTTTGGGGCTTGGCCCCCCCAGGAGGTGGGGCTTGGCCCCCGCAGAAGGCCCCCAGAAGGCGCGCACCAGAGGTCCCTCTCGCCTAGAAGGGATTCTCCTGAGGAGACAATACAAGAAGGGGCCTGTACCGCTACATCACGGGCCTCCCCCAGGGTGCGTTCTGACCAGGCATTCGGGGCGAACCCGGCGGTTGCGACGAGGGCCTCCGAGGAGGCCCAGAAAGGTGAGAACGAGGCCAGGGTAGCGGTATTGGTACCTTCTCTTCCTCCCCAGGCCCCCGACGCCATGTGAAGTTTTTCACCGCGTTGTCGACCCCAGAGGGTCTCGACCCATCCCCCGGGACCGATGGTCCATCCCGAGTCGTTCCTTGACGGTGCCGGTGCCTGGCGAGGGCCTCCGGAGGCCAAGCACAGCGAGAAAACAACCCTATCGTGATTCTTGTCATGACTCGAGGGGTCTGGGCCTGAGCTCCTGCGTGCATCCAGCGTCTTTCGGCGACTACAGTCGGTGCGGTTACGCCGGGGTGCGGTTTGCGAGGTGCTTTGTGGCGGCTTTTCCGGGGCCTTTGTGAGGGACAATGTCATAATTGTCGTCGTTTCGGGCGACGCTGTCATCCTCGATGCTTGCTCCACTGAGTTAGCAGGAGCGACAGTGTCATGTGATTCGGTCGCATTGAGTGACAGTGTCATTCGTTTCCCAGGGGCGGGAGGGGCAGATATGAACGCGAGACAAACCGCACCCTTCGCAAACCGCACCCATTGCAGTCGCCGAGTCTTGCCCTCGCAGGACGGCCCAGCTACTGCGCGGCAGCCGCTCGCCCGGCGCGGGCGCCGCGGCGGTGCCCGGCGCGCCGCGGCGGCGCAGCGGCGCGCCGGGCGCGGGGGGCGCCGCAGAGGCGCCGGCTGCGCGTCAGAGCGGCCCATCGCTTCGAGGCTGATGCTGTTCCCATCGTGCTTAAGTCAGGAGGGGGAAAAGCACACACACAATTAATCGGCGAGTCCCAGGAAAAGATGGGAAGTGGGGGGGAAGACACACACCGAGAACATATGGGGAAATATGGGGGAATAGTTTTATTTGTTAGTGTGTCCTGGGCCAGCCCCTTCATTGAGGACCACCTCCCAAAATTAAATCGTGCTGAAGGACCACATCCCAGAAATAAGTTCGAGCACCCAGGAGACAGCGCCTGCCCGACACGCTGGCGAAGCGTCGAGGGAGTATCGCCGTCCAGGGCACGGCACGCGAAAGCCCCCCCGGTTTGGATGTTCTTTTCTGGTGCTCGAGATTCTTGCTGGTGGTCGAGGCCTTAGTGGGCCCTGGAAACGACAGGGCCGTTTTTTCAACGGTTCCGTTTTGCCGTTTTTTTGCCGGTTCTGACGCCGTTTTTTTACAGGTTCCGTCGCCGTTTTTTGACCGGTTCCGGCTCCGGTTCCAATCCTGGAGCCGTTTTTTTGCAGTTTCCGGTCGCCGTTTTTTCGTTGTTTCCATTTTCAAGGGACATTTTTCTGGAAACGGTGAAAAAACGGCCTTGCCGCTTCCGGGGCCCACAAAGGTCGAGGCCTAAGTAGGACGGAGCAGCATATTTCGAGGAGGGGATTTCTGCATAACCACCGCCTGGAGGCTGGGTGTTCGCGGGCCTCCACAGGCGGTGGATCTCTTCGGACCCCCCGAGGACACAATCGATATTATATATATATATATATACAAGGCTGCACTGGCGCTTCGCATCTTGTACCTTTGCCCTTGAAGTGTGGCATGCAGGCGGAAGTTGTGTCGGAAGTGCAGGCAGGCAAAGCAGCAATAATAACGATAGCTCCTCGTTGCCTTGTCCGACATCGTCGGCACAATCATGTCATTACATATTACTCGTCCTTCTCCTCATTCTCGCCCTCCACTGCGAATTCTTGCCCACCCTCCTCTTTTCTTTTTGCGGAGGCCCCTCCTTGGAGAGCCCTTTGGGAGCCTCACACACAATTTGTACAGGGCTTCTTGGGGGCTTCTGGAGGTCTCCTGGGCGCCTTCTGGTGGCCTTTGAGAGCTTCCTCGGGCCACCCTGCTTCTAATTGTGGTCTCCCTGAACGACCGGGTGACGATTTGGAATGCTTCGGGGGCATTTTGAGGCCATCTTGGGCTGTCGTGGGGCTCTTTTCGGGCCCTGTTGGGCCCCTGTTGGGCCGTTGTGGGGGTCTCTCGGACTGCCTGGAAGCCCTTTCGGATAGTATTGGTATGATTGTCCGGCCTCTTGGGCGGTCTCGGACGCCTGGAAGTCCGAAGAACAAAGCTTCCCCACAATCATGCAAAAATCATTGGAAGTCCATGTTTTGCTGCAGTTCGGAAGCCTCTTGTGGGTGTTCTTTGCGTCGTCTTCGGGCGGCTGGTGGGTGTTTGAGGCCTCTTGGGGCCCTCGGGGGGCCGTTCGGCCGTCCTCCCGACTGGCTGTGGGCCCGCTGCCTGGGTTCCCAGCAGGGGGGCTCCCGGGAGCTCGCAGAAAAGCCGGGGGGGGGAGCCTCTGCAGGGGCGCCCAGGCCTCCCCCCCCCCGGGCCAGGGATGTGGGGGGGGGTGCCGTTGAGGGGGAGAAGGGGAGCGATTTCCCCACCCCCCCGTGGATTGTAACAGTGTAGAAAATCAGAGACCCGAGCCGAGTTGTCCCGGGCCCGAGTTACCCCAGATATAGCTCGGGCGTCCAGAGCCCGAAATCATCAGGGATAATTCGGGTCAGGGCTAGCTCGGGTTCGTTTTTCGGGAATCCAAGCCCGAGTTACCCCGGGCCCGAGTTACCCCGACTCGGGCGCCCAAGAAAAGGAATCTAGAAAGATACATCTAAATATTGAGGGGGAGAGGGGGAGCGATTTCCCCACCACCCCCTGGAGTGTAACAGTGTAGAAGAGGGAATATCGAAAGATACATCTACATGTTCAGATCCATCTCCATAATTACCCACCGCCCGCTGGGTCCCCAGGACGTGGGTTCCCAGGCGGTGGATATGGATAAATCCCCGCCTCGCATCCTCGTGCATTGAAGAACTCACGACTCAGAGGAGGAATAGGTACCCATACCGCTACCCTTCCCTCGTTTTTGCTTGTCTGGGTCTCCTGGGAGGCCCTCGTCGCCACCGCTGGATTCGCCTCCTCGCGCAGTGAAAACTCACGACGGGAGGTTTTTGGTCCTGTTCGGCTTCTGGTCGGAGGAGGAAAAGGTACCTACCCATACCGCTACCATTCGCCCGTTT
>CAUYUJ010015550.1:120534-125534 GCA_963575745.1 Prorocentrum cordatum | reverse complement strand
GCTGGAGTCGCTGGCAAGTGGTGGTCGTTGGATTCAGACAACTCTCCAATTCTGGCAGCAAACCAGATGGTCAGGAAATACATATCAGTATGTTGATGATGGTGACGATGGTGATGATGATGTTGATGCAGCTGCTGCTGATGATGATGAGGAGGAGGATGAGGATGGAGAGGATGATGAGGATGATGGGGCTGATGAGGATGCTGATGCTGATGATGATTATTGTGACGATGATGGTGATGGTGACAGTGATGAGGACAAGGATGAAGATGATGATGAGGATGATGCTGATGATGCTGATGACTATGGTGATTATTTAGATGCTGTTGCCGACGTCGATGTCGAAGTAGACGTAACTATATCCGAGGGTTGTGATGAACCCGCCGAGGATCATGATGATGTCGATTGTGATGGCGATGATGATGCTAAGGATAATACTGGTAGTGATGCTGGTGATGCTGATGATGGTGATGGCGATGGTGATGGTGGAGATGATGATGATGCTGATGATGATGACGATGATGATGATGATGATGATGATGATGATGATGATGACGATGATGATGATGATGATGATGATGATGATGATGATGATGATGATGATAGTGACAGTGATGGTGATGGTGATGGTGATGTGACGGTGATGATGATGGTGGTGATGATGATGCTGATGATGATGGTGGTGGTGGTGATGGTGATGACCAGTAGGGCGCCCCCCCCCCGTCATGTCTCACGGGGGGGATCAGTGCTCCCGTTGGCGAGAGATGTGTCATTCCTTCCCCCGCGCATGCGGCGGCTACGGAGCTGCGACGATCCAGCTTCTGCTGCTTGCCAATGATTCTCGGGTGGTCTCGAGAACGTGGCTCTGGCAGCCTCGGGCCGCTCAGGCACTCACAGTACTTTGCGCCCCAGCGTTTTTGGGATTTCCACTACTCGCAAAAGCTCCTACCCGCAAAAGATCCCAAAAACAGGCGTCTGCCTCGATGTAATGGATTGCAGATCCCCTGGGGCGGATTCGGGCCATTTGCGAGCAGATACTACGCGAGTGGTGTGACGCGCTTGTCTATTCATTAGCTCTCTGGGCCCCAGCGGTTTTTGAACAGTTCTTGGGCTTGCTGTGTCAAGCCCCCCTGGAGACGCTTACCAGAAGTCACTGTCACTCCTAATGGAGGATGACGATTAATCAATGACCGGGGGTCGTGTTCACGCGGCGGCGCCTGGGATGACGATTAGAAAAAACCGACCGCGGGCCGAAAAACTATTGTTTTAAATCGTTCTCCTCCAGTCAGAAAAATTGTGAAGAAATAACAGAAAACTGCGCTGTTAATCGTCCCCCCCTTTTTTATTAATCGTCATCCCGCATTACGTGCGGCGTGACTATCAAAAAGTTAGCTTGCGTTGTGGCGCCGCTGGCCCGCTCATGACGCGCTGTCCCCCCCACACAGTGCGGTGCAGTGGGATCACTGCGGTGCGTTGCGGTGCGGTGGGATCACTGTGGCCGTGAAAGGGTGGGAGAGGCAGTACAACTCGGGGGCCACATGCGAACCCTACCCCTGCCCCCCACGATTTCTGAGGGGGAGGGTGGGGTTCACTTCGTTAGGGAGCTCCCGAGCGAAGTGAACCCCACCCTCCCCTCAGAAATCGTGGGAGGTGGGGGTAAGGTTCGCATGTGGCCCCCGAACAACGGAGGTAGAGGATGAAGTACGGGTCGACCTCAAAGTTGGGTCGGTGCGAGAGACATACATGGCAGGCTGCAGTTAAAAAGGGTGCGGGAGGTCGATGCAATGATCGTATGGGGGAGGGAATATCAGAAGGATGCAAGGAGGACGGTATAGAAACATGAATTCTGATCATGTGCTCTGTAACATATAAGTCAAGAAGTATCCCGCTGAGCGGAGAAGTATCCCGTAGGGGATCGCGTGGCACAGAGGGGGCCCTCTCAGGGTGCTCGCCTCACAGGGATAGCGTGCACGGAGGAAGCCTACACTTGGGAGGGTCGCGTGCTTTTCGGAGATCGGTGCTGCACGCTATCCTTGCGACGCCAGCCGTAACCGCCGCCGCCTCAAGGCCTTCTCGTCGTCGTCGTCGTCGACCTCGCCCTCGTCGTCGTCCTCGTCGCCGTCCTCGTCGTGGTCGGCCTCCTCGTCGACGTCTTCGTCGTCGTCGTCGTCTTCGTCGTCGTCCTCGTCTTCGTCGATCTTCGTCGTCGTCGGCGTCGGCGTCGTCGTCGGCCTCCTCGCCGTCGTCGAGGCGGCAGACGCCCGGCGCGGCGGCCGGGGGAAGTCCGCGGGGGCGGCTGGCCGGGCGCGCGGCGCTGAGGAGCGCTTCTCCTCGGCACACACGCACATTTGTATGTGTACATTACATGTATATCAAATGAGTGCAATACTATCTGGACCACCAGACACCATGACCTGCAAGGTGTGCGTATCGTATCTCCTCCTCGGCACGCAATCTATGCATGTATGTATACACTATATAATGTACATGAGTATCTATATCTGTATCTATATACATACACATGTGTATCTATATGTATGTCTCGCCGCGCCATTTGTTCCGACGCGCTGCCATACGCCATGGGAAGGGACCCTCGGCCACAAGGGCAAACGCCGCCGCGGGCGCGGTGGGATTGCCGTGGGGGTTGCCGCGGTACCGGCGTCGTATCTTTGGGGTGCGGGTCGCAGGTGTTGCCGCGGGTTTGCCGTGGTGCCCACGTTGAGAACAAGCGGCGCGGCGACATATATGCATGGACGCCCTCCAGCGGACCGTTCGTAGGCATCATAGGAGGGTGGCGGTGTACAAATCACCATTACGAGCCAACGATCTCATACGCCGCCCCCCTCCCTTGAAGGCACAACAATCTCTAGTCGGCGGGTGTCCATGTAATGATTCTGGTCGCGTATCGTCGGCACGGGCCAGTTCAACACGAGCGAAGTGGGAACAAATGTTGACAGAAGCATACACGTTCGGAGGTCCGCGTGGATTTCTTCTCGCATCGGCGCTGGAGTCTCCTAGCGGCGCCTCCGACGCCGCCCTTGGCGCGCTCCGCCAGGGAGGGAGGTCCTGCGCCGATCCGAGAACCCTCACCTGGACCACCGAGTTGTTATGTTTATGTCAATGTTAGTTCCCCTAGAAGTGGGTAAGGAAGGAACGGTGAGAACGTAGCTACCCTGATACGCCCGTTTTGGAAACGCAGCGCGTACCGTGCTCAGAAGGTCCGGACTGAGCACGTTGCGTGTTGGTTCGGCACGGGTTGGGCAATTATTTGGCATCCGTATTGCGCCAGACCTGCGTTTTCAGTCTCCGTGTTGAGTTCCGTGCCAACTCGCTACGGGTTGAGTGTTGCGTACCAGGGCAGCTAAGGTGGACAAAGACCGGCAGCAGTTCCTGCCCGTTTTCAGCAGGTCTCGCTGTTGGCTCCGCCAGACCTCGTTGTGGACGCGCTCGTTGTAGACGCCTTCCCGTCCCGAGGGGGGGGGAGGGCATCCGCGGGCATTATTGTTTTTCCCGCTAGACGCTGTCGAGTTCGCTTGCACGGCGTTTCCCGCCCCCCCTTCCGCGGCGTTTTCGGAAAGCATTGGGCCGAAAAGGCGTGCAGTGCAGAGTTCGTTCTGAGCCTCGCCCCCCTCTCCTCCCTAACCGTGCAGGTAATTAAACTTGCCAGAACCTACAGAAAGTCAGGCACCATCCCCCCGATGTGAGTCTTTCAGTCCGCGGTCCCAGAGCTCCCCAGGCCCAGCTCTCTGAGGGCAGCTCTGGGCCACATGGGCCCATGTCTGAATGGCCGAGGGGCCCCGTACGACGCCCGCAACCTTGGAAGGAGACGGGCCGAGATCGGCCCCCAGGATCGGTGGCCATGTGGCCCAGCTCCTGGAGCGCGGACTGCTGACGCCCGCATCCTTCAGGGGCAACGCTAGGGGGGGGGGGGACAGGCCGAGGGGGGGACGCATCGACTCCCACTCGCCCAGGCATCGCGACCAGGGGCCCGCCTCGCCCCGCCCAGGACAGAGCAGGCTTGCTACCGTGTGCTTATGATATATCCCCGGTCTCCCGGGCGGTGCCTCGCCGACTCCAGGTCGATGCCACGCCCCCGAAGCCAGTCGCCCCCGAATGCCGCCCCCGCGCGGCCCGCGCAGCTTTCTCTTCGCCAGGCCGTCGGGAGCGGGACCGCGCGCGAGCTCCTTCCGATAGCGGGGTGGGAGCGCGTGCCACTCCTGACGCCAAGTCGTACCACGCCTGATCCTTCTGCTGCGGTGCAGTCGGCCCAGATTCGAAGGTCGACCCTGCCAAGTCAAGGGTACCCTTGTGTCCTGTGCCTCGCGACACGTGCCTTCTCACACTCCTACGGCGATGTGGCCCTCGGAAGGGTCTTGTGTCCTCCCGCGGGTCCTCTCCAACCAAGGCCGACTGTACAGTGCCGTTTTTGATACATGCTCCGCGTGCGGAGCATGTACTTATTACAAGTGCAGGGATTTCGTATCAAAAGCAACGATGAGTTCGTGCATAAATTTAGTCCTCAATTCGCCATGTATAACAAATCCGATTAAACAAAAAAAACAAATCCCATGTAGTAAGAACTGCCCTGTAGGGAGGCTGGGACTGGGCGGGGCCCCCTGGCTCGCCCGCTCCCGACCCCCGGCTGCCCTTTCGCCCTCGAGCTGGTCCCCCCAGGCCACCGCCCAGGCGCACCGCCCCGCCAGACACACTGAACCGTCGCTTCCCCAGAGAACATCTGGGAAAACACGGGAAGTGCGCGGGGGGGGGGGGGGAAGACGCAACCCCCGAGTATGTGTATATATATATATATATATATATATATATATGTATATACAGTTATATATATACACATATATATATACATATATATATATATATATATGGGAGCATATATGGGGAATAATCCTTCTTGACCCGTGTGTGCATTGATTAGTGTGTGCGCCAGGGCCCCTCCGCTGACCCCCGGCGCTGCCCCTCGCGCCTCCTCCTCCTCCCCCTCC
>CAUYUJ010015550.1:97500-120434 GCA_963575745.1 Prorocentrum cordatum | reverse complement strand
CCCCTTCCAGAACGTAAGTCTCAGGGAGGAACAAGACACACAGAGACACAATTAATCGTCGACTCCCAGGAGAAAGGATGGGAAGGTATGGGAAGTGGGGGGGAAGCAGTGAACCCAAAAAATATAGGAAAAGATAGGAGCCGGGGGTCAATGCAAAAAGGGGTCAGCCAGAGCGCCAGGATTCTGCAGGATCTTGCAGGATCCTCCGCATGGGGCCGGGTTTGGGTGCAGGATGTTTGCAGGATTTTGCAAGGCCTGGCTGACCTGGGCCTGGATTGACCCGGGTCAGAAGTTCCCCGAATCCGCAGGCGGAGTGGAAGTTTCAGGCGGAGTGGAAGTTGCCGCCCTGCTTTGGGAGCGTGTTTTCGATCCGCCGCCCCCCTGCTGGCTTGCCACGGGGGCGCCCCGCGTGCGGACTCCTGCCGGTTTGGTGCGGGCTCCGGCGTGCGGACTCTTTTCAACAGAACTCCCCCTGGGGCTTCGGCGCGTCTCGCCGAAATCGATTCGGGGAACACGTGGTCCGATAGCTTGGCAGCCCTGGCCTCAACGTGGGAGTGGAAGTCTTCAGGGGGGAACAAGTCACACGGAGACACCATTCATCGTCGACTCCCGGGAGAAAAGATGGGAGAGTATGGGAAGTGGTGTGGGGGGGGGGGAAGACGAGAACCCCGAAAATCTGGGAGAAGATGGGCGCCGCGCGCCCCACCAGGGCGCCCCGGCTTCGGGTCCGCAGGGAGCCTTGAGACGGGGGTCAATGCAAACGGGGGTCAGCCAGAGCGCCAGGATCCTGCAGGATCTCGCAGGATCCTCCGCATGGACCCGGCTTTGGGTGCGGGATGTTTGCAGGGTTCTGCAGGGCCTGGCGGATCTGGGTCTGGGTTGACCCGGGTCAGAAGTACCCCGAATCCGCAGGCGGAGTGGAAGTTTCAGGAGGGGGAACAAAACACACACACACACACACACAGAGAGACACCATTCATCGTCGGCTCCCAGGAGAAAAGATGGGAAAATATGGGAAGAGGGGGGGGGGAAGACGAGAACCCCGAAAATCCGGGAAAAGATGGGGAATCCTGTTTGATTTGTGTGTGTGTGTGTGTGTGTGTGTGTCCCAGGGCCCCTTCAGAGTTGCCGCCCTGCTTTGGGAGTGTGTGTGTGTGTGTGTGTGTGTTTGGTTTATCCTCTGGGCCATAGCTCACGACGCGCGCCATGCCCCCCCCTTTCCCCCCCCCCCGCCCCAGAACGTAACGCTCCCCCCCTCAGTGCGGCGTCCCCGGCCCGGCACTGCCTCAGTGCGTCCGGCACCAGTCTGGGGGGGGGGGGGGGCGCCACGTTATGCCCCTTCCCGTCCCCCCCCCTCCCCCCCGTAACGCCCGTTATGGCCGTTGGGGCCCACTGGCGGTGCCCCCGGCGCCGCCCCTGGCGCGCTCTGCACGCCAGGGAGCGAGGTCATGCGCCGATCCGAGCAACCAGCGCGGACATCCGAGTTACTATGTTTATGTGTATCGCATATTTTGTTCCCCTAGCCCTACTGTGCCGCGTCCGCTATACCGTAGTGGAATTCTCCGCCCTACTTCTCTGTAGTGGAAATGTCCGCTATATCGTTTTCGCATCGTTCGAGGTGCAGGTCTGGCACAAATTCAAGTCGGAATCTCAACTATAGCATGGCGGATCCGAAGTCACGGTGATGTCAAAGTTGGTGGGGGGGTTATGCGGCCCGGGCCTCGTTCCGGCCAGCAGAACAGGGCTGAGAAAGGGGCCCACTCGTCGCCTCGGCTGGACACGGCTCAGCAGACTTGTAGGTAAGCTTCGACCCTGGGAGGGGTCTGGGTTTCGATGTTGGGCGGAGTTGCTTCCCCCCCTCGCTCGCCGACGATGATCGAGCGGCCTTACGATTAAGTCGGGCCTGTCCCCCTACAGGGGGATTTTCGACGGAAAATAAAAAATACCCCCAAAAGAATAAAAAATGCTCCAAACATAGTCAGGGGACTATTTTTGGAGTATGTTTTGACTTTTTCGGGGTACTTTTTGGGCATTCTTATTTTACCGTCGAAAATCCCCCTCTAGGGGGACACGCCCGACATTACCTTACGATACGGGCTGACTATTTGTTTTGAGTCTACGTGTGGGGCTCCGTGGCAACGCGCCACCCTGCGAGATCCGACGCTGCAAGAAAAAACACATGCAGCAGCGCAACAGATCACGCCAGGAGCCCTGGACCGAGGAGGAGGAGGAGGAGGAGGAGGAGGAGGAGGAGGAGCAGGAGCAGGAGCAGGAGCAGGAGGAGGAGGAGGAAGAGGAGGAGGAGGGGGAGGAGGAGGAGGAGGAAGAGGAGGGTGTTTCTGCGTCATCTGTCGAGCCGCATCGATCTGCGAGGGTCCCCAGGGCCCAGGAAAAAAAAAGCGAAAGCGCCCTGCACCAGAGACACTGCGACGCCGGGATCTCATCGGGGACAACGATAGGGGGGGATGGGCCTAGTGGGGGGAGGCATCGACCCCCCATCGCCCACTCATGGCCGATAGGGGCCCGATAGCTCCAGCCTGCCCAGGAAGGTGCGGACTCAGTATGGGAGGCCCATCGCCGATCTGTCGGCGATGCATCGCCGATTCCAGGTCGATGTTTCCCCCCATATCCCTATCCCCCCTTATCGTTGCCCCTCATCTCAGGGATCGTGCGTCCTTCCAGAACTGATCCTCTGTACGTTTTCAGTCTACGCTTACGTCGGGCGTGTCCCCCTACAGGGGGATTTTCGACGAAAATTTAAAAATACCCCCAAAATGCACCAAAAAGGTCAAAACATATTCCAAAAATACTCCCCAGACTATTTTTGGACTATGTTTAGATTATGTTTGGGTTTTTTTTTATTTTTCATCGAAAATCCCCTGTAGGGGGACAGGCCCGACTTAAGTGTACGCCGTTGAGCTCCGTGCCAAGACGCACCACGTGCTGTGCGTGGCGTGCCAGGGCAGCTCAGATCCACGCGGGCTCAACGACTTCTCTCCATTCGACTCGCGGGGACGAAGCAAGGTAAAACGAGGCAGGTCGGGGTCAATCCATGCAAATCCAGGCAGGCCCAAATACATCGAGGTAAGTCCAAAGATATGAATGCAAACCTGGAAGAGATCGTGGAAACTACAGCGCGAGTCGAGCCATAGCAGAGGTCGTTAATCCCTGAAGTCGGGGGTCGGAGAGTGCCCTTCATGTTTTTCGTGTTTGTTTGATGCTCTTTTGCACGCTGGGGAAGGGCACCCTCGAATGTCCTTCAGTTTGAGCCGGCGGAGGGTCTCATGTTCTTGAGGATGTTGCTCTGGCTTAGGTCCGACTGTATACAGGTGGGCTGCAGGTTTTCGCTCTACGTGTGGAGCTCCGGGCCAGCGCGCCACGTGCTGCGCGTGGCGTGCCAGGGCAGCCAAAGCTGGTGGGCCGATTATCCACCACCACTGCCAGGTGTAGGCGAGGGAGGAGGAGGAGGAGGCGGAGGAGGAGGAGGAGGAGGCGGAGGAGGAGGGGGAGGAGGAGGAGGAGGAGGAGAAGGAGGAGGAGGAGGAGGACGAGGAGGAGGACGAAGAGGAGGATCGAGGAGCGAGGAGCGAGGAGCGAGGAGCGAGGAGCGAGTGGTGGTGTAGAAGTTGCTCAGCAGAGGCTCTCAGGGGGACGTCCCCCCGGGGGCAGGAGCCGGCCCAGCGCACCCCGCGCGCGCCCGAGATCTGGGGCCGCGGGCCCGCGGCCGCCGGCCAGGGGGCGCCCGGCAGCGCCTCCGGCGGTGGCGCCCCCGGCCGCCCGCAGGGCGGCGCGGAGGCGGGCGGGGGCGGTCGGAGCTAGGGGGCCACGTGCGAACCCTCCAATGTCGAAGCAGAGCGATCGCTGTCTGAGCGGGTGTGACTCGGGAGTTCCACAGTGGTCGGCATTGGAGGGGGGTGGTTGCAAGTACTCGGCGCGCAATGTCACCCAAGCCCGGAACGTCACGTCGACAGGGAAGCTGCGTGACACATGTCTGAGGTCAATTTTGTCGAGGGCAGTCGTATCAGTGGCACGGCACGCCGTCGTTGGTACCTCATTAGTGAATCTAATTGGTTTTAAGGGTTTTAACAAAAGGTCGCAGCCACGCAGAGGGCGTGCGTTTCGACGCCCCAAATGCTCGGCCTCCAGTACTTCTACGTGGCGGCGTCCCCGCAGGCACGCAGAGGGCACGCGTGGCGACGGGGGCGTCGCCACGCAGAGCCTCTAAAGACCAAACATTTTGAAAACCAATTGTTTCCACTACTAAAGTACCCCCCACGATTCCTGAGGGGGGGGGGTCACTTCGCTCGGGGGCTCCTGAGTTCAGTGAACCCCACCCTCCCCCTCAGAAGTCGTGGGGGGTAGGGGTAGGGTTCGCAAGTGGCCCCCTAGCTCGAGCGGCTCGCCAAGCACGCTCCACTACTGTTAGGTCGGGCCTGTCCCCCTAATTACAGGGAGATTTTGGACGACTAAATACCCCCAAACATGCCCCCCAAACGGCCGACAAATCTGAAAAAAGCCGTCCCGAGACTATTTGTTGGGATTGTGTTTTGGATATCCCCCCTGTAGAAGGACAGGCCTGACTTAACACTACTGGCTACCGGCAGAGCTCCTACACAGTGTTCATTTCTACGTCTTCGAAGGCTCTTTGATTTTTTTGTGGGGGCCAAGGTCGTTTCGTTTCTAGAAGTGTTCTGTCCCGGGCCTCTTCCTGGCCACTGCGGCGCCAGGAACAGTTAGGAACGAGCACAGTTAGAAATGAGCACGATTAGAAATCAACGACGGGTGCTCGCACACGTCAGTAACCAAACACAAATTTTGCTTCGACGAGACGTGTCGTAGATCCCCCGCGCGGCGGATCCAGGCCGTTTGCGAGCAGTGACTTTGCGAGCAGGGGAGCGCGCTCGCCCGGAGACCCAGGCACGTCGGTGCTTCAGAAGTCCTCGCGGGAGCCCTTCCCGGGCCGCGGGGAGGCCTTCCAACAGAAACGACGCGGGAGGAAACACCGGTGGGAGGCCGCGGGGGCCCGTGCCTGGCTCAAGTCGGGTTGGTGGTAGGGGGGGGGGGTGGTCCAGGTGGGGGGGGGGGGGGGAAGAACGGGCCCGAATCAAAGAGGCCTTGCAGGGCCCCTCTCGGAGCCAGCTTTGGGGCCCGAAGGGGGCCCTCCAGGCCCCCCTTGAGGGCCATTTCCTTCACCCCCCATTGAGGTCACCGCCCCTTTTGGAGCCAGCTGCGGCCCACAAGGGGCCCTTTTAGGGCCCTCTTCTTCGCCCTGGAAAAGGCCCTTTGAGGACCCTGTTCTGTGCTACCCATACAGGTCACCTCCCATTACCACCTGCCTGATCGGGGCTCAAGAGACGGGGGTCAGTGGAGGCGGGCGGGGGCGTTCGCCGAATATTCAAAAAAACTGCGTAAACACAAACTGTCGACGGTCCGCGTGGATTTCTTGTACCCGCGCTGGGACCCCCCTGGCGGCGCCTCCGGCGCCGCCCCTGGCGCTCTCCACTCGCCAGGGAGGGGGGGCCAGCGCAGATCCAAGAAATCCGCGCGGACCTTTCAAAGTTTGTGTTTATGCTGTTCTTTTGCTCGTCTACAGCAAGCCGGCGTGGAGGCGAGCGGGGGCGTTCAGGGCGACGGGGGCCAGTGCAGACGGGAGTCAGTCAGAGCGCTGGATCTTGCAGCGTCCTGCAGGGCCAGGACGGCTGTGGAAAACGACCAGTGGAGGGGAGGCATGTTGCCAAATAGTTTTCAAATAGCCAGCATGTACCAAGCATGAGAACAGGGTGAGCCCACGTTGAAGGCGTGCTTCATTGCTCAAAAGACATTCAGCAAATGTTGAATCGAACGAGCGGACTGTCAGAGTGTCCATTCTCATGACATCCGCAGGGAAGCGGGTCCCGAGGTGTTCCGCCGTGTTTCGCCGTCGCCCGGGGCCCCCCGCGGGCCTGCGGGGCTCCCAGACCACGGTTCCAGACGAGAGGTGCCCGTCCTGGGGAAAGGCACCCGGAGGAGGGAGGAGGGAGGAGGGAGGAGGAGGGAGGAGGAGGAGGAGGAGGAAGAGGAGGAGGAAGAGGCGCAGCAGGAGGAGAAGGAGGGGGAGGAGGAGCAGGAGGAGGAGGGGGATGATGATGATGATGATGATGATGATGATGATGATGATGATGATGATGATGATGATGATGATGATGATGATGATGATGATGATGATGATGATGATGATGATGATGATGATGATGATGATGATGATGATGATGATGATGATGATGATGATGATGATGATGATGATGCTGATGATGATGATGATGATGATGATGATGATGATGATGATGATGATGAGATGATGATGATGATGATGATGATGAGGCTGATGATGCTGATGAGGATGAGGATGAGGATGAGGATGAGGATGAGGATGAGGATGAGGATGAGGATGAGGATGAGGATGAGGATGAGGATGAGGATGAGGATGAGGAGGAGGAGGAGGAGGAGGAGGAGGAGGAGGAGGAGGAGGAGAAGGAAGAGGAGGCGGAGCAGAAGTAGGAGGAGGAGGAGGAGGAAGAGGAGGAGGAAGCAAAGAGTCACAACTCGCCGCGCCGCTTGCGCCGACGAGCGGGCTCACGTCTTTGGGAGGGCGCCTTCGGCCACGGGGGCAAGCAAGTGCCGCCTCTGGCGCAGAGCAGGCCGTGGGTTTGCCACGGTGCTGGTTTCGTCTAATATTATGTTGCTCCCACCGTACTTAAGGACCAAATCCCAGAAATAATCTCGAGTACCCGGAAAAGTGTCGAAAAAGTGTCGAAAGAGTGTCGAGACAGTGTCCCCCAGGGCCCGACACGTGAAAACCCTCGAGTTTTGTGGTACTTCTCTGGCGCTCGAAATTGTTTCTGGTGGTCAAGGCTGAAGTAGGTTAGAATCTTATAAGTCTAATCTCTAAAGTCGGGGAAACGAAAGACTCGAGTAGGCCAGAACTCGGGTTCCCCGACGTCTTTTGACGCGCGCGTCCTGGATTGTGACGGTCCAGTCTGCGCGGGATGTTTGCAGCGGGAGCTCGCGTCAAATTTCAGACTGGGTCTTCTCATGTTCATGATGGCGCCGTCAGGCCAACCCGAGTCCCCCGCACCCGAGTCTTACGTCTCCCTGATAACGGTCTTTAGAACCACCCTCCGATGAGGTGTAATTCAGCTCCTTTTTTTGTTCGGCGGCCTTATTCACGGACGGATTCGTGCTCCACCAATCGCGGAAATTGATTATGTTTTCCTTGCGGCACCCGCCAGCAGCTACGATTACGATTGCAACTGCGATTACGACGAAAACGAGTTAGCCAATATGCCTCAGGAGCGCTCTCATGGGAAAATTTGGTTCAGAAACTTGGTGTTCAGAAGCTGTATCCTGAATGCTCCATCCTGAGAAAGACTGTTGAAGCTCAGGCCCCGCGCGGGTCCTAAGAAACTCGATCCTCATAAGTCTCATATTTCGAATCTTTTATCCTCAGACAGACTGTTGAAGCTCAGGCCCCCAGGCGCGAGAAGGCGTCCTGCGAGCAGGAACAGGCAGGCCAATTTGAGAAAGCTCCCTTATCGTATCGACCGCATGTTATTGCAATCCTCGTGAGAAGATGCTCAGAAAGCCTCCCGCGTGCAGGGTAGCCTACAATGGACGTGCCGCTTGGGACATAACCCCCAACATTATCCAGCCCACCCAACAATGCAGGGAAACTAATCCCACGTCGCCGCGCGCGCCGACCAGGCGCCAGCAGGAGTGCTGCCGGCAGTGCTAGGCAGACGACTTTGAGCAAACTCGCAGATCAAAACGAAGTAATTCCAATCGCAATCCTCCTGAGAAGATGCTCACACATCCGCCCGCGAGCAGGGTCGGCTGGAGAACAAAAACCCAAACATTACCCAGCCCGCCCAACAATAGAGGGAAACTAATCCCATGTCGCCGCCCGCGCCCAGAGAGGTTTTAGGACCAGTCCCATTTACCGCCGGGAGGAAGGGGAAGTGGTCTGAAGCTAACGGCCTTTAGAGGTTACTTGGGCCCGTTCAGAACAGACGGCGCGGTGATACAACCACAACTCAGAGGGTTCTGATGGAGGGCCCCTCGGGGCAGAACCCACCGACCTCGACATGAACGCTTCTGTTGCGCCATCATCGACCACAGCCAGTACTGAGCTCGATCCGGCGTTCCCACGGTCCGGCGGCGAGTGAGGGGGGGAAGTGAGAAGGAGAAGGCTATCTCAGAAGGCGGCGCTGCTTTTCAGAAGCCCTCGCACTTAGAACACTCCTCAGAAGGCTGGGAGACTTCCGAGCCTTCTGAGAAAGCCCGCCCCTTCTCCCTTCCCCCCCAAGGCTCGCTGCCGAACGGCTACCGGCATGCGCAAGACATTCCCCAGTCCGCGTCCTGGACCCAGACCCCCGACAACATGATTTGTTTCATAACGCCGACCCTCAGAGGTCTCGACCCATTCCCCGGGACGGGTTTTTCATCCTGCTTAGTTCTTTGCCGGTCCCGAGGGCCAGTAAGGGCCTCCAGAAGCCGAGAGTGCAGAACAACCTCCCGTCCTGTTTTTTTTTTGTTTGTTCATTGCCCGAGGGGGTCTGGGGATGTGGCTCTGGCCGCTTGTGGTCCCCGCAGGGCGGCAGCCTCGGCGACGGCGCCGCGTCGCAGGCGCAGGCCTGGTCGCGGGGCCCCTCGGCGGCGCAGCTGCCCCTGCCGCCGAAGTGGCGCGGCCGCGCGGGCAACCTCGAGGCGCGGGGGCGGTGCCGCCGCCGCGGCTCAGTGCCGTTCTCGATAGTACCGTCCACACCAGCTGGACGCGCCCCAGGATGCACATCCCGAGTGCCTCCGCCACTGCGCCTCAGAGGAGGCTCAGGCGGCGGCTGCGGGCCCCTCTCCCATCGGGCTCCAGCGCGACTGGCACGGCACTGAGCCCTCGTCGCCACGGCCGCATTCGCCTCGCAGGCCTGATCAGAACGCGCCGCTGCAGAGGTCCTGGGAGCGGCGGCATCGGCACCGTGATGTTTTTCCAGGGGGGCGAACTATACGACAGAAATAACAGAAAACGCGGAGGTCCGCGCGGCTTTCTTGGATCCGCGCTCTGGACCCCCCTGGCGGCGCCTCCGGCGCCGCCCCTGGCGCGCTCCGCGCGCCAGGGAGGGGGTCACGCGCCGACCCGAGAAATCCGCGCGGACCTCCGAATCTTTTTTCCTATGTCATTGTTCGGGGGTGACACGTCGATTAGTGAATTGTCCGTTTTCGGTTCTCGAGAGGGCGCCGTGGCCGCTATTTTCCAGGCTTGCGCCCGCTGGGTTTGGGCCTCAGGTCGTTTTCACTAAACCACGTTTTACTAAAGGGGGGTCTGTCCATCCCCGAACAGTTCGTTCCCCGATTTTCCCCACCCGAGGCTGCGGCCGCCGTCATGGCGGCGGCAGAGGGGAAGGCCCTGTCGGCGAGCGGGGGCAAGGACGCCCGCGCGTCGGCCGGCGCCGAATCTGCCGCCGACAGGATCGCCAGCATCGTCGCCGAGGCGGAGGCCAAGATCGCCCGCTGCGTGTCCGGCGCGGCGCTCGCTGGCGCCGCGGAGGAGCCGTCCAGCTCCTCCGTGGAGACGGGCGGTGGCAGAGGGGGCGCCGCGGACCCCGTCAGCCCGGTGCGGCCCGCCAGCATCTCCGCGTGGGCAGCGACCTCTGCGGGCGGCGCGGAGCCAGACCTCGGGGCCACGATCGCGGTCGACGTGTCCGACCTCCACCGCACCGTGCAGAAGCTGAAGCAGTGCATGGCCACCATCGCGGGCGAGAGCGTGCGTCTCCGCTCGGCCCTTGCGGCGCAGGAGAAGCAGTCGGCGCAGGAAGCGCAGGCCTGCGACCGCTGCTCGGGCTGCCACGGGGCGGGCGCCAGCGCGGCAGAGGCTGCCAGAGACGCGCAGCCTCCTCCGACAGACTGGCGGCCCGCACCGCTCCAGGCCGCCGGCCTGTCCGCTTCCTGGGCCACCGCGCGCCCCGCCACCGTCACGCTCACCGTGCCCCCCGCAGCTTGCCTTTCCGCGGGGCCGGTGCTGCCGGTGGCGCCGCGCGCGGCGACCCCACCGCGCGCGGTGACGCCGCCGAGATCCGTGTCGCTGGCGCCGGGCCAGGCCCACGTGATCCTGTCGCCGGGAGCGCTGCTGCCGCCGCGCGCCCAGCTGCCAGCGACGCCTCCGCGAGCAGCGCCCGCGGCGGCGACGCCGCGGCGGGCGGAGGCCTTCGGCTGCGCGGCCCTGCGGGCCCTCTCGCCACCGCCGGGGCGCAGCGGTGCCAGGGAGGCAGAAAGCAGGCACAACACGGTCACAGGAGCAGTGGTAATTACGACAGGCCGCCATTCTTTATACACTGCTCCGCCGCTCGGCGCGCCCCCCCCCCCCCCCCTCCCCTCCCCCATGGGGGCCCATGGGCCAGAGCTTGTCTGCTGTTGGCGGCTGCCTTTGGCGACTGGTCAGGGTCCGTCTCCCCAGTTTGCTGGTGCGACTGGCAAAAGCAGATCGACGAATCACTGGCCTGGACCCAGACCCCCCCAACACCCTTCGGCCAAACGTCAAAACCCATAGTGAACAAAAACGCATACCATGTGTTGCGCATGGTTATGCGAAAAGCGGCAGGCTGTCGATCTGCAGATCGCGCGATTCACGCTGCTGCATTTACCCCGTCCGTGCACGCGCTCGTGCAATACAGTCGGGGCGCTGAAGAAGGAACCCTTTTCGTTGGGAAGGGGCTCCGTGTTCCTTGATTGTTTCACAGCTTGCCCTAGGTGTTCCTCAGGTCTCGATGGGACATCGAAGCTTAACTTACGGACAAAAGGGGCCCCGTTCCTGTTTTAGGATTTCTTAGGTCAACGTCCCGACTGTATGAGGTATCGCCTGCGCGTCGCCGCGCGCGCTATTGTCGCCCTGCGCATGCGCACTCGAGCCATTCGAGCTGCGATTTGCGGCGCGGGTTGGCGCGTGCAGCAGTCACTGGGGCTGCAGAGTGATCGGACGAAGGTGTGCAGCGCATGCCCGTCCAGTCCTTGGCGACGTGCCATTTGCGCCCGCAGGACACATTTTGGGTGCGTGCGGGGAACACAGCTGGTGATGTTCATACGCCCTTCGTTTCCTGAACTGGCACACATGTTTCGAGTGGCATTGGCCAAGAGGCCCGCAGTATCGACATGAAGCCAGAAGCCGCGGGATCGTTCGAACCATCGAGGGGCATGGTATGTTTCAAGAACAGTTCTGCGGTTTCGGTCTGTTTTCTGGAAAGCCATCCCGCCTTCGCTTTCCGTGCCGCGCTGTGACCCCTGGGCCTTCGGCCCCCCGTTGTCAGTCCTCCTCCTACGCCGCCACCCTCCACTAGCCAGCTTGACCTTGGCCAAGGTCGTGGCATCTGTTTCCACAGATCGTTTCGTAGCCTTTCCCCGCGATGTGGACCACGCGACGTTACGCATCCACGGAGACAGGTCGCTTCCTCTGGGTACCTTACTCGTGAATTTAATTGGCTTTAGGGTTTTAACAAATGGTCGCAGCCACGCAGAGGGCGTGCGTAGCGACGCCCCAAATGCTCGGTCTCCAGTACTTCCACGTGGCGGCGCCCCCGCAGGCACGCGGAGGGCACGCGTGGCGACGGGGGCGTCGCCACGCAGAGCTTCTAAAGACCAAATTGAAAAAAACAAAAAAAAAAAAAAAAAAATTGCTTCCACCACTAAAGCACCAGCTACTTGCCGAAGCAAGCGCAGAAGCTTGGCGGCCTCTGTGCGTGTCCTCTGTCTGCGCGCGCTCGGCGCGGGCCCGGCGCGCGTTGCCACGCCGCGCGCGCGCGGGCCCGGCGCCCGGCCCCCCGTCCGGCGTCGTCTTCTCTTTCACCAGCCTCGAACTTATCCCGATCCCTAAGATTGACACGCCAGAAGGCGATGACAACGTCGTCTTCTCTGTCACCAGCCTCGAACTTATCCCGATCCCTAAGGTTGGCACGCCAGAAGTTTGACAGTCTTGGGGATGCGCCCGGAGAAACTGAGGGGCTCCCTAAGATTGGCACTGTGATGAGGCGATGCCCAGCTTAGGGATAGGGATATATGCTCCAGGCTGGTACCTCTTTCCTTTGAAAGAAAGTTCCGGTGCCGCTGCTCCCCAGGGGCATGGAGGATGACGATTAATAAATGACCGGGGGTCGTGTTCACGCGGCGGCGCCCAGGATGACGATTAGAAAAAAACCGGCCGCGGGCTGGAACAGAACAGTATTTGTTTTCATCGTTATCCTCCAGTCAGAACCTTCTGCAGAAACAGCAGAAAACTATTTTTTCAATCGTTCCCTCCCCTTTTTTATTAATCGTCATCCCGCATTGTCTGAGGTCGGGGGGCAAGCAATGGCCTCAGCAGGAGCTTCCGGAGGTCCGCGCGGCTTTCTCGCGATGCCGCTGGAGCCCAGGCGCCGCCCCCCTGGCGGGCCCTGCCGCGCCAGGGGGGCGGGCCCGGCGCCGCTCCGAGAAGTCGGCGCGGACCTCCGACACATCTCTCGCAGGCCTAGAGGTTGACACCAACACCAAGATCGGCGGTGTGCGTCCACCGAGGGAAGACGATCCCGATCTCGGTGATGGTGGTAACATTCTGGCTTCCAGGGTGGCCGAACTATTGCCACCAGCACCGAGATCTAGGATCGTCTCTTCCCCCTGTGGGGGCAACTCCCTGGGCCGGTGTTGGTGCCTATGTTTGCGCCATGTTTTGATCGCCGAGGAGGGAAGCGGGTCCTGGGCCCCACCCAGGGCCCTTCACCCCTCCCGAGTCGCGCTCGGACTCCGACTGCCCTCTGGGGCCCTGGCAAGGCCCCCGCGTGGGGCCCGACAGCGGCGGCAGAAGCTCCGGACCCGCTTCCCTCAGCACCTGCTTGTTCCATGGCGAGTCCAATGTAGGGATGGGCAGACAAGTACTCCAGATGTCGTAAGAGAGGGAGGGGGGTCTCACTTCGGGGGGGGGTCTCCTCCAGGCTGTCTTGGAGGGCCTGGGGGGTCTGGGGACGATGTTTTGGAGGGTTCTCCCACGGGGGAGGTCTGAAATGGCTTGTCTTGGAGGGTCCAGACCCCCTCCCTTTTATTACGAAATCTGGAGTACCGACGCCGCTGCTCCCAGGCCCTGCCCTCTCCCGGGGTGCGTTCTGGCCAGACTCTCGGGGCGAGGCCAGGCGCTGTGCCGAGGGCTCTCGGACGCGCAGCGGCACCGGCCACGTCCCCTGCCCGGAGATCCGACGCTGCGAAAACCGATTGCACTGCAGAAACTCGCGCCTGGAACCCCGGACCCCGTCTTTCAGGAGGGGAAAAAACACAGACACAATCAATCGTCGATTCCCAGGAAAATATGGGAAAATATGGGAAGTGGGGGGGAAGACAAAAACCCAGAAAGTATGTGAGAATATGGGGACTCTGCGTATTTGTGTGTATTTATTTGTGTGTCCTGGGGCCCCTTCAATCTATATTGCGCTGCAGAAGCTCACGCCTGGCACCCCGGACCCCGCCTTTCGGCGCCCACTCTTCGGCCCAGGTCCATCTGCGAGGGCCCCATTGGCCCGAACCCCGGGCGGAGCAGCCCGGCCCGACAGGCACTGCAGCGCCAGGATCTCCGGGCAGCGGCGTCGGCCACGTCTCCTCCGAGGTGCGGCCCCCGAGCCGCTCGCGGCGCCCCTCGCGGGCGCGGCCGCCGGCGCGCAGCCGCGAGGGCCTCTGCTCGGCGCCGCCTCGCCGCACCGCCCCGCCGCCGGGGCCGCAAGCCCGCGGCCCGAGCGGCCGCTCCCGGGCGTGCAGGTGAGCGCGTCTCTAAAGCAGTGGGGAAGCGTCCTGGCTTGCCTGTGGCCCTACCGATACAATGTTCTGAGAACCTCGTGTGGTTCCCACGACATGTTCCTAGAACATGTCTGGTTGAGATTGTCGTGGCTTAACGCATCGGGTTTCGGTTCTGAGACCACTGTTCTTGTTCTTAGCACATGTTCGGGTTCTGAGAACATGTCGTGGTAGGGCTATGGGAATGCCGTGACGGTCGGTCCCTGCTCAAGTCTTGTGATCCTCTCCAGGGTGACGCTCGCTACCCGGACCCCCTCGCGTTGCGCAACAGAAAATCACGACGGGAGGTTTTTCGTCATGTTCGGCCTCTGGGGGCCCTTACCGGGCCTCAGGCCCGTCGAAACATGATTCAGGATGAGAAACCGGTCCTGGGGAACACTTCTGGGAACCTCGCATGGATCAAATCACGACGTCGGATCCTTGGGACCCACCTGTCTCTAACGATTGCACTGGGAGGGGGGCTGGACTCCCCTCCCTACGTGCTGTGGTGCACGTAGGCGATTGGTTTCGCCGGTGGCGCGGACGCACCCTGGCGGGTGCACGCCGCGGCCGCCATCACCGTTCTCACGGATCGATCTGCGAGGGTCCCCAGGCCTGAAAAAGGCGAAAACGCTTGGCTCGAAAACATTGCGACGCCAGGGTCTCAAGGTTACCTTCCCGCCCGACCCCCCCCTCCCCCTGGTAACGACCGCTACCTGGGAAAGGGGGGAGACAAAAACCGGTCCCCAGGACAGCCTCTTCGAGGCAAGGGCAGGAGGAGGCAGGAGAGGGGAGGCGGGAGGAGGAGAAGGAGGACGTGGAGACCACAGCGCTCTATCCAACACGGATGCCCAACCAAGGAGGGTTGGGAAAACCAGTCTTATGTCGGGCTTGTCCCCCTACAGGAGGATTTTCGACGAAATTGAAAAAAGATCCAAAAATACCCCAAAAAGGTCAAGAAATTTTCAAACAATAGTCCCCAGACTATGTTTGGACTAGTTTTTTTTATTATCTTTGGGGTATTTGTAAGTGTTCATCGAAAACCCCCCTGTTAGGGGGACAGGCCCGACTTAAAGCCAGCCACCAGGACAACCTCTTCGAGGACATCGTCCGGAGCACGCTCGACGGCATCTCGAAGCTGAGATTCGCCGGCGAGCCTCCAGGCGCTGGGCCGCGGGCGCCGCGCCCGCCCGCCGCCGCGCCGCAGGCGCCCGCGGCACAGGTCGGACTGTAGGAGGAAGCTGGCCGGGGCCACGGCAGGAGGGGGAGGAAGGGGGAGGAGGGGGAGGAGGAGGAGGAGGAGGAGGAGGGGGAGGGGGAGGAGGAGGAGGAGGAGGAGGAGGAGGAGGAGGAGGAGGAGGAGGAGGAGGAGGAGGAGGCGTTGCAATATTTTCGTGCCGGGCGTTTTCGCTCCATTTCGGGGCCCAGGACCCTCCCAGATGGACGCGGCTGGAAAATAAGAATACAGAAAGATGTGATCCGGTGATTTGTCATAATGTTTGGCGGTGTTGCATTTCTTGCAACATCGGAGGTCAGGTAGGAGGAAGCCCGGCGGGTCCAGGGTCGGCAAAAAAACAAACGTCACCATCCCAACCACCGAGGAATTCTCTAAGAACAATGTGTTTATGGTTTGCACGGCATGTCCTTAGAACATTTCTGGCTGAGGCGTTCTTGTTTAAAAACCTCGGCTTAATGTTATGAGACAAATGCTTTCTTCATTGCAAAAGTTTGGGGTTCAAATAACATTTCGTGGTAGGCCCATAGGAATGCCAGGACGGCCGGTCCCTGCTCAAGAGAAGGCGGCGGCGCCTGATACGTCCTCCAGAACCGCTGGATCTCAGAGGTCCCCGATGTATTGTTGCTCGATGTTGTCCCTGTCCTGGCTTCGTCGAGGAGGAGGAGGAGGAGGAGGAGGAGGAGGAGGAGGAGGGGGAGGAGGGGGAGGGGGAGGGGGACAAGCTAGGTGCGCTCGCGTCAACATCTGACATCCTACCCCTCCCTCCCATCCCTTCCCATTGAGCTACTTCATTGTCCTCTCACCGAATCGGGCTTCGCATCTGACCCTGTTACCTAAGAGGGAAAGGAGGAGGACGACGGCGCGATGAAAACGAAGACGACGACGACGAAGACGACGACGACGACGACAACCACGACGACGACGACGACGGCGGCGACGACGACGACGACGACGGTGAAAACCAAACTCCCGGGAATCCTGTGCGGAAAAGGACGCCGCCCAAAAGGGGGGGGGCTTTCTGCGGCCCCAAAAATCAACGAATCGACACCGGATGTGTAATCACCTCCAATGTTTTTGCCGGGGATCATTTTCTAGATTTGGGGCTTCTTAAAAAGGATCGAAAACGTCGGCGCTGCAGCGGGAGCACGTTTTGGAACAACGAGAGGCGCAGAAATTGGGCCAGCGCTGCAGCGGGAGCACGATTCGGAACGAGCGGGAGCGCGGAAATGAGGCCAGCGCTGCAGCGGGAACACGATTCGGAAGGAGCGGGAGCCCGAAAATTAGGCCAGCGCCTCAGCGAGAGCAGCATTTTAGAAAAAAACACAAGCGAAAACCCAACTCCGGGGAATCCTGTGTGTAAAAAAACAGTACGCGGGGGGGTGCCGAACATCTTCCGGACGCCATCAGGGGAAGTGGGAGAGTAGTATTCATATTGTGTAATTGTGGAGGGGGAGGAGGAGGAGGAGGAGGAGGAGGAGGAGGAGGAGGAGGAGTAGAGGAGGAGGAGGAGGAGGGAGGGAGGAGGGAGGAGGGAGGGAGGGAGGAGGGAGGAGGGAGGGAGGGAGGGAGGAGGGAGGGAGGGAGGGAGGGGGGGAGGGAGGGAGGGAGGGAGGGAGGAGGGAGGGAGGGAGGAGGAGGAGGGAGGAGGAGGAGGAGGAGGAGGAGAGGAGGAGGAGGAGGCGGAGGAGGAGGAGGAGGAGGAGGAGGAGGAGGGAGGGGGAGGAGGAGGAGGAGGAGGGAGGAGGAGGAGAAGGAGGAGGAGTGGGGAGGAGGAGGAGGAGGACAAGGTGCCAATGCTGCTGCCCTCCTGTGTCGTTCTCGCCTTTTTGGGGGGGCCTCCCTGGGAGGCCCGCGCCGCCACCTCGGGATCCGCTCCGACATTTTCTGGTCAGAACGCACCCTGGGAGATCCTCCTCCTCCCCCTCCTCCTCCTCTCCTCCTCCTCCTCCTCGTCCTCCTCCTCCACAATTACACAATATGAAAATACTCTCCCACTTCCCCTGATGGCGTCCCGAAGATATCCGACCCCCCCCCCGCGTACTGTTGTTTTACACACGGATTTCCCGGGAAACGGGTTTTCGCCTGCGTTTTTTTTAATGCTGCTCTCGCTGAGGCGCCGGCCTCATTTCTGCTCCCGAATCGTTCCGAATCGTGCTCCCGCTGCAGCGTGGGCCTCATTTTCGGATCGGTGTTTGGCCTCCGTCGTTCAGGATGGCGTTCTCGCCCCAGCGCGGGCCTCTTTCTCGCGCGCCCATCCGCCCGCCACCACCGCGCCGCACCACCACCACCACCACCACAGCACCACCACCACCACCACCACCACCACACCACCACCACCACCACCACCACCCACCACCACCACCACACCACAACCACGCACACACGCACGCACGCACGCACGGCGCACCACCACCCACTACGCACGCGCGCGCGGAGCCACAGGTCCGCTACGACACGCGTCCGCGGATAGAGAAAATCAGCGCCATGGTAAGGGATGGGAGGGAGGGGTAGGACGTCAGATATGACGCGAGCGCACCTAGCTTGTCCCTGTCTCCCCCTCCTCCTCCTCCTCCTCCTCCTCCTCCCCCTCCTCCTCCTCCTCCTCCTCCTCCTCCTCCTCCTCCTCCTCCTCCTCCTCCTCCGCCTCCTCCAGGTCTGGGGAGCAGCTGTCTCAGCACCCGTTTTGCTTCCCCCATTGGGCCCCGCCACCCCTGAGTGAGATCCGACGTGGCGAAAACACGGCAACATCGTTGAACAATCACGCCCGGAGCCCTCTAGACCCAATCTTTCTGCGTCCTCTTTCGAGCGGGATCGAGCTGCGAGGGTCCCCGGGCCCGACCAAAGCGAAAACCCAGGAGGGGAAGAAACACACAGACACAAGGCATCGTCGACTCCCAGGAAAATATGGGAAAATATAGGCAGTGGGGGGGAAGACGAAAATCCAGAAATTATGGGCAAATATGTAGGGACTCCTAGGATCTGTGTATATCTTTTCGTGTGCCCCAGGGCCCCTGGAAACACGCCCGACCCGACAAAAATGCCACGCCAGGATCCAGTCGGGCCTGTCCCTCCACGGGCGGAACCTTCGAAAATAGTTCGTCCCAAATCCGCTTGCAGGAGGACGCGCCCCACCTAACGCGGTCCACTGTGTAGAGAACCCGCGGTCCCTGAAAGAGGAGTGCAAGCCCCCCACACGTGCGGGGCGTGATGTTCTCAGCAGGTTGAAGAGGGGACTGACACCTATGTCTGGTGGACGGTTCCTCATGTGTGAATTTGTTTTGCGTGCCCCGCCCAGCTGCAGGTCACCACGCGCAGAGGTAGAATAGAATAGAACCTAACGCCAGGATCTCTGGGCCAACCGCAGGCGCCGCCCGTGCCGCCGGCGCCCCCGGCGCCGCAGGCGCCGCCGGCGCCGCCGGCGCCGCAGGCAGCGCTCGCCGCGGCGGGCCCGCCGCGGCCTCTGGAGGGGCCGCGGCGCGCGCCGCCGCACCGGGCGCCGCCGGCCATGGCGGCGCCGCCGGAGCCGGAGCTCGCGGGCCAGAGCGTCTTTGTCGCGAGGAGCGCAGGGGCAACGTTAAGTCGGGCCTGTCCCCTTACAGGGGGATGTCGGACCAGAAATATAAAGTACCCCAAACATGATCAAACAATAGTGCCAAAATAGTCTGGGGACTATGTTTTGGGTATTTTTTTGCCTTTTTGGTGTATTTTGTGGATTTTTTTGTTTTTCGCCGAAAATCCCCATGTAGGGGGACAGGCCCGACATAAGGGCAACGATGCGGTGGAGGCCCATCCCTGACTCCACATCCGCCCTACTTCTTAGCTTTTCTTCCAGCTTCAAAAATTGCGTCGCAAATCCACCGATAGGAGGCCGAAAAAGTAGGGCGGAAATTTCTGCACCCAGCATGAAGTAGGGCGGAAACAGCAGCAGGAAAGTAGGGCGGAAATTGGCATCAGCGGGGCTTGAAAAGTAAGGCGGAAATTTCACGCCCTACTTACGAATTTCCCAAAACTAGGGCGGATCCGGAGTCAGGGATGCCAAGGAACACCCTGCTTGCCTCCAGGGTGCCCTGGGTTTCTTGGGGTCCGATGGTTTTGCGATGGGCAGCGTGGCGTTCCCACAGCAGAAGTCAATGGACGTCCTGGGGTCTCAGGGCTGGGTTTCTTGTGGAAGGTTTCTCGTGGACGGGCCTTCACTGTAGTCTTAAGTCGGGCCTGTCCCTGTACAGGGGGAATATTCAAAAATAGTTAAAGAACAGTACGGGGACGATTTTTCAACAATGTCTGACTATTCTTGCATATGTCGTCCAAATTTCCGCCTGTAGGGGGACACGCCCGACCTAACTGTAGTCGGGGCGATCGAAATGGATACAGTCGAGGCTGATCGTAGGTCGACCCTGCCAAAGCAAGGGTACCCTGGTGTCATGTGCTTCGCGACCCATGCCTTCTGCATTCCTGTGGCAATGTGGCCCTCGGAAGGGTCTTGTGTTCTCTCGCGTGTCCTCTCCAGTCAGCCCCGACTCTACGGAAAGAATGAGTTTTCCGGTCATTTTGAGCAGGACTCGCGGACTCGTTGTTTATGATCTGTCTCTGATCATTCTTTGATGGAGCAGACAGCAGTTTCTGATCATCTTGAGCAGAACTCGCTGCCCGCGCCGCCGCGGACGTGGCTCACTGAAGAGAAAACGCTGCCTGCCCCACAGCGGCCGCTGTCGGTTTGGGACGACATTTGCAGTTGGGCCTTGTACCCACTCCTTCCGTGCCCATGTCGGGCGTCCAAAGGTAGGGGGGATGGGCATGGGGGGAATGCATCGACCCCCAATCGCCCATGGATCGCCGACAGGGGGCCCGATAGCCCCACCCCGCCCAGGCAGATGCGGTGTTTCGCTATCGGGGGCCCATCGCGGATTCACCGGCGAAGTGGCGCCGATTTCAGGATCGATGTGTCCCCTCCGATCGTTGGCCCTCAGGAGCTTCTCACACGGGCCCGGGCTGAGGTCTCGCCCCTCCGAAGAGGGCGTCATCATAGGCCCGCACGCTTCGGTCGTGCACCCCATGGCGCTGCTGCACGACGGCCGGCCGGCCGCCCTGGTGTGCCGTGGCGGCAGCATCGACATGACTACATGCGGTGTGTGATGTGAGTCACTCTCGTACGTGGCCAATGACACTTCGGAGGGCACGAGGATCCTGCACCCCTTTCCGACGCCAGAAAACATGGTACTGTCCCACTGCCCCTGCGTGGCCTCCGCTCCCTCCCCTCTACGCTTCAGGCCGGCACGGCATCGCCGGAGACATGTGCGCGAAGCTGTGCACGAGTCTCCTGTGGACCCTCCCGAGTGTGTTCTGGCTGGTGTTTCTGATTGTGGTTTGATCATGTGCCGATGGTCGAGGACGGCGGCGCCGGCGGCGCATCACTAGCCTCTCCCTGAGAATGCTGCAGCGAAGGGCTCGAGCGCTGCAGGCTGATTGTGTTGATGCGGCGTTGCGCGGAAGTTGCGCTGGCTTTGGTGGGGGAGTCGAACTCGTCGATGTGTGGTGGGGTAACTACGCTTTGAGATCCCACCAGCCCATCCTTAAATGAGATTTTGAGAGGAGCCAGAAATTGCATGAACATGAACTTGCGCAGCTCCGTGCGGATTCCTGGGATCGTCGCTGGACCCCCCTCCCTTGCGCGCGGAGCGCGCCAGGGGCGGCGCCGGAGGTGCCGCCAGGGGGGGGCCAGCGCAGACCCAAGAGGTCCGCGCGGACCTGCGTCCATGGCGTTATTGTTTGGCTCTTCTAGTGGCTTGGCACCGCTCGGACGTGTGCAGTTTTTCTCGGCGAGGACCATCGAAGAGCATCCTGGTCCTGGATCATCGAGCAAAGAGGCACGCACGAAGCCCACAACACGCGTGCGAAGCAGGGCCCCACGATGGCCCGAAGCGAGCCCCATGGCAGCCCAAGGTGGTCCCGAGGCGCCCCCCCGAAGCATTCCAAATCTTGACCTGGGTCGTGCAGGGAGGCCGCAGTTGGAAGCGGGGTGGCCCGAGGAAGCCCCTGCGGGGCCCCAGAGGGCGCCCGGGAGGCCTCCAGGAGGCCCCAAGAAGCCCAGTACAATTTTTGGGTGAGGCCCCCAAGGAGCCCTCCAAGGAGGAGCCTCCCCAATGAGACAGAGGAGGACGGGGACGCATTCACAGGGGAGGGCGAGACTGAGGAAGAGGACGAAGAGGCATGAGGGCAGGATAGCGAATGGCATTCTCGTGACGACGGTGCCGGACAAGGTAACGAGGAGTTATCGCTACTGTGTTTTGCTTTACAGTTCTGCCCTTCCGCCGCGAGTTCCGCCTGCATGCCAAACTTCAAGGACCGATGTGCATGGCGCGAAGCGCCAATGCAGTCTTGTATCTATATGAGTATTCAGGGGGAGAGAGAGAGAGAGAGAGAGAGAGAGAGAGAGAGAAAGAGAGAGAGAGAGAAGAGAGAGAGAGAGAGAGAGACATAACAACAACACATAACACAACTTCAGCGCAATGGCAAGAGACGAGTGGGAAGGGTAGGACGCCAGGTATGGCGCGAGCGCGCGAGCCCACCTAGCTTGTCCTCCTCATCCTCCTCACTCTCTCTCTCTTTTGCTCTCTATCTCTCTCTCTCTCTCTCTCTTCCTTCTGTATCCTCGTCCTCCTCCTTCTCTTGCTGCTGCCGTTCCCCCTTCCCTTCTCGTAGTCCTCCTCTTCTCGCATTCTTCTTCTCCCATCCATCTCCCCTCGACCCCCCCTTTCCCTGTACAGTGGAAGCCCAAGCAAGGAAACACCCTGCTTGCCTGCAGGGCGCCCTGGGTTTCCTGGGTTTCGACCGGTTCTGCTGTGGGCAGCGTGACGTTCCCACGACGAAAACCAGCGGACGTCCTGGGCTAGGGTTGGGCTTCCCGTGGGAGGGTTCCTCTGGTCGGGCTCCCACTGTACCCGCCCCCCCCCTCGGCTTCACCCCAACATACTTGTACTATATGTGCGTCGCCCCCTCAGGGGCGACGCGCGCACCGAGAAATCTGATAGTGTATGCGTCGTGGCGGGCGCTTTCTGGCCACACCGCTCGGGAAACGATCTACTACAAGATGGGTCTACTATACGTTCGGGTCGGACGCGCGCCTCCAGGGAGGACATCTAGTATTAGTATGTCCCTGTGCGTCCCCCCCCTTCCGCCCCCCTCGCGCGTCCTCCCAGGCACTTCGCGTTCCAGATCACGATCACGAAGCACTACAACGACAACGCCCTGTTCGAGGACACCTGGGCTGCGGGCTCCTGCCCCCCACCCCGGCCCGCCCGCCCCCGGAGAGGTGCACGGGACGACGACAATGGCGACGAGCGGCCTCGGTGGGTTCTTCGTGGTCGTAGGATTGCGTCGGGCATGTCCTTCCAAGAGGAGGGATACCCAAGAATCGTAAGACACGAGTCGGGGGACGATGCTTCGATCCTTATTGCTTGTTTTTAGTATTTGTGCATGCCCTGTCTATTTCGCAGGTTTCCTCCAACATCCGCTTGTAGGGGGACATGCCCGACACAGTCGTAGGAGGCTCGAGGGGGCTGTTGGGGGAGGTTGAGGAAGAGGAGGACGAGGAGTCTCACGAGGAGGAGGAGGAGGAGGAGGAGGAGGAGGAGGAGGAGGAGGAGGAGGAGGAGGAGGAGGAGGAGGAGGAGGAGGAGGAGGGGGAGGGGGAGGGGGGGGGGGGGGAGGAGGAGGAGAACGAGGAGGAGGAGGAGGAGGAGGAGGAGGAGGAGGAGGAGGAGGAGGAGGAGAGGAGATGGAGGAGGAGGAGGAGGGAGAGGAGGAGGAGGAGGAGGGAGGAGGAGGAGGAGGAGGAGGAGGAGGAGGAGGAGGAGGAGGAGGAGGAGGAGGAGGAGGAGGAGGAGGAGGA
>CAUYUJ010015550.1:50000-92500 GCA_963575745.1 Prorocentrum cordatum | reverse complement strand
TTTGTACTCTCGCTCATAATCCGCATTATCATCTGACCACGCGGTGCATCCGCGTTGATCTACCATGCGCCCAGTGCACGGATCTGTATGAGTCCTAGACGCTTCGCGTCGCTGCCTCGCTTCTGGACGGCGCGCGGTTGGACCGTGACGCTCGCGAACAAAAAAGTACCCCCACCAGCCAATCCAGAAACGATGCCCAGGCGAATCGCCCTGATCAGGGAAGTGGAGGAGCTTACAGAGCAAAGGGGAGAGACGGATGAGGAATTGGATGAGGAGGAGGAGGAGACGGTGGAGGAGGACGAGGAGGAGGAGAAGGTGGAGGGGGAGGAGGGATGAGTGAGGGTGAGTTATAAGCGGATGAGAAGGAGGAGAAGAAGAGGAGGAGGAGACGAAGAGGAGGAGGAGGAGAAGGAGGAGGAGGAGGAGGAGTTCCAGGACAAGGAGGAAGAGGACAATGGCGAGCTCGGGGGCATCTTGGACCCTCTTGGGGGTGGCCTCTTGGCGGTTCCAGGGGCCTCTTGTGTACTTCGAGGGGCCTCTTGTGGCCTCTTGGGGGTCTCTTGGGAGCCTCTTGGAGGCCTCTTGGGCGCCTATTGGGGCCTCTTTGGCGCCTCTTGAGGCCCTCTGGGGGGCGCTCGTGGGAGCCTTGGGGTTGCTCTTGGAGCCATCTTGGATGACATCGGTCAACGAAGGGGAGGGCCGCAGTCAGCGTCACTTAGGCGCAAAGAAAGTCTTCTTGGAAACGCGGATGACCTCCAGTCGACCCAGACAGGATGCCTGGGCGGCCCCATGGCCCCAAGATGGTTCCACGACGGCCTCAGACGGGCACGAAGATGACCTCGGGGTGACCCCAAGAAGACCCCGTGGCCCCTGCAGGATCCAGACGCAGCGTCGAAATGGCCTGGGGGCGAATCCAAGATGGCTCAAGATGTGAGCGATGCCCTGGAGACCAGGCGCGGTGGCCCCAGAGCGACCCCGAGTTGGCCGGAGCATTCCCAGAGTACAACACCATGATCTTAAGATGACCTGGGGATGATTTCAAGATGACCTCAAGACGACCCGAACTCGTCATACGTTGGCGGGATTGGGTCCCACCGCGGGATTTATCCGGACCCTATATTTTACGGCTGGGATTTAGGTTAGGTTAGACAAAAGTTGTATAAGTTTAAATGGGGAACTACTCACCAAGGGTCCCGCCGAGACCACGCAAGAGGGCTATCTTGCCAGGCTTCTAGGTGGGGATGGGGGGATTCAACGCATCCTGCCCCTCAACACCGTCGGGGCCGTTGCCAAGAGGGGTGCAACGTAGGCGAGCACACAATGCCATCGGGCCCAACTCAGAAAATGCAAGGAACTTTCGGAGCGGCGATGTACCCCATCGAGAGTGCCTAAAGCCGCCTCTTGGACCCATCTTGGGGCGCTCTTGGGGCGCTCATGGGCGCTCTCGGGACCGTCTTGGGGCTCTCTTAGGCCTCTCTTGGGGCTCTCTGGGGCCCTCTTGGAGCTGTCTTGAGGCCTCGGAAGGCCATCGAAAGCAAACAGGCGAGAAGGCACAATGCATTGATGCACCTCAGGTGTTGGAAGGATTTAGGCCTCCCAGTGCCCTCCTGGGGAGGCTCTGGGGCCACCTGGGGCCGTCTTGGAGCGTTGTTGGGGCCTCTTGGAGCATCTTGGGAGCCATCTTGAGGCATCTAGGGCTATCTTGCGCCATCTTGGAGGTCATCTTGGGCTCTCTAAGTCTCTAAGGCACTCTTGGAGCCGTCTTGGGCCATCTTGGACGCTCCAACCCCTCGCGAGTCCAAGTCCAGGGGAGGGGGTACGGGGGAGGGGTGAACCCCTCCCCGAAGGGGAAAAATGGGGTTGGAAAAGGAAGCGCTCTAGACCACCTACGCCCAGAGAGCTGGTGGGACCAACACCATGCGGGCAACATGCGCGCGTCGCAAGGAGCGCGGGTCGCAAGGAGCGCGCGTGGTTTTCGAAGCACCTCAAAATCGAGCTGTTCGAGCACATGTGAAAACCCACGTGTGTTCCAATGAAATGTCTGACAAATTGTACGAAGTTTGCTCGCGCGCATGTTCTCATTCTTATTTTCAGCGCCATCGCATCACCAGCGTTATCGTCATCGCTGGTCGCTGCCATTGCCGCCATCATCCGTAGGATCACCTTTTATTACCAACACATGGGCATCATCATCCTCACCATCATCATCATCACCATCATCATAATCACCGTCGTCACCAGCATCGGCGCCGTCATTGGCCGTGCCGTCGTCACCGTCATCATCGCCACCACCATCGCTGTTATCAGAATCCTTGCCACCGCTGTCGACGTAATCATGATATCGCGCCTGCCCGGGTCACACACCCGCACTGAAGTGTACCCGCGCCACCGCGGCTTTGAAACGCGCTGGGAAGTTCAAAACGAAAAGCGCCATCGCGGCCGCATCAGTTGTGCCAAAGCAATTGATCGGTTTGCGCGCGTGCGCGCGCCATCGCGGCCATGGCGATGCGCTAGCCAGTGCCAATCAGTGGCCGCAATCGTGGCCGCATTGTTTTCCCAAACACGTAGCAGTCAGGAGGGTGGAATGTTGGCGCGAGCGCTGGTGCTGACAACGCGTCCGTGGCAGAGGTCGCCCTCCCCATCGTTTTCACTACACAGCTTGCACCGTGTCGTTGGCACCACCGGTTGCACCACGTAGCCCGCACCGCATAGCTCATACCGCATGTACGTACAGTGCAGCTTGCACCGCATGCATTGCGCCACAAGGCCTGCACGTGTGCGTTGCATTGCCGGTCGTGCACGTCCAGAGTCAAATCCTTCACTGGTCGGGGTCAACGCTGTGGCCTGCGGCCTGCGGCCCATCCTGTCGCCGTGCCTTGCTCGGGGACCGCAGGGTTGTTGGAGGTCCCTTGGGCCTTCTTGGTTGGACATTATGTGGCTATTTTTCGTGGGCGCTCGTTGTCAGGCAGGCAAGGCGACAGTGTTCAAAGCACGCATCAGGATTTTGACTGTGTTTGGAACCTCTGCGGGTGGCTCTTGGAGATCGACTTGGGTCATGTGGTACGGCTCTCTGCAGCCGTCTGGGAAAGTCTGAGAGTCTCTGGCGGGCTATCTTGAAATCTTCGGGTACCGTCTTGGATATTTCTTGGGCTGATTTGGACTACCATACAGCCTGACTTGGACTATCCTAGGGGCCTCTTGGGAAGCTATTGGGCTAGTTTAAGTGGTTCTTGGGACCCTCTTGAGCGGTCTCGTCATCGCGACACGAACTACCGTACCTAGCACAATGAAGAATACGAAGACTAGGCGGCCCCAATTTCCTCCTGCCGTCAGCCCGCATAGTAAGGATGTGCTCGCTGGCAGGTTTGGCGTTCTGGCGTACAGAGACGTTGTGGTGCACGGAGGCATTGTGGCGTGCAAAGGCGTTGCGGTGCACATGGTTCCTGTGGTGTACACAGGCGCCGTGGTGTACACGAGCGCAATGGTGCACGCAGGCAATGTGCTGTACACAGGCGCTGCGGCGCACACAGTTGCTGCAGTTTACACAGGCACTGCGGTGTACATAGGCGACGTGGTGTTGCGGTTCACGCGGCTGTTTTGGTGTATTGGGGCATTGTGGTGTACACACGCGGCGCTGTGTCGCAGGCATTTTGCTTGGTCGTGTGCGCAAAGACTACGGCGAACGCAGGCGATTGATGCGCCGGTGGCGCAGATGCACCCTGGCGGGTGCACGCCGCGGCCGCCGTTACTGTTACCCTCCCGCCCGATCCCCCCCCGGGTAGCGTCCGTCACCCGGGAAGCGGAAAAAACGCTCACGAATTCTAGGAATCGATGGACGGGGTGGTTCTGAAGACCCTTATAGGCCCCCCCGAACACTGACACGCGTATGAGCCTTGCGGCGCTTCACCACGTTCTGAAAGCACGGTGGACTAATGGAGGATGACGATTAATAAATGACCGGGGGTCGTGTTCACGCGGCGGCGCCCGGGATGACGATTAGAAAAAACCGGCCGCGGGCTGGAAAACTATTTCTTTAAATCGTTCTCCTCCAGTCAGAAAGTTGTGCAGAAATAGCAGAAAACTATGTTTTTAATCGTTCTCTACCATTTTTTATTCATCGTCATCCCGCATTATGCCGCTAGAAACGGCCCAGTATGTCCATGATTGTCCAGGCGAGACTCCCACAGGCCCCAAGAGAGGCCCCAGGTCGCCAGAAGCGTCCCAGGCAGCCGGGGGCCGAGAACCCAGGCGGCGGGCCCTACAGAGCCGCGGGTGTTGCGGAAGTGCTGAGAGTCTATGTTGTTGGCCCGTGGAGGGGTAGATGCAAGACCGTGATGAAGAGGAAGGTGTAAACAGGAGGATGAGGAGGATGCGGGGGTGGCGTCTGATCTGAGGGTGGAGGAACGGGTGGGTGGACGAGGAGAAGAGATGGCCCAGGAGGAGTGGGGCTTGGGAGGCGGCGGCGGAGGAGAAGGAGCAGGACGGACACGGCCCTGAGGACGCAGAGGGCGAGGGGAGCGGTGAAGAGGACGGTGGGAATGAGCACATGGTCGGGGACCCTTGCTTAGCGCGTCGCCTCGTCGATTATGGCCCACCACTCTTCGGCGCGCTGGGCGCCTCCTACGGGCTCTGGTGGCCCCTCGGGGTCTTGCCTCTCTTCCCCTCCGCCCCCCGCCATCTATAATCTGGGGATTTTCTCAGTGCCTATCTCTCCATATCTATCTCTCCGTCTCTTTTTGTTGTCTCAATTTCTCTACAGTCAGGCTGCTGAAGTCAGGAACGATCAATGAGGAACTGAGCCCTATTTCTTGGCGCCAGAAGCGCCTGCGTGCACGAGGAGGGCTCTAGGAACAGCCATGGAAGGACCTGAGGAGCATCGAGCCCATTTCGAACCTAAACTGTTCCTTATTTCAGCGTCTTGATTGTATATCGGAGGTTGGGGATTGAGACCAAATAGAGGCTCCCCCGCCGGAAACTCCCTTCGTGTCTTGCGTGACGCGCCTTGCGGGCGAGTGGAAGCGAACTTGCGCGAGGTCCTGCCCCTAAGCAAATGCCAAGTCAGACCAAAATGGGTCGCCCCGAATTGTCCCGATAGACCAGCAGGGTGCCCCCAGGTTGCCCCCAGGTTGTTCCAAGTCCGTTGCTTCAGGGTGCCCACAGGTTGTCTCGATAGACCCACATGTACTAGAAGTTGTTGTCCTGATGGTCGTCCAGGTGTTTGGTCCGATCGTTGTCTCGATGGGTTGTCCCGCTGGCTGCTCCGATAGATCGAGAATGAAATCGCCATATAGGTTGATGGGGAGACCGGTATGTATCTATGTTTATACATGTTTGTATGCACAAAAATATGTCTATGCATGTGTATATTTAGCGATCAGTAGACAGTGGCATCGATTGCTATGTAGATCGGTAGATGGATCGGACAACCGTTGTTTTGATGGTTTTTCCTCTGGTTGTCCCGATGTTTGCCCTGATAGTGAGATCGCCATAGTATTACGCGAAGCGCCGTATCAGAGTGAGGGGGCCGAGCGGCCTTTCAGTGTCCCTAGGCGCGTGGCTGAAGTGGGGTTCTGCAGTGCTGATTGATGTTGCGTTATTGCGTTGTGGTTGTTGCGTTGTTACGTTGTTGTTGTTGTCGTCGTCCTCGCCCGAGACCCGCCCGCAACCCAACCCTCGATCAACCCCGCGATCCACCCGCGACCCACTCACATTGCTTTGACGAGAATGCGGCGCCTGCGCCTGGCTCGTTGCGCAATGTGTTAAAATACGGCGCCTGCGGCGGGCTTCTGCAGTGCCTCACAGACTGCCGACGACCCCACTGCTGTTTCACTCTTATCCGCAACTGCGGGGTGCTACGCATTTGTATACATATATATATATATAGGCCGCAGCACCCACCGTGAACCCCCCTTTTCTCTTGGAAGATGCCAAGAAAAATGGGGGGCGGGTGCGGTTGGAGTTTCGGGTGTCGCGTCGTGTTGTGGTGGTAGGATCTGGAGTACATGTGTGTGTGTGTTGGAGACGGAGGGAGCCTGTTGAGTATCGGGTGTTGTGTTGAAGAAGGAGGCTGTTGAATACTGGGTGTTGTGTTGGAGACGGAGGGAGTTGAGTACAAGGTTCGTTTCAAGTTCAGCTTGGGGAGGGAGCCTGTTGAGTATCGGATGTTGTGTTGGAGAAGGAGGCTGTTGAGTACTGGGTGTTGTGTTGGAGACGGAGGGAGTTGAGTAGAAGGGAGCTCAACACGTCTTCCAAAAAAAGAGCCTCAAAAGTGAGTCCGAACATCGTTGGAATCAGATATAAATTCATATATAATCATGAGAAAGGGGGGTTCTTGGTGCAGCTTGGGGAGGGAGCCTGTTGAGTATCGGGTGTTGTGTTGAAGAAGGAGGCTGTTGAATACTGGGTGTTGTGTTGGAGACGGAGGGAGTTGAGTAGAAGGTTTTTTCAAGTTCAGCTTGGGGAGGGAGCCTGTTGAGTATCGGGTGTTGTGTTGGTGAAGGAGGCTGTTGAGTAATGGGTGTTGTGTTGGAGACGGAGGGAGTTGAGTAGAAGGTTTTTTTCAAGTTCAGCTTGGGGAGGGAGCCTGTTGAGTATCGGGTGTTGTGTTGGAGAAGGAGGCTGTTGAGTACTGGGTGTTGTGTTGGAGACGGAGGGCATTGAGTAGAAGGTTCTTTTCAAGTTCAGCTTGGGGAGGGAGCCTGTTGAGTATCGGGTGTTGCGTTGGAGAAGGAGGCTGTTGAGTAATGGGTGTTGTGTTGGAGACGGAGGGAGTTGAGTAGAAGGGAGCCCAAAAAGTCTTCCAAAAAAGAGCCTCAAAAGTGAGTCCGAAAATCGTAGGAATCATATATAACATCATATATAATCATGAGAAAGGGGGGTTCTTGGTGGGTGCACAGGGCTATATATATATATATGTATATATATATATATGTATACAAGACTGAAGTGGCGCTGCGTGCCGTTCACCATTGTCCTTGAAGTTTAGCGTGCAGGCAGAAGTCGCGGCCGACGGGCGGGAAGGTAAAGCGGATTCAATAGCGATACCTCGTTGCCTTGTCCGAGGTCGTCGGCATAATGATGCCACTCGTTAACCTTCCTTTATGCTTTTTTTGCTCCTCTTCATCAGTCTCGCCCTCCCCTGCGAATTCACGGGGGCCTCACGGAAGTTGTGCATGGCTTTTTAGAGGCCTTCTTCAGGCCTCCTGGGCGCTTTCGCCTCTGGGGGATTCCTCGAGCCACCCTGCTTTCAATTGCGGTCTCCCTGAACGACCGGGTTACGCTTTGGAATGCTCCGGGGGGCTTTTTGGGGCCAGCTTGGGCCGTCATTGAGCACTCTTCGGTTCAAGTTCGGGCCCTCTTTGGCCGTTTTGAGTGTCTCTTGGACTGCTTGGAAGCCCTCTCGGATAGTTTTTGCATGATTATCGGGCCTCTTGGGCGGTCTCGGACGCCTGGAAGACCGAAGAACAGAGCATCCCCAAAAGCATGTTAAAACATCGGAGACCAATGTTTCTCTGCATTTCGAAATCTTCTTGGGGGTGCTCCTTGGGTCGTCGTCGAGCGTCTGGTGGGTGTTTGGGGCCCCTTGGGGCCTCGGGGGGCTGTTCGGCCGCCCTGCTGACCGATTTGGGCCCGCTGCCCGGGCCCGGGGCCCCCAGGAGCTCCCAAACGCCCGGGGGTACTTCTACAAGGGCGTCCAAGGGGCCCCCGGGGCCAGGGATGCCGGGCTCCCGTTTAGGGGGGGGGAGGGTCGCAGGGTCCCGGATCGTACAAGCATAGGAGAGGGAACAGGCATACAGAGAGAGGTGGACAGTCTTGTGGAAGTCGAATAATGGAGAGGAAGCGTGTTGTCAAATCATTCCCAGATGTCTAGCACATGCTTCAAACATGTTTAAAACATGTTTAAAACATGTTAAGAACATTTTTCCCGAAATGTTAAACACATGTAAAATTCAGTGATCGGGCTGTTAGGGTGTCCACTGTCGTGGCATCCACAAGGATAGTCAAAGCGCCCACCCTGCCATGTGTGACCCCTCGGGAAGTGAATTGTTCGTTCATTGCAAATCAAAGATGATGTCCCCAAAGAGTCCCGCATCACCCGAAAACCCGTAACCCGGCTTCCCTCCACCTCTGCATCACCCTCTCATGTTCCGAAGTCCCTCTCCCTTTCCTTCTGCTGTCCCGAAGGACGGTTCCATGGAGCTTCCGACACGTGTCTCGTTCTTTCATGCCCATTTTCTCATGCGTCTCCTGTCTTTCTGTGGCTCAGGACTTACGCGGCTTGTACGTCAGAGCAGGGGTCCGCAGTTCCCTTGCGCACTCTTCTTGCGTCTCAGCAGTTTCAGCATGTGCGTGCGCATGCACGCATGCACGTGCATGTGCATGCGCATGCACGCATGCACGTGCACGGCTGGTCCTGCCGTCGGGCGTTGCGGGCATCGCCGTTGCCACAACTAGGGTGTGCTTGTCGGTAGGTGTCACATCATTAATGCTTCCTTCCACGTTACCTCTCCCCCTCCATGCCGACTTACTTGTGCTTCTCCAATGCAATGTGTTGCTCGCGCGGTATACGAAATCGCTGGGCCCGCATGGCCTCGTCGCTGCCCAAGTGTGGAAGCTGGTCGAGAGCAACTTTGGAGGTCACGGGCGCTGGCGGAAATCGCACCCCTGGTCCGAAGGCGGTATGTTGCGGGATGGTCGCGGTGCCAGTGGAGACGGGCGTTGAGAAATATTTAGAGCATGAGTTTTGAATGTGCGGGCGGGCCTAGCCGTAAGAAGAGTTGATTGAATCGTTTCGCTCATTCCGCCGGCTCATCGGGAATGATGTTTTCTTGCTTATGGGGGCTCTCTCGGGGGGCTTCTTGGTGGCCGCTGGGGGAGTCTTGAACGCGTCGCGGGCCGTCTGGACGCGTTTTGCCTATGGGGACTCTTTCGGGAGGCCTCTTGGTGACCTCTTGGGGACTTTAAAAACGCGTCGGGTTGTTGGAACTTGCTTGCGTGCTTGGGGGGGCATTAGGGGGGCCTCCTGGGGCCGTTTGGGGGCCTGTTGGGGGCCTCCTGAGGGCCTGTTGGGGGCCTCTTGGGGCCTCTTAGGGGCCTCTTGGGGAGTCCTAGGGACTTCTTAGGGCCGAGGGCTCGAAATGATGTTTCGTGTTCCCTTCCTGGGGCCTCTCTTGGGGCGTTCTTGGGGCCGTCTTGTAGGCATCTTGGGCCGTCTTGGAGTCCTCTTGGGCCAATGAATTGTGCCTCTTGGGGCCCTCTTGAGAGTGCTCTTGGAGGCCTCTTGGGCCGTCTGGGGGCCATCTTGGGCGCCTTGGAGCGATCCTGTGGCGTCTCGAAGCTCTCTTGTATCATCCTGAGGAGCTCTTGGCGGCCTCTTGGCCTTTCTTGGGGCTCTCTGGACGGCCTCGAGGGCGGCGCCCAGGCGGAAAGCCATCTCTGATCCGAGCCTCCCGGGACCTGGCCGGGGTACTCTTCGTCCGGGGGGACCCCCAGGGGCAGGGCCCCCGCGCGCGCGAAGTATAGAAGTACTGTAAAAAGCAGTTGCCGGAGGTCTCTCAGCACGCCTCTGGCCCGTTGGACGGGAGAATTTTCTCGCGGGGGCCAGCGCCTCTCTCCCTCTCTCTCTCTCTCTCTCCCTCTCTCTCTCTCTCTCCCTCTCTCTCCCTCTCTCTCTCTCTCGTGGAGCCCCCCCCTTTCCCCCAGCGCGCGGAGACCCTCGGCGGGAGGAGAGGCTTGCCCGGGGTCCCTGCAGTGCATGCGTGCAGTCGGGCCGCTGAAAGAAGGATCCGAGGCGGGCATTTATCCATATCCACCGCCTGGAGGGTCAGTTTTCGGAGCCTCGGCAGGCGGTGGCTATGGAGATATTCGGGCCCCCGGGGGCCGAAATCTATCCATGTCCACCGCCCGCTGGGGCACCAGGGCGTCGGTTCCCAGGCGGTGGATATGGAGAAATCCCCGCCTCGCAAAGAAACGCGTAATAGGGAACGAAGTCCCTTTGTTGGCCCTAATAGCGCCTCCGTGACCGAGGAGGGTAAGAGGAACAGCAGTAGAGGAACCTAGGGAACATCGAGCCCCTTCCCGAACCCAAGTTGTTCCTTCTTTCAGCGCCTTGACTGTACTTCACAGGCCGACGGTTCGATCTCGTAAGAGTGCCTCTCGCAGTAGTGCGCTTTACTGTAAGACTCCAGAGTGCCCTCAGCATCGGCACTGGCAGATCTGTGGTCGAAAACCGGCTTCACCCGGCACGTTCCCGTTTTATCCAGCTGGATCTTACTCAATCCGGCTTAATCCAGCGCAGTGGCCCCGCAAGCGGGCTTATAGCCCTGGATCGTTCTTACGAAGACCTCCCGTGAGTTGACTCCCAAGCCGAGGGCCGTCAGTCGGGCCCAAAAAGGGGTCCAGCGACAAGGGGGTGGTGCAATAGATTTGGTGCAATAGATATGTGGGGTTGCAATACATCTGTGGCGTGATATACATTCTGGGGCGCAAATGTATTGTTGGATTTTCGCGTGCAATGCATCACATGTAATACAATTCAATTCTCCGGCGCGAAACATTTGCAATACAATTGCCCGAGAGCTATTGCACCACCCCCTTTCCGCTGGAGCCCCTTTTGGATCACCCAAAGTCAGGCCCGTGCCATCGGCCTTTCTTCGGCTGGAGGGTGCCTGCACCACCCCCGTCGCGCTGGCCTGGTTCAAGAGCGGCTGGGCACCCACCTCTGCCAGGCCTGCACAGGCTTGCTCTGGGCCCATGCTCTTGGTGGATGCCAGCCCCAGTCCAGACCAGACGGCCATTCGGGGGCAACGTAGGGGGGGAAAGGCTCAGAGGAGGTCGGTGGTTCAAAGATGGGGTCCTGAGGGACGGGTTCCTAAGGACGAGCTGCCTCAAACAACGTAGATCCACCCTTGGATTCCTTCCTATCCTTGGGTCCCCATCCCTCGGGACCCCATCTTTGAACCATCGAGGAGGCTGCGTCGACCCCACATCGCCCGTGCATCGCCGATAGGGGCCTGATAGCCGACCCCGCCCAGGAGCGCGCGGTGTCGCCACCGGGTGCCTGTCGCCGATCTATCGGCGATGTATTGCCGATTCCAGCTCGATGTCCCCCCCCCCCCGTGTCGGTCCTTCCCTAACGTTCCTCCTCAGCCATACCCCAAAGCTCTGGGTCCAGTTCCCATACCTCCCATGCATTGGCTTTGCTCCACACGTTAGGTTGCGAATCTCAGGTGGGAGGTTCCATTCAGCATCGGCGCCGGCACGGCCGTGGTCGAACGGCGGCCTACTTGCCGAGTCCCGTGTAATTCCCGTTGCCCACGTCTCACCCAGTCCACCACGTCTTACCAACCTGGGGGCTTCATCTGGGCGTTTCCGGCTTCATGTCCTCCTCCTCCTCCTCCTCCTCCTCCTCCTCCTCCTCCTCCCTCAGCCCCTCGCACGAGGACCTCTCCCAGGAGTTGCCCGCTCGAACACGTTGGGCTCCAGAGCTCTCGACCCTCGGTCCAGCCATGCCCACGAAGCTGGATAAAGCAAGGCGCGGCCTGCCTGTGGCGAGGGCCGAGGGCGGCGGATGTGCACCGACGTCCTTCCAGCGCCCAGGCCCCCTGCGTGACGAGCCGGCTGGTGGAGCGCCCTGACTCCGGGGTGGCCCCACTGCAGGATCCTCGGGCTGCCGCTCCATGTCGGGCGGGTGGGCTCCTCCTCCTCCTCCTCCTCCTCCTCCTCCTCGAGCTCCTCCTCCTCGAGCTCCTCCTCCTCGAGCTCCTCCACCTCCTCGAGCTCCTCCTCCTCTTCCTTCTTCCTCCCTCCTCCTCCTCGGCCCGCTTTACCCCGAGCTCCCCGACGGAGGGCGCCCGCTTCGCCCCGAAGGGCCCCGGCCACGGCGCGCCCGATAGGTGCCGGGCCGCCCCTCCGTGGCCGGGCTTCCGCGCCCCCGGCGAGCCGCGCCAGCGTCGCGCCGCGGGCGGCTCTCCCTGCGGCCCTCGGGCCCCCCAGAGTGAAGTCGGGCTTTTCCATTTACAGGAGGAATCTTCAAAGATAGTGAAACATAGTAGGGGACTATCTTTTTAACCTTTTTGTTACTTTTTTTTGCGTATTTGTTGGGGGTCTTTTTTTTGTTTCGTCGAAAATCCTGCTGTAGGGGGACACGCCCGACTTAACCCCAGAGGCCCAGGCCCCCCAGGAACCTAGGCCCCGAAGCGGACCGTCCGTGCCGTGCCTCGACTCGAAGGGCGCCGCAGACCTCGGGCTCCGCGGCGGCGGGCGCCCTCCGTGCCCCGGCTCACGGAGAAGGAAGCTGCTGAGATCCTCCTCCTCCTCCTCCTCCTCCGCCTCCTCCTCCTCCTCCTCCTCCTCCTCCTCCTCCTCCTCCCCTCCTCCTCCTCCTCCTCCTCCTCCTTCCTCCTCCTCCACCTCCTCCTCCTCCTCCTCCCCCTCCTCCTCCTCCTCCTCCTCCTCCTCCTCCTCCTCCTCCTCCTGCCCTTGGAATATCTGTTCGAGCTGGACGTGGCCGCCTGGCCTCGGACCCCAGGGGAGCCCCCGTAGATCGACCCGGCGCGACGGGTGGCGCAGAGAAATTCGGGGTCCGCGGCTCCGGTCGCGGTTGCAGCTGCGATGTCGGGCCTGTCCCCCTACAGGGGGGTTTTCGACGAAAAATAAAACATACCCCAAAAATGCGCCAAAAAGGTGACACAAATACTAAAAAGATAGTCCCCAGATTATTTGTTTGGATCATTTCTTCTTCTTCTTATTCTTCTTTTTCTTCTTCTTCTTCTTCTTATTATTATGATTATCATTATGATTGCTATTATTGTCAGTATTCTTTATGCTTATTTTTGGCATTGTTATTGTTTTTATTATTCTTATTATCATTATTATTTTTAGTAGTAGTAGTAGTAGTAGTAGTAGTAGTAGTAGTAGTAGTAGTAGTCGTAGTCGTAGTCGTAGTCGTAGTCGTAGTCGTAGTCGTAGTCGTAGTCGTAGTCGTAGTCGTAGTAGTAGTAGTAGTAGTAGTAGTAGTAGTCGTAGTCGTAGTCGTAGTCGTAGTAGTAGTAGTCGTAGTAGTAGTAGTAGTGTAGTAGTAGTAGTAGTAGTAGTAGTAGTAGTAGTAGTAGTAGTAGTAGTAGTAGTCGTAGTAGTAGTAGTAGTAGTAGTAGTAGTAGTAGTAGTAGTAGTAGTATCTATTTGTGTGGGGAGTATTTTTCATGTTTCGTCTAAAATCCCCCTGTAGGGGGACAGGCCCGTCATAATGCAACTGCGATGCTGCAGCTGTTGTTGCGCAGCGCCGGATCTCGGGGCCCTGGAGCGGCGGACCTGTCCACAGCTTGGCCGCCTCGAAACGCCCGCTTCGATACGCAACACGTCCCGTGCTCAGGACGCCCGTGCCAACACGTTGCGTGGTGGCTCCACGTATCGGCCTTCGTCTTGGCGAAAGCATCGCCGCAGGCCCACGTTCTCAGGATGCGTGCTGGGCTCCGTATCCATACTTGCGCTACGTCCTGCGTGTCGCGTGTCGGGGCGGCGAGTCTTCTCAGGGGCCAGGGTTAAGTCGGGCCTGCCCCTCTACAGGGTGAATCTTCAAACATAATCAAAACATAGTCTGGGGACTCTTTTTTGGGTATTTACTTTTTTTTGGGGGGGGGGCTTTGACTATTTCTAATTCTTCGTCCAAAATCCCCCTGTAAGGGGGCACTTCCGACTTAAGGCATCTTAAGGCCAGGGGCGGCGAACCTGTCCACGCCAGGGGCGGCGCCAAAAATAGTCGGGGGATTATGTTTTGAATAATTTTTTACCATGTGTTTTTTTTTGACAATTCTTCATCTTTCGTCCAAGATCCCCCTGTAAAGGGACAGGTCCGACTTCAGGCCAGGGGCGGCGAATCTCAGGAGCCAGGGTTAAGTCGGGCCTGCCCCTTCTACAGGGGGAATCTTCAAAAACGGTCAGAACATAATCTGGGGACTCTTTTGGGGGGTATCGACTATTTGGGTTTTTGTGACTGGTTGTAATGTTTCGTCGACAGGTCCGACTGCAGGCCAGGGGCGGCGAACCTGTCCACGGCCGTGCCCTCGCGGTCCGGGCACGGAGGCGCGAGCCTCCCGGAGGCGCTCCGCCGCGGGGGCAGCCCGGCGGCGCCGTCCCGTGCCCCGCGGGGCTTTCGCGGCGGAGGGGCCCAGGCCGCGAGGCCGTGGGCACGGCTTTTGCTCCCCGCCCTGCTGCCAAAGTCGGGCCCGTCCCTCTACGGGAGGAGTGCTCGAAAAGAGTCAGGAAATCGTCCGGGGATTTTTTGGGGCGCATTTTGAGGCCCTTCTGGAATACCTTTTTCCTATTTCTCATTTTTCGTCGAAGAGGCCCCTGTATGGGGGACGCGCCCGACTTGACCCTGCGGCAGGCTGGTCCGCGCGTGGCTCCTGGATCGCCCGGTGCGCTCCCGGTGCCGCCGCCGTGCTGGCGGCGGGGGTGCTGCCAGCCCGGAGGTCCGCACTGGCTCTCGGGGTCTAGGCCTCCCAGATGTGGTCGGAGTAGATGGGGTCGGAGGATCGCGCCGCATCGCCGATGCATCGACGATGCGGCTCGATGTGGAGCCCGATTTTTCCACGCCGACGTCGCCGATGCATCGCCGGCGTCGCTGAAGCATCGATCCTTCGACCCCATCTATTCGGACCCCATCTAGGAGGCCTCTATTGGGGCTTCTAGAAGCAGAAAGCACGGCGTGAACATCAAAACTCTTGAATGCCGTACAGATGTCTTGGATCGGCGCCGGGCCCCCTCTACCTGGCGCGCGGAGCGCGCCAGGGGGCCCCCGCCGATCCAAGTAATCCGCTCTACTCGTTGTACGCATCCTTGTCCTGCTATTCCCTCCCTGCTGCTCCCTGACAGGCTTCCCCCTCCTTCTCCTCCTTATCACCGTTCTTCCGACCTACGATCTCCCCCGACTGACCAGCAGACGCGCTGGCTGGGTTGCCTGGGCATTCTGCCTGGGACTTCTGCCCCTTTGCATGGCCCCGAAGCTTAACTTTTACAACCGAGTCACGGATGGAAGCGGAGTAGTTCTTTCAATGTGGCCCCAGCCTTCACGCTTCGCACATTCTTCTCACCATCTAGCACAAGTTACCTGGATGGAGGGAGGCCGTTTTCAAAATGTGCATCTCACTTCAGTCATTGCGCACAGCAGCTACATCCATCGCACGGATGGGGACTTCAGGTGATTTCAACATGGTATTCTCATTCTATCGCCGGACATACTCGTTTCACGAGTTTTCAACATTCACACGGATGGAAGTGGATATGTGTTCGATATTTAGTTGTTGTTTGAAAGTTGAGATTGCCTCAGGCTTTGTGACCAAGTAAGCGGATTCAGTTTGAGAGCGTGTGCACGACTTGTGGGGTCCTCGATGGATACGTTCTCTGACCGCCGTGATCCTACCTCGTCGCCGCCCTGATTGCTCGAACCACGGATGACAAGTCCTTCCCGAAACGGGGCTTTCGCCTGGATTACAGGAACAGTGGCCGCGTGTCTTGGAAAGCGTTACTTCCCGCACTGCAAATGCATTCGATCTGGTACTTCCCATGAACTATTTGGTGTCGGGTGGGCGTAGTGCAACACCGTTGGTGCATGTTTGGTGTTCTCTGTTCCTTCCTATCCTCCCCATCCTCCTTATACTAATCCTCACTCTCCCTTCTCCTCCGCGTCGTGCTTCTCCCCATCCGTTTTCCTGCTCGCCGCACTCTTCCTTCCCTTCAGTCTCCCCCTCGCTCCTCCTCCTCCACAACCTCCAGGCCGATTGTCGAGATGAGTATGGGGGCACACGCTCGTCGAATCGGTGGCGGCATGGGTGTCATACATATACCAGGACATTCGCAAACCGCCTGTGATTTGGCATATAAGGGCGCGCGTTTTGGGTGAAGGGCTCATGTACATCCCAACTGGCCAATCGAGCCTCGCCCCGAGCCAGATTCCAAAGGGACTGGGGCAGGGGCCGCTTTCACCATGAGCTCCTCTGTCTCCTTCCCAGACCACCGTTTGTAGGCATCCGCTCCTATTCGCTGTGCTCGTCCACGTGTGGATGCGCGTATGACGGGCCCTGTTGCACAGGTCCCTCTCAGTGAAAACCATGTTGCTTGCGTTCGCGCCTGCGCACGGCGCGAGAGCAAAGCGCGTGTGCGTGCGTGTGTGTGTGTGTGTGTGTGTGTGTGTGTGTGTGTGCGTGTGTGTGTATGTGTGCGTGTTTGTGTGTGCGTCTAGGTTTAGCGTGGCCTTCCGTTGCTTGACCCGTGGTTGCTTTACCTTTGCGGCGTTGGAGGAACAGGTGCGTGCGTGCGTGCGCGCGTGAGAGAGAGAGAGAGACAGTGAGAGAGAGAGTGCGCTTGGCTGTCTGTGTCTGGGTCTGCGTCCGTGTCCGTGCCCGTGTGACGCCCCTCTCCGCCCGCTCCACAGGTCAAGGGGGAGAACGTGACGTTCGTGTTCACAGACGCAGAGGCGCCGCTGCAGCAGCGACGCTGGGGGCCCGGTCTGTTTCACAGTACCTGTGCGTTTGCTGCGGAGCCTTCGTGAGGGGCACGAGGCCGTGAAGGTCTCGTATCGATGGTTGTGCGGTCCAGGGCAGCGAGTCGCGGCCGGGAGAAGCGCGTAAGAAGGGGGCTCTGGTCCGACGCCAGGGTGGCCGAGTCGGTGTCGCTCGCACACTCCTGCTGCTGGAGAGGCCTGACGGCCCGCTCCGCCGACCCTGAAGGGGGGATCAGGAGGCCCCGGCAGGGCCGCGAGGGAGCCGAGAAGCGAACGAAGGTCGGGGGGGTGATGACTAGGGGGGGGGATCTCATGGCCTGGGCCATGATATTTCCCCAGACTTCATGGCGCCTCTTCTTGCTTCAACACGTCCCTGGCCACCCCTCTGGGCCGCGCACGTGCCGCTGGCCATGATTGGCGCCCCCCCCCTCTTGGACGCCCCCCTCTTGGCCGCCCCCGAGAAGGCAGGCGACGGTTTGTCTCGGAATGGCCTGAGTGGGCCCTGGAAACGGCAGGGCCGTTTTTTCACCGTTTCCGAAAAAGTGTCCCTTGAAAATGGAAACGGCAAAAAAACGGCGACCGGAAACGGCAACAAACACAGCTCCAGGATTGGAACTGGAGCGGGAGCCCGTAAAAGAACGGCGACAGAACCAGTAAAAAAACGGCGTCAGAATCCGGGAAAAAACGGCAAAACGGAACCGGTAACAAAAACGGCCTTGTCGTTTCCAGGGCCCACTAAGGAGCACCTCGAGACTGGGGAAGACACAGAACGCCGTGCCAGCTGCATCCATAGGCATTCCCGCGGCTCTCGGCCCAGGGGCGCGGACCCGAGGCCTCTTGAATGCACAAGAGGTCTCTCCTTGGTGCCCCTCGGAGGCCTCCTGTAGTGCTCCCATCGGGGGCCTCTCAGAGGGGAGTGTTTCTTGTCACCCTCTGGGCCATAACGCGCGTTATTCGACTAGACGTAAGAGTGACCTTCCGCCGGAGTGACCTTTGGTGCGGGCACAGATGGGTCCCCAGATGGCTGAGAACGAAGCAGGAGCAGCGGCTTGCGCGCCCAGGTTGGGTCCCCCCGCGGCCCACAAAAAGCCGCGCAACAAAGGTCACTCTTACCCAGGGTCACTCCTGCGTGTAGCCGAGTTATGCCCCCTACCCTGCCCCCCCCCATAACGTAATGCTCCCACCCTCAGCGCATTCCCGGCACTGCCGCAGTGCGTCCAGCACGACTGTCTGGGGGGGGGGGGGGGGGGGCGCTACGTCATGCCCCCATCCCGTTCCCTCCCCCCCCCACCCCCCTCGCCACCATAGCGCTCTTTAAGACCACGAATTTCAAAAAATGCGCTCGAAGGTTTTCGGAGGCCTCCTGGGGGCTCCTGAGCGCTTCTTCTGGTCGTGTCTCTCTGGGCCTCTTCGGGGCCTCTCGGAGGCCTGCTGGCGGTCTCGAGGTCCTCTTGGGGTAGGGAGCTCGACATGTTGGTTCGTGGTCCCCCTCTTGGGCTCATCGTTGTTGTTGGGGTTGCCAGCCGGACCTATGGGCCCCCCAACCGCCACTCCGGGACAAGAAGCCGCAGGGTGGAAGCAATAGACAAAGACCGAGCGCCTATCGAGACCACAAGGAGGAGGAGGCAGGGCGGCCAAAGAAAACAAACCCTCGTTGGCTCATCGTGGGACCCTCGTGGGCCATCTTGACGGCCTCTTTGGCCTTCTTGGGGCACTATTGGGCCGTCTCTGGACCCCTCAGGCCATCTCGTGGCGATATTGTGGGCCTCTTGGACTGTCCTGGAGCGTCGAAAGACCGAAAAGGCGAGAACGCTCGACTCGTCCAAGAAACTAGGGGCATCAATGAAATTTGCCTCTTGGGATCCTCTTGGGCTGTCTTGGAGTCCTCCTGGGTCGTCTTCGCGGGGCGGCGGCGACGACGGCGAGGGAGGAGGGGGGGGAGGAGGGAGGAGAACGAAGCTAGGAGAGGTGGCCCACGTGCTAGTCTGGAGCTGAGGGGAGGGCACACACACACACACACACACACACACACACCCTGGGAGAGCCCAGGTCCCCCCTGGCGGGGAAAGGATCAATGATCTTCCGTAGGCTGTCGACCTTGAAGCACCCCGCCCGACGACCTCGCAGCGCTCCAGTCGGGCTGGTAACTTGAGGTGGCTTCCTTTCAGAGCTTGGGGGTCGTTGAGATCGCTCCGACGGTGTGGACTCTGCAAGAGTCTTGCTAAGCCTCGCGCGCGCACACTCCGATGAGTTGGTCCGGGAGTGTGTAAGCGGCGTTGGGCGGTGGGGGATGCAAATACCTCGCGAGTGAGTTCCGGTTGATAAGAGGAAGCGAGCGCCAATTGCCGTGGGCAGCAAGCAAGGCCGTGGCAAAGCTACGGGGGTTCAGCTGCGCTCTAGGTTTTGTACATTCTTTCTTGTACATGGCGTACGGCAGGTTTGTGGCGCTTTCACGTGGTGACGACACCAGCGCAGGCGTTCAAAGTTGAACCCCCGCCGGTAGCCTGGCCCAGACTCGGCCGATATCGAGCAATCGGTGCTGTCGGAAAGCCGTGGGTGCTCAAGGTTGAACAATCCACGCGGAGTCAGACACCGACGCGTAGGTCATCTCGTCACGAATTCACCGCAGTTCAGCGTGTACTCCCAAATTTTCAGCCCTGCTCGGTAATTAGCGTGTTGCGGGCGTGGCCCGCGTCTGGTAGATCGCGTGTCTTATCCGAGTCACCTATGCCGCCTATGCCCATCAGTGACTTCTGGTTCGTCCGCGAAAGCTGGATTCTCCATTTCCCAGTGCTTGCATGTGCATCCGGTATCTACATCCAGGGTCTTGTGGCCTTGTGTCGCCCGTCAAGGAGGAGGAGGGCGAGAGAGAGGAGGAGAATGAGGGACCAGAGCCAATCATAATCAACCAGGGATGACCGCAGTAACATAATATTGCAATTGTCGTGCCTGAGTAGACTGATGCCTGCCAGGTAAAAAGCGAGGGCTTCCTGGAGTACATGAACTCGCTCCTCGCCACGGGTGAAGTCGTCGGCCTTTTTGCTAAGGACAGCATTGAATTCCCTGATTTTGACACTTTGGCACTATCCCACCGAGCAATCACGCATTGAGCCAGGTGCTGTGGTTTACGACGTTTCGGAATTTCGTGTTGCTTGCGACGCTCAGGGGCCACTGCATGTGTGCAGAGCCGGTCTGATTTCGTTCGGGCGCCCGCCAGCTCTGTCACACACATGCGTCTGGCAAGTATCATCGCGAAACATACAGCTGTCAGCATACAGCTGTCAGAACTGCCTCATGCTGATGCTGTGCCGCACCGCTTTTTCGCAAAGCTCATCGGCCAGTGGGCTGCCTCGTACCTGCGAGTCGGTTCGGTCTTGAGCAACTTCTGTTCTGCCGCATCCAGCGTCTAATCCAGCATGGTGGCCCTGCCTTGCGGGGGACCTGCTCGCAAGGCCTCACATCCAAGGGAACAGTAGGTTTAAGTCGGGCCCGTCCCTCTACAGGAGGAACATGAAAAAACAGTAGAAAATTTGTATGGGGACTTTGGCTATTTTTGTTCATTTGGGAGGTAGTTTTTGAGTATTTTTAATTTTTCGCCCAAAATCCCACTGTAGGGGGGCACGCCCGACTCAACGGCAGGTGCAGTGACTGCGTCGGAGGGATCTCGCTTTGCGTGTTGGGAGGCGGCGTGAACGTCGGCCGCGACTCGCTGGCTCAGCGTGCTCGCGCCGCCGGCTCTGGCCCACCACGCCTCGGCGCGACACGCCGGCCAAGCTCCCGCTCCCCGAGAGGGAGGAGGAGGAGGAGGAGGGAGAGGAGGAGGAGGAGGAGGAGGAGGAGGAGGAGGAGGAGGAGGAGGAGGAGGAGGACGAGGACGAGGAGGAGGAGGAGGGGAGGACGAGGACGAGGAGGAGGAGGAGGAGGAGGAGGAGGAGGAGGAGGAGGAGGAGGAGGAGGAGGAGAGTGAGGGGGAGCCACGAGCCCCTCCCGGCCTCCCGCCCCCCCGGGGTGGCGGAGAGCGACGCGCTGCCTGCCTGCAGGGCCCGGCGCGCCGCCGGGGCCGACGCGGGGGCACGCCGAGCGAGCGTTGTTTGTTGACCGTGCCGACCGTGGGCGCCCCAAAGGAGTCAGGAGGGGAAAAAAAACACACAGACACAATGAATCGTCGATTTTCCCAGAAAATATGGGGAAATATGGGAAGTGGGGGGGAAGACAAAGACCCAGAAAATATGGGAAAGTATGGGGAATCCTTTTATGTGTGTGTCTTTATTTGTGTGTCCCAGGGCCCTTTCAAAGAGCTTGCCATCGGCGTCACCCCGGCATGCAGAGGCCGGGTGTGCGTCGCCCCCCCCCCTCGCCGAGCGAGCGCTTTTGTTGACCGTGCCGACCGTGGGCGCCCCAAAGGAGCTTGCCGTCGGCGCCACCCCGGCCTGCTGAGGCCGGGTGTGCGTCGCTCCCCCCCTCCCCCCAGTCGACTAGACATAAGAGTGACCTTTCGCCGGAGTGACCCTTGGTGCTGGCCCAGTGGGGTCCCGATCGCCGAACGCGAAGCGCTAGGAGCGTCTTGCGCGCTTGTGTTTGCTCCCCCCCCCCCGCGCCCCCCAAAAAGCTGCACACCAAAGGTCGTTCTTGCCCAGGGTCACTCTTGCGTGTAGCCGCTCCAGGGGCGACGGCGCACGACGAGAAATCTTACGGTGCTGGTTCCGTGGAGGGTGCTCGCGGGCCATGCCGCCCGCGGAGCGACCTGCTGCAATCTGCAGGCCAGCCACAATTGGGGGAGCTGTGGTCCTTACCCCCCCCTGGGGGACCCATCAATTTCGACACCCCTCTCGAGAGATCGTCGATGCGATGGGTTCCCCCAGGGGGGTGAGGACCACAGCTCCCCCAGTTATGGCTGGTCGCATCTGTTTGTGCTATGTGTTCGGTTGGGGTATGGGTCTTCGCCCTCGGTCCCTGTACGCGGCGTACCTTTTCCTGCACGTCCACTTCGGCACCGCCTGCACCCCGGGCCCCGCCCGCTCCGGCCGCCTGAGGCCCCGCCTTCCTGTGCCCTGTCGCCCTGATTAAAGTTGTGTGTAGCCCGCCTAGCTTTTAGCGGAAGAGGTTCGCTCTCGCCCCACAGATCAAAAAATGTGTTCGGTTGGGGCGCATGCCTCCTAGAACACACCTCTGCGGCGAGCACACGCTGGACGTGAGAAGAAGCGGGCCTTCTCAGACGGCTCGGAAGTCCCCCTGGCCTTCCCAGAAGTGTTCTGAGCATGTCCCGAGGACGCTGGAGACGCAGAAAACTTTTCAGAAGGCTGGAGGCCTTTTGAGAAGCTCCGCCGCCGCCTTCTGAGAGGGCCTTTCCTGCACACTTCCCCCCCTCGCTCGCCGCCGAACATAGTACTAGTATTAAGCCAGGAATGTCCCTCTACAGGAGGAATATTGCGAGAATCGAAAAGAGATCGTCACGTGACGTTTTCCCGTGCTCTTCTGAGATTTTACTTTTGTGTGTTGAGAGTTTTTTGTACTATCTGACAGATTCTTTTTCCCAAAAACTCGGGGGTGGACAGAACCCCCAACAGTGACACGTCGATTAGTGAATTGTCCGTTTTCGGTTTTCGAGAGGGCGCCGTGGCCGTTATTTTCCAGGCTTGCGCCCGCCAGGTTTGGGCCCGAAGTCGTTTTCACGAAACCACGTTTTGCTAAAGGGAGGTTTGTCCATCCCCGAAAATGCGCTTGCAGGAGAGCGTGCCCTTCCAAGTACTGATTTGCCCTGGAGCGCCCAGCGCTGTGGGCTCCCAAAAGGCCCCCCGTGCGAGCGCGCGGCAGCGCGCGGCAGCGCGCGGGGACGTGGGCCGCGGCACGCCGCCCAGGACGAGCGCGACGCCATGTGCGGAGAGGCGGGGCGCCGCTGCCACGCTTCTCCGCCCTTCTCCGCGTGCCAGAGTGGCCAGATGAGCCAGAGGACGAGGAGGAGGAGAGGGGAGGAGGAGGAGGAAGAGGACGAGGAGGAGTGGTATGAGGAGGAGGAGGAGGAGGAGGAGGAGGAGGAGGAGGAGGAGGCGGAGGCAGAGGAGGAGGAGGCTCGGAGGAGGCGGAGGAGGAGGCGGAGGCGGAGGCGGAGGCGGAGGCGGAGGAGAAGGAGGCGGAGGAGGAGAAGGAGGAGGCGGAGGAGGAGGAGGAGGGCGCGGGTCCTGACGAGAACGGGCAACACCGGCCGAAAGCAGCCCGCGCTCGGCAGGGCGATGTGCCACACATCCTCTTCGCGACCTGTACCTCACCATGTTCCTGCTGCGCCTTCTTTGTGCTTCCGTTCTTCTGATCCTCTTCATTCTCCCCTTTATCCCTGGAGACGAAGCAACCGTAACATCACAACGGCGTTGGCCGCTATCTGTTTCCGATGGTTGTAGGACGAAGGGGAGAACGAGAAGTTTGCTCATGCTGTGTGGGCGAGGCGTTGCGCGATTGTTTGCCATGTCTGCGATGTCCCGCACAATACGCACGATCCTGGTCATATGCTCCCGAACGGCCGGCAGCCTGCAAGCGTACGTTTGAGGTTTGGAGCGTGATCGAAGTGTAGCAGAATCCTTTAACCGGAGAGTCTGTTTCAATTTCGGGTCGTGTTGTGCTTGACACGCGTGCAAGCGATGCGAAGCTGCGCAAGAGCGAGAAACATCCGGGCCTCATCGAGGCAGAGGTGCGAACATGCATTGCTCCCCTGCGGCGGGCTGCGGGCCTTTGGTTGTCCCTGGTTGTCCCGAGTTCCGTGGTTGTGCCGTGGTTGCCCCGTGGTTGTTCCGTGGTCGTCCTGTGGGCGCCTTGCGGTTGTCACGCGGTTGTCCCGTGTTTGTCCCGTGGTCGTTCCGTGGTTGTCCTGTGGTTCCTTTTTGGGTTGCCCTCGGTTGTCTTGTTGTTGTCCACTGTTTGTACTGTTTTTTTGTCACGCGGCTGCCCCGTGTGATTGTCCTGGGTTTGCCTGTGGTTGTCTTGCGCCTGTCTTGTGGTTGTCCTTTGGGTGGCCTGCTTACAGAAAGGTAGGTACACAGTGATACCTATACTGTACACAACCAGTGAGGTAGAGAGATCAATTGATAGTGCGATTGGTCGATGGGTCTCGGAGGAAGAACAGGTACCCATACCTCTACTCGTCCCTCGTTTTTCCCCTTGTTGGACCTCCTGGGAGTCCGTCGCCGCCACCGCTAGAATCGTCTCGGAATCCTGGTCAGAACGCAACCTTGGAGAGGCCTGGGGAGTAGCGGTATCGGTACCTCTTGGTTTCCCTTGGATTGGTCGTGAGAGTGATCGATAGACCGTGGGACCGGCAGGTCCCGATGCCGACAGGTAATGAGACCAGCATTTCACAGATGAGTTGTTGGCGAGGCTGGGCTGGAAACCGTAGGACCGACATCTAGTCAGACCAGCTTGTAGATCGATAGAGTGATCGGTCGTTTGACAGTTGGGCTCGTAGATGGCAACCTTGAGCTACACATAAAGAGATGTCGACGTATACATTGAGCCCGATCGATGCCTGTGTCGATTGATGGACAGCAATGTCGATAAACACTTGCACAACGATAGATGTGTATGGATTTCGAGAGCAGTGAATAGCCAGGCCGATGCACTTGAAGTTCAAACGGCACATCTTGCCTTTCATATATAGACTAAGTAACATGGTGGCCAATACATATTTGTATTGCGATACGCGTTCTCAGCTAATGTAGTACCCCGCAGTTACGGACAAGAGTGAGGGTGCGGGCGCGGGGTGGGTCGCGGGTGGGTCAGAGGTGGGTCGCTGGTGGGTCGCGGGCTGGCCCGCGGGCGGGACGACGACAACAAACAATACACAACAAATAAAACACAAACGACAAACATCAGCAGCAGCAACAACAAAGACAACAACAACAATATCAACAGCAACAACCATATCAACATCAACAACAGCACCAACCACAACAGCAATTATCTTGTCACCCGAGTGCTCGATGCTTCCATATGCAGCATGCATCCATCATGATCGCTCCCCCTCATGGTAGCTTTGCTCTTGCACGCGGGGGTCCGATATTCCTTCTCCCAGACCTCCCGCCCGAAGAGGTCTTGACAACACCTCTTACGAGGTATTCCAACATCTGCGGCCCGGATGGCACATCACGTTCGCAATCTCCTTTGCCCAGGCCTTGCTTCTAGGTATCCAGACGTCTCAGTGGCCTAAGACATCAGGGAGAGGCCTCACAACCTCTGGGGGAGCCTCGTAAAGAGCCCCCCAGAGCCCCTGAGAGAATCTCCGAAGCTTTGGCCCCTAGGCTCGACCCCTTCCTGGGGACCGGTTTTGCGTCGGCCGGTTTCTGATGGCGCACGGGCTCGTCGTCGTCGTCGTCGTCGTCGTCCCTCTCCTCCTCCCCGCACGCCTACAAACAAAAATTCTGGCCCGAAATGTTTCCAAGAGTGCCACGAGGCACCCGACGGCCTCCAGAACACGGCGACGACGACGACGGCGGCGGCGGCGGCGACGACGACGACGGCGACGACGCCACGCCCCAGGACACGAGCGCGAGCGACGTCGCTCGGAGGAGGCGCGAAAGCGCGAAAGCGCACTCAGGGTGCCCAACACTAACAATTGTCTAGCGACGATAACGAAGGCGACGACAACGACGACGACGACGACGACGACGACGGCGGCGGCGGCAGGGGCGGTGGCGGCGGCGGCTGCTGCGGCGACGACGGTGACGACGTCACGCCCCAGGACACGAGCGAGAGCGAGGTCGCGCGGAGGAGGCGCGAGAGCGCGACAGTGCATTCAGGGTGTCCAGCAATAGCAAGTGTTTAGTTTTCAAGATTCGATAGGGACGGGGGGAACTTCAGGGCCTCGTGGGAGTTTTCACTAGAACCGGAGGACGCATCGAACGGGAACGTCGATGTTTGTAGGGGGTCCTGAGGCGGGACTGCCAGTCTTGAGGTCAAAAGCATAGAAGTATCGGGCGGAGGCGCTGATTTTGTTGAAAAGGTGGCTTGGGGGGGCGAGCGAGGGCCCCGGCCCCGAGTGAGAAAAGAGGAAGTATCGAGCCGGAGCATTGTCGTTGTTGTTATTGTTGGGGCGCCGGTTGTGGCTGATACCAGAAAGGCTTGGGCGTGGGTTTAATTTGCAAAGCAACGGCTGCCGGCGTCTAAGCGAGAGCGCCGAAGCGCATTCAGGTTGGCCAACTCGAATGATTAATCGTTTCGCAGTTAGGGGGCAACGGCAGAAATCCACGCCGTGGAAGCCCACTTTAGTCACGTGCACACGGAAGTTGAATGACCGCTCGGCCACTTCACTCCGATTTTTACATGCGTAAACAAAAACGCTGCCTAGTTGTAGGCATAGTCACCTCGGAATAGTGTGACATATTTAAAATAGGAAAGGTACGGATTCCTTTCACGATTATGTACACATCAAATGCATACCGTATACGTACACATGATTGTAGACGCTTATAAATATGAATATGTACATACGTATACATACATATACATACACATCTCAGAGAAGGGGGCCGAACGGTCATTCACTTTCCCTGGGCGCGTGGCTGGAGTGGGTTTCCGCGGCGCGGGTTCTTGTTGTTTGTTGTTTGTTGTTTGTTATTGGTTTTCGTCGCCCCACCCACGACCCGGCCCGCGAATCACCCGCGACCCACCCGCGACTCGCACGCGGCCCTGCCGCAACCCACCCGCAACCCACCTTCGACCCGCCCTGCGACCTGCCCGCGGCACGTTCGTGACACACTGGCGACCCAACCCGCGTCCGCCCTTCCGCAAAGGCGGGGTATGCACCTTAGGACAATGAATGCCCGTGCGACCCTTTCTTGTTATATATATATATATATATATATACACACAAATACACGTACATCCATACGTACATACATACATACATGTGTGTGTGTGTGCAGGGGGCCGTTTTTGGGCCGCTGGGGGGATTCTTCGGGCTTTCGGGATTCCTTTTGGGCCGGGAATATTTGATGTTTGATTTGCGTTCTCCCTCTAGGCCTCAAGTGGGGCCGTATTGGGGCGATGTTTGGCCGTGTTGGGCCCTGTTTGGACCGTCATGGAACTTTTTTGGGCCGTCCTGGGGCCGTCGCAGGGGCCTTTTGGGCAGTGTTTGGGCGGCCTGTCGGTTTTCAGGGCCGGAAACTCGAGAACACGGAAAACCCAGAACCAATCAAACAATCACAGAAACGGCATTGGTTTTTGTCTCTCGGGGCCGTCCTGGGAAGGCTGTTGGATTTTTCTTGGGGCGTCTCGAAAACGTCTTTGGGCGTTTTGGAGCCATCGCAGGCGTCTAGGTCCAATATTTCAGTGATTCAGGACCGTCTTGGGGCGTTCTTTAGGCCACGGAAGGCAGACTTGGAAATTCCGGAGTCCGTCGTGCACAGACCCGCCCCCTTTAAATGAGATGTTGGACCCTCGGGGAGGTCGAAAAGGAGCCGGGGATAACCAATCATCTCACACGCCTGCTAGCCCCCGGCAAGCTTGGGCCGGTGGATTTCTTGTAAACGCGGTGCAATCAATGTGGCGCAATCTGGGTCGTACAACCCTTGTGGTGCTGTCTATATGGTGCAGCCCATGTGGTGCAAATTACGTTGTGCAGTCCAAACATGCAAAGCAATGCAGAGCGATGCCAAGCAATGTGGGGTAATGCGCAGGCCCTGACGCTGGCTAGCGACGGGGCGGCGACGGCGACCACGGAACCGTCAGACCAACCCGGAGGCTCAATCGATGGACGGCGACGGGGCGGCGACGGCGACCAGAGAGCCAAACCGACCAGCAGGCCCAGCTTCTTGTGACAAGCGACAAACGAGTGCCAAAGTTTTAAGGGAAATGTTCATTCATATTGACATCGGCGCGCACGGGATTCCATCGACCATGTAGTAGTAAGGTGATGGATAGATAGTGAGATACGGGGAGATAGAGGATCGTTGGACAGATGTCGCCATCACCGGATAAATCTACTGCGATTCCGAGCGGCGCCAATCTCAAACAGGACGTTGCGCCCCGCCCCCTTGCCAACCTGCTCACCAGCCTGAGGGTGGCACCGTCTGTATTTCACATGTTTGCCCCGCGCATCAGATGCAGGGGGGCAGGGAAACAGGTGCTCGGGGAGCAAGCGTTTGGGCAACTGTAGAAGCAAATTCGAAGTGATTCGAGAGGTTCCGCGGGATGTGCGTGTGCGTGTGTGCGCGTTGCGCGTGCTAGGTGAGGAACGACTTTGTCAAGGACAACCCCTCAGTCGAGGAGAACTTGTTGAACATGTATCAGTACTTCATGGACCTCCGCCGTCGTGCTCGCCCACGCTCTGTTCGATCGCAGGCATGTAAGCCCTTCGCAGTGGCACGGCCTTTCATGTGTATGTACATGCACGATAATGTACGGCATGTTCTGTCAGATTATATATACATATATTTACATGCATGAATGCATATTTGTCTAGCGCGTTGCCCATATCTCCTGAGGCCATTGTTGAGACTACGTGGCGGTTCGTTCGACGCGAGCCAGTGCACATCACATGCTCACAATTGCAGCGATAGTCCAATGTGCGCGCACATGTAGCATTACCCATGCATTCCGCTGGTGATGCATCGTTTGCGATGGGCACCACACGTGTGACGTAATGTGTAGTGGCGTGGGCGTGCACTCTCCCAGAGGACGGGATGGGACGGCATCGACACGAGACCATTCAAGTTTTGGTGCAAGCATGGCTGGAACAGTTGTGCTCCTATTCGGAGCAAGGTAATGCACACAGGGCCGATGAACACGCTAAGTGCGTCTGCAGACTATGGGATGAACAGGCTGAATCCCCACATTGCTTTCGGCTAGAAGAGGGCCGTCTGGAAGTGCGTCTGCAGATTATGGGGGAATGTTCATTCGAGCTCGGATCGTCCCTGTGGCAAGATTCTATACTTGCGAAGCGCAAGTTCTCCTTGCGTTCGGATGGTACCCGGGTTTCCTGCTGGCCAGGTGACGCGGTTATCATGCTGTGTTGACGTTTCCTCCTCGTGCTAGTCCATTTCCTCATTCTCGTTTTCTCCCTGCTACCCCCTCCCTCCCTACATCCCTCCCCATTTCCTCTCTCCTGCCCCCTGCCAGTTTCCTCCGCCCTACTCTCCCCGCCTCATCCGTCCCGTTTCGCAGATTCTTCCATGCCAAATTTGTTCCAGGTAAGACATTGGCCCGTCAGCATGTGCCCCGCGGGAATTTCTCATCACCCGGTGGCCCCAAGGAGCCACAGAAGATCTGGGGCATCTCAGGGCCTTCAGTGATCGACGAAGAATGTGCGCCCCCACGACCTCTTATAGCGAGGCGTCTTACCGCAAGCGTCCACTGTAAGCCATCAGGGACGCATTGACCAGTGGGTGGCAGGGCGCGCACGGCAAAGTCGCCCGCGAGTTGCACAGAGCCAGTGGGCGCCAGTGCTGCCAGGCGAGGACACCCTGTGTTCACTCCTGGCCGCCGAGCTGCCACAAGCACGGCTACGGCGCGCCTTCGATCGCCGGACATTTCTTCGGTGAACAACGGCATGCCAGAGCACCTACATCTATGGGTTGACTCCCGGGGGCGTACGGCCAAGACGCTGAAGTGAGGCCACATAGTGCCCAGGAGAGGATCTGGCTCCCTGGCCGTCCCTAAGGTCTAGGGCGTGGAACTGACCTCGAGGCCGATGCTCGCCGTGGCAACGAGAGCCTCTTCGTTCCTAATTGAGCGCTCGTCATGCATGGTGGCACGATGGCTGTAGTTTTAGATAGGGAATGTCCTCCTACGCGCGGCTTTCGAAGGAGAAGCGACAACTGGTCAAACCAAATACAAAATTGACAAGCAATAATCGAACAGTCGTCCCCAATTTGTTTGACTTGACTGTCTTTGAATATTCCTCCTGCAGAGGGACACGCCCGACTTAAGTGTAGTTGCACCAGGTTGGGCTAACACTGCTTAGCAACAGGAGTTGCAGCCTGAGCTACAGGCAGTGTGGAGCAGCGACGCTCTCACAACAGGGCAGATGCGAGGCAGTCGTGCGAAAGAGCAATGCCAGGACAGGCTGCGGGACAACCTGCACGTGGCGCTGTGCTTCTCCCCAGTGAACGCGAAGTTCCCCATCAGGGCACAGAAGTTCCCCGCGATCTTCTCGGTCGGGCTGGGTGGGGGGTCTCGCGTGTCGAGGTGGTGTGCGACACCCGACTTCTGTCCCGACGGCAAGTCCCATCAGGGCACAGAAGTTCCCCGCGATCGTCTCGGTCGGGCCAGGTGGGGGGTCTCGCGTGCCGAGGTGGTGTGCGGCGCCCGACTTCCGTCCCGACTGCATGTCGGAGTTGTGGCGGCAGTCGCACTGGTGAGCGGGCCGTGATGCTTGAGTCGCATGACCGACGCATGTGTGCACGGAGGAGGAGTAGGAGGAGGAGGGAGGAAGGAGGAGGAGGAGGAGGAGCAGGAGGAGGAGGAGGATCGGGGTTAGGCCGATGAGGATCGGGTGAACGGGTGCGACCTGTGATGTATACAGGGTGGCAGAGGGCGAACATAGGGAGCGGAGGAGGCCAGGGGATGGGAGCAGGAGCAGGAGGGCGAGAGGGGGGTGGGGAGAGAGGGGCGGAAATTCCTCCCTCCACTTTTCCTCCTTATCCCCCTCCTCCTCCTAATCCTCCTCCTCCTCCTCCTCCTCTTGCCGCTCCTCTCACTCCTGTTCCTGCCGCTCCTCGGCGCCACATCCGACATCCGACGCCTTCCACCCATCCCTTCCCGCTGCCTTGGCGATGGGTGTCTTGGCGGACGTGGAACTCCCAAAACACCGGATCGTGTCTGGCGCAATCAGAAGGGGGTGGCGGACGAGGAAGAAGATGACGAGGGTGAGGAAGGAGGAGGAGGACGAGGGTCCCCCCGCGGCCCCCCAAAAGCCGCGCACCACAGGTCACTCTTACCCAGGGTCACTCCTGCGTGTAGCCGACTTATGATCGGGTGTTGCTAGAAGTGCCCCTGGCCCAAGGTACCCCCCAGCTTTTCGCTCCATTCTGGAGCCCCTGGGGCCCTCTTTGGGCCTCGTGAGGCGTACCCTGGAGGCCATCTGGGCCACTCCGAGAATCCTGGGGTTTCCTTGGGCCAGGGGTACTTCTAGCAACATCCGATATGAGCCAGCCCGTCCCTACCCACCCCTTCGACCACCCGCACATACAGACGAGGCTGTCTGGGCTTGCCCGCGCGGATTGCCCTCGGGCTCTCCTCCTCGGTCTGGTCGAGGGGGGGCCCTTTTTCCACGCATCCCCCCCTTCAGGGTCTATCTTGATCCGATAGACCCGATTCGGCATCGCGTCTGGAATCCTCGATCCGATTCGGTCCCGACGTTCCGGCGATCCGATGCAGCCCAATGCTTACATGGCGTTGTTGTGCATCCTGGCGCGGCCGATCCAATTCGATTTCGACTTAGTGCCGATGCAGACTGATCCGACGCTCATGCCGATCCGACCCAGTTCCCCGATTCGAATCCTGCCTCTCTCCTTCGATTGCTGGCCTGGCCCAGTAATGCTCCAGGAGGTCTTCGGCCCCAGAGCACTGGCGTGGCGAAGTCTTGCAAGTGTCGACCCCGCTGCCTGGGTTCTTCGAGCGCCCCCGGGGGCCCGAGCTCCGGAGGAGCGGACGGCGCCCCCACGTTAGCTCGAGGCTCAGGCTCGGCCAGAGCGGCCGCAGGCGTCAACGCTGCTGCGCCCGCTTCAACCCGCGGTGGCCGGATCGCGCGCTGCCACCGATGACCCCATTCCTCTCGCAGCTGGTGGCGTGGCTCTGCTTGGCAGCGCGTGCAGCCGGACGCTCCGAGGTCGCAACGGGCTTCAGCCTCGTGGACGAGGACGGGCGGGACGTTCTCTCTGCGGCCGCGGCCCACGACGCGCTTGACGAGGGGTACCGTCCGTCGGGCAGCGTGTTGGTGCTCGCCTTCCAGTCGCACAACAGGGCCTTCGGGGATGGACAGAACCCCCAATAGTGACACCTCGATTAGTGAATTGTCCGTTTTCGGTTCTCGAGAGGGCGCCGCGGCCGTTATTTTCCAGGCTTGCGCCCGCCAGGTTTAGGCCCGAGGGCGTTTTCGCTAAACCACGTTTTACTAAAGGGGGGTCTGTCCATCCCCGAGGCCTTCAAGTACAAGCTGTACCGCCAGGCCACGTCGTCCTCTGGCGGCAAGGTCGTGGTGCACGGCGAGGGCGGCCAGAAGACGGAGCGTGCCCTCGGCCGGCCGGTCACCTTCAGGAGCCCCGGCCGCGACGCGGTGCTGACCGCGGTGGGGCAGAGCTTCACGGGCACCATCTTCGTTGGACCCGTGATATTCGACATTCGGCACCAGCACAGCAGCGCCGCTCTCGAGGTGACGCGCTTCGACCCCGACGAGGCCAAGCCGTCCGCGGACTCCGGCGTGGGCAGCCTGCGCCCGAACGGCTCGCTGGAGCAGGCCGACGTGGACAGGCGCTTGTCGATCCTCAATCCCGAGGCGATCGACCAGTGGACGAATTGTTATCCTGGAGAGGAGACGATGCGTACCTTCAAATTCGGCGCAGTTATCACGTCCAACGTGTGGCGAGACGAGAATTTTCAGACTGACCAAGAGGCAGAGGACTGGGTCCACGCTATGGTCGCCAACGCGAACATGGCGTACGAACCCCAGCTCAATATTCACCTCCAGATGGGCAGTCTTGTCATTCAGCAGACCCACGACGGCGCCCCAAGCTGGGACCAAGGTAGCACATGCCCGAAGTCAATTACTGACCAGTTGTGGGCGCTGGTCGCTTGGGAGAGTTCTGCAGCTAATCCAGACTCCACGATGGGCGTGTGGCATCTGTTCGACAATTGCTACGCGAATTCTGGCTTCATCGGCCTGGCGTGGATAGGGGTGTTGTGCTACGATTGGGGGTACAACACAGGAGTCACGTGGCTGAGCAGAGGAAATTATGCGTATCCCACTTGGCACATCATGGCACATGAGCTGGGACACAACTTCGGAGCCCAGCATTCGTTCGAGTACGGCCAGGGCAAAACAGGTGGCATCATGGATTATGGCGACGGCAGTCTAAATGGCGTGTATCGGTTCAACGACCTCCGCAAATCTGAGATTTGCGGTCAGATCGCTTCCCAAGTCAACAGTTGTTCGGGGTTCTCGGTTTTCGAAGCCGAGTGCGGCAACCGAATTACAGAGCCAGGTGAGGGCTGCGAGTGCAGTGATGGATCGCAGGCTTGCTCGGGGTGCTGCGGCTGCCAGGTGCAGCTGCAAGTCGGTGCGCTCGCGACGCCGATGGAGTGCTCGTACGGCGCCCTCGGCCACGGTGGCTGCTGCAGCCCGGCGGGCATGTTCCAGCCGGTTGGCTTCGCGTGCACGCTTGGCGACGCAGACGGCTATTGCAACGAGGGCGTATGCGTCACCCAGCACGTCTGCCAGGACAACAGCTTTTTCGACAGCTACTGTGGGCTCGAGGCGAACGGTTGTAAGATCAAGTGCACCCAGGCGGGAGACGGCACGTGCTTGAGCCTCAGCAGTTGGGAAGTGAACGGCCATCCCATCAACAATGTCCCCGACGGAACGCCTTGCCAGGGGACTGGTTTTGCGGGCACGTGCAGCGCTGGCGAGTGCAAGCACCCTGATGTGGTCACGATCGCCCTTCCAGTGACGACAGGCGCTCCAGCGGACCCCAACCCTCATTCAACCGAAACAGAATACAGCGGGTGCGTGGGGTTCGCCAACCGCGGCTTCCTCGGCCACGCAGACGTGGCAGTCTTCCTCCAGGGCGTATCTCTGATTCAGTGCAACATGCAGTGCGCGAACGACTGGCAGTGCCACAGCTTCATTCACAGGGCGGACGTGGGGTTCTGCGAGCTTTGGTCGAACAAGAACTTGGTGGAGGATTTGGCGGTTGTACCAGGCTACGACACTTACATCTGCGATGCATACGCTGCTGGTTTCGACTTCCTCGACGCTGAGTACTATCAGGACGCTGACGTGGGCTTCCACGGGGTGAATGTCCCTGCTCGGGAGCGCAGCGGAGACAGCGGGTTCACCCGAAGCACTTGCTACAAGACGTGCAAGACAGACCCTGGCTGCCACACGTTCGTCTTCGTCGAGAGGACCGGCAGCTGCCAGCTTTACTCTTCTGAGATATCTGGGACTGACGTGGTGTACAAGGACCCGAGCGAGGGTTACAGCACCTACACCCTGCCCTGCCACGGCCGAGGTAAGAACTGCCCATGCCGCGATGACCCGGATGGCACCTGGAAGATCCGAGTGCCGTGCCAGTGCGATGCGACCGCCAACCCTTTCGAGAACGAGTGCGGCATCAACAAGTATTGCTACGATGGAACGTGCGCCGACTCTCCGAAGCGCCGGTTGTCCAGCGGATGCGCGTCGACTCCGTCCCCACCCGCTGCAGCGACCGCCACACCGACCAGCGCGCCGACTGCTGCACCGACCAAGGCGCCGACTGCTGCACCGACCGCCGCACCGACCAGCGCACCGACTGCTATGCCGACCAGCTCGCCGACTCGTGCGCCGACCAGTTCACCAACTTCCGTGCCGACCAGCGCACCGACCGCCGCTCCGTCCAGCGCGCCAACCGCTGTACCGACCGCCGCACCGACCAGCGCACCGACCGCTCTGCCGACCAGCTCGCCGACTCGTGCGCCGACCAGTTCACCAACTTCCGTGCCGACCGCTGTACCGACCGCCGCACCGACCAGCGCGCCGACCGCTGCACCGACCGCCGCACCGACGCGCCCACCGACCCCCGCGCCGACGGGCGAAACTCCCGCGCCGACGGCACCGACCGCCGCACCGACCGCTCTGCCGACCAGCTCGCCGACTCGTGTGCCGACCAGCTCGCCAACCCCCGTGCCGACAGATGCACCGACCGCCGCACCGACCGCCGCGCCGACCGCTGCACCGACCGCCGCACCGACGCGCCCACCGACCCCCGCGCCGACGGGCGAAACTCCCGCGCCGACGGCACCGACCGCCGCACCGACCGCTCTGCCGACCAGCTCGCCGACTCGTGTGCCGACCAGCTCGCCAACCCCCGTGCCGACAGATGCACCGACCGCCGCACCGACCGCCGCGCCGACCGCTGCACCGACCGCCGCACCGACCGGCGCGCCGACCGCTGCACCGACCGCCGCCCCGACCAGCGCACCGACTGCTCTGCCGACCAGCTCCCCGACTCCCGCGCCGCCAGGCGCGACTCCCGCGCCGCCGACCGATGCACCCACCGCCACACCGACTGCCCTGCCGACCAGCTCGCCGACCAGCTCGCCGACCAGCTCGCCAACACCCGGGCCGACAGCTGCGCCGACCGCCGTGCCGACTGCTACACCGACGGCGGCACCGACGCCGTCACCGACGAGGGTATGGACTACGCTCACAGCCACCACAACCACGGTGAAGTACTTGGTGCGTGTGGGTATGTCTGTTTCCAGCACGGGCACATCAGATGAGGTGGAGTCCTCGGTTACTTCTTTCGTGACCAGTAAGCACGGCGTCGCCCCAGACAGCGTTACTGCCACTGCTTCTGCCAGCCGGAGGAACGTTGCGGCGTCGACCCAGTGGCACGTGGATTACGATCTCCTTCTAGAGAGCGAGTCGGACGCATCGGCCCATTTGTCGATTGCGCACCAACTCTCCACGAACGTGGAGGGTACCCGCGCCGATCTTGCCCAAACCTTCAATGAGTCAGGGTTGACGATGGACGTAGCGAGCTTTGCGATCACTGCGCCAGATGAAGTGCAGGTGTACCGGTCTTGCTACAATACTGACGTTGGGCTCAAAGACCCGTTCGAAGATGGTTGCGACACGTACCGCCGCAACCCAGACTTCTGCGGGATCTACGACGACGCCGATTTCAGTTCTGACAACCTGTGTTGCATTTGCGGAGGAGGCAGCGACATGGAGCCAGACTGGACGCCCGCCACTGAGGAGCCCATACTGCCGCCCGAGCCCGGATGCGTCGACACCGACGGCGCCAACAGAGACAGCACCGGGGACGCCTGCTCGGTCTACGCCATGGACCCGGTGCACTTCTGCGGCGAGTTCGACGATGACGACTTCAGCTCGAAGAAGAAACGTCTGCGTAAACATAAGCTTTTGACTGTTCGTTCGGATCTCTTGTCTCTTGGATCGGCGCTGGATCCCCCCCCCCTGGCGGCACCTGCGGCGGCACCCCTGGCGCGCTCCAGGGGTCAAGGGCGCAAAAGCCAACCCGACCCCCATCATTGGCACGTGCTGAGCGGGCCTGGAGGTCCACGAAACGTCGGGCGGCTCTATAGGACGAGGATGGACCCGTTCTGGAGCGTTCCGGAACGCTCTCAGAGCGTCCAGAGATTTGTCGAGGTACAGTCGGGGCCCTGAAGAAGGAACCCTTTTCGTTGGGGAGGGGCTCCGCATTCCTTAAGTGTTTCACAGCTTGCCTCGGGCTTTCCTGGTGTCTTCGGCAGGGAATCGAAGGGTTCACTTATGGAAAAAAAGGGGCCTCATTCCTTATCTAGGGTTCCTCAGGTCAACGCCCCGACGGTATCCTCGCCCGAGTCTGTTCCTCGTCCTGTTCGCCCTGTTCGTCCCTGTTCGCCCTGTTCGCCCTGTTCGATCCCTGTTCGATCCCTGTTCGATCCCTGTTCGCCCTGTTCGATCCCTGTTCGCCCTGTTCGATCCCTGTTCGCCCTGTTCGATCCCTGCTCGCCCTGTTCGCCCTGTTCGTCCTGTTCGTCCTGTTCGTCCTGGCTCCGTCTCAGAGAACGGCCCTGCCCTGCTCGATTCCTGCCCCGCGTGCGTTCACCCAACGGCTCCGCCGGTCGGGGCGCCTGCTCTGATGGGCCTGGTTTCACCACCACCATAAGGTGGAGGGGGAGGGGGCCTTCCTCCTCCCCCTCCTCCTCCTCCTCCTCCTCCTCCTCCTCCTCCTCCTCCTCCTCCTCCTCCTCCTCCTCCTCCTCCTCCTCTCCTCCTCCTCCTCCTTCCTCCTCTCCTCCTCCTCCTCCTCCTCCTTCCTCCTCCTCCTCCCTCCTCCTCCCCCCTCCTCCTCCTCCTCCTCTCCTCTCCTCCTCCTCCTCCTCCTCCTCCTCCTCCTCTCCTCCTCCTCCTCCTCCTCCTCCCCCTCCCCCCCTTCCTCCCCCTCCCCTCCTCCTCCCCTCCTCCTCCTCCTCCTCCTCCTCCTCCTCCCTCCTCCTCCTCCTCCTCCTCCTCCTCCTCCTCCTCCCCCTCCAACTTATGGTGGTGGTGGTGGGAAACAGGCCCATCCTGCTCTGAGGCTGGCTTCCCCTTGCTCCCTGGGGCGGCCCAGGCGCCGATCCGGGCAAGGGACCCGCGCGGGCCTCCGCAGCAAAAGCTCATGCCCCGCGCCGCCCTTCCTTCTTCGCACCAGCTCCATGGCCATGTGCTGCGCCTGCCGCCCCTACGCCCCTCCCACCCCGGCCACCAGCCCGACCGCGGCGCCCGCGGCCCCCACGCCCGTGCCACCCCCGCCGCTCGTGCCCACGCCGGCGCCCGGCGACGGGGTGCTCGACGGGGCCACCCCGCACGGGCTCTCCGCCGCGTGCGCCCTGCTGGCCGGCGCGGCCTGCGCGCTGAGCGGCCTGGCCCAGGGGCTCTGAGGGCCGCGGCGCTGGGGCGCCGCCGCTGGCCTCGCGTTCGGTCGGGCCTGTCCCCCTGCAGGGGGATTTTGGACGAAACATGGAAATTCTCCAGAAGATTCCCCCACATGGTCAAAAAATGCTCCAAAAATCGTCCCCCGATTGTTTTTGGACTATTTTTTCGGGGGTGGACAGACCTCCTATCCTGACACGTCGATTAGCGAATTGGCCGTTTTCGGTTCGCGAGAGGGCGTCGCGGCCGTCCTTTTTCTGGGTCCAGGTCCCTCGGTTTCGGTCCCAGGCCGCTTTCACTAAAGGGAGGTTTGCTAAAGGGAGGCTTTTCCACCGCCGAATTGTTCAATATTCCCCCTGTAGAGGGTCAGGCCCGACTTGGGCCTCGTGTTAGGTCTGGCCCGTCCCCCTACAGGGGGGCTTTGGAGGAAACATTGGGAATTCCCAGAACCTCCCCCCAAATGGTCAAAACATGTTCCCGAAATCGTCCCCTCATTTTTTTGGACGGTTTTTCTTTGAGATTCCCCTGTAGAGGGACTTAAGTCAGGAGGGAAAAAACACACAGGCACAATTAGTCGTCGATCCCCCAGAAAATATGGGAAGATATGGGAAGTGGTGGGGAAGACAAAAACCCAGAAAACATTGGAAAATATGGGGAATATCTTTATTTGTGTGTATTTATCTGTGTGTCCCAGGGCCCCTCCATTAGGCCTCGTGCCTCGCCTCCGGCCCTGAACAAGGAACCCTTTTCGTTGGGGAGGGGCTCTGCGTTCCTCGAGTGTTTCACAGCTTGCCTCAGGCTTCCCTTCTGTCTCGGGCCGGGCGAAAGGGGGGGATTGGGAAAGGGGGGGTTACGAAATTTGCTGCATGCAGCTGGTTTCGGCCCCACCGAGGAGCCCATTCCTCGATACATGGCCGCCTCCTGGCGCCAGGAGGCGCCGGGAAAATCAGCTACGTGAGCTGATTCTCAAACCCCCCTTTGCTATCCCCCCCTTTCGCCCGACCCGACTGTCCTCGACCGGAAAGCGAAGGCCAACTCGTGGAAAAAAGGGGGCCTCGTTCCTTACCTAGGGCTCCTCAGGTCAAGGCCCCGACTGTAGAGGGACAGGCCCGGCTATAATAGGCCTCGTGCCCCGCCTCCGGCCTCGTGCCCCAGGCAGTGCCAAGGGGGGTCACCATTGGGGGGGTCGCCAGCTTCTCCTGGAAATCGAGGTTCCAGGATGGAGAGTCGAGGGGTCGAGGATGTTCTTGGAAGCTTCTTTGCGTTTTCGGGGCTCTGGGGGGCCCAGTTCCTCGAGGAAGTTTCGAGGAAGTGGCGTTTTCTCGAGGAAGTGGCGACCCCCCGAGTGGTGACCTTCCTTTGCACTGCCCCAGTGCCCCCAAGCCCGAGCGGAGCCCCAGCGCGCCGTGCCGAGAGAGAGGCCGTGGCGGGCAGGCAGCGCCTGGTGGTATGGCTGCGGCCTCCGTGGGGGGCCCTCGGCTCGGGCCCCGGGAGCCGAGGGCAAGGCAGGCACAGGAGGAGGAGGGGGCGGAGGAGGAGGAGGCGGAGGAGGGGGCGGAGGAGGAGGAGGCGGAGGAGGAGGAGGAGGCGGAGGAGGAGGAGGAGGAGGAGGAGGAGGAGGAGGAGAGGAGGCGGGAGGAGGAGGAGGAGGAGGAGGAGGTGGAGGTGGAGGAGGAGGAGGAGGAGGAGGAGGAGGAGGAGGCGGAGGCGGAGGCGGAGGTGGAGGCGGAGGAGGATGCCGAGGAGGAGGAGGAGGAGGAGGAGGCGGAGGAGGAGGAGGCGGAGGTGGAGGAGGCGGAGGAGGAGGAGGAGGAGGAGGAGGAGGAGGAGGAATGGGCAAGGGGCCGTTTGCCTCTGCATTGCTCTGCCGATCGGCTCGGGCCCTCGCGCCCCCCCCCCCCCCCATGGAGTAGGTCTTGGCTGCTTCTGGCGCCTGGTTCCAGCAGGGGGAGGCTGTCCCAGAGGACGCACGGTTGCAAACAGTCGCACTAAGCAGAGGTCCAGAGCCAGACCCCCCCCGCCCTCACCCGCTCTGAAGCCCCAGGGGAGGAGTGAGAGGGGGCTGGCCTGCTCGGGGGCGAGAGTGAGAGGTCCAGAGCCAAACCCCTTCCCCCCCCCTACTTCCTCTCGCCCCCTTCCGCCCAACGTCGAAACGCCGAATACCCAGACCTCCGACGTCATGACGTCATGACTTTTTCATAGCGTCGACCCCCAGAGATGTCAACCCATTCCCTGGGACCGGCTTCTCACCCTGAGTCGTTTTCTGACGGCCCCGAGGCCTGGCGAGGGCCCCCAGAGGTTGAAAGAAACGCAAGGCGTCCCGTCGCGATTTTGTTCATGACCCGGGGGGGGGGGGGCTGGATAAGAACACGCTCGCGAGCAGGTCCCAGGGAACGGGTCGAGGCCATGGAGGGGGAGGGGGAGGGGAAAGGGGAGGGGAGGGTTTCGACAGTCTTGACGACGTGCAGAGGGGGCGGGTCTCCTCGGCGGCGCGCCCTGGGGCCGGGACGACCGAAACGGGTTCGGAAAGAGCGGGCGCACAGACCGACAGCAGCTCCCGCCCGGCGATCGCAAGCCCAGACCCCCGCGGGCAACGAAAAAACAGCACGGGAGGTTTTTGTTCATGTTCTCAGTCCCTGGAGGCCCTTCCCGGCCCTCGGGACCGTCGAAAAACGATTCGGGAGGAAAAACAGGCCCAGGGAAATGGGTCGAGACCTCTGAGGGCCGGCGCCAGGAAACGATCATTACGTCAGGGGTCTGAGAATATGGATTAGCGACGGGTCCCATTTCCATTGGAAATCGCGCATTCCCTCCGCCGAACGAGGCGGCACCGGCCGCATTTTGGGGAGGGCACCTCCCCGGATCCATGGACTTGGCGACCGCGCGCCAAATCCATGGATCGCTAACTAATCCATGTTCGCGCGCCCCCCATCCTGTTCGTCTTGAACAGGAGTCGCTGTCGACGTCGCCGCGGACTGTGTCCACTTGAAACAGCAGGCCGCCCGCCTGCCCAACAGCGGCCGCTGTTGGTTTGGGGCAGGATTCGCTGTTGGGCACTGTACCCATTTTGTCCGTATGTACAGTCGGGGCCCTGAAGAAGGAACCCTTTTCGTTGGGGAGGGGCTCCGTGTTCCTGAAGTGTTTCACAGCTCGCTTCAGGTGTTCCTTCTGTTTTTGATCGGAAATCAAAGTTCAACTTATGGAAAAAAGGGGCCTCGTTCCTTCATTTGGGCTCCTTAGGTAAAGGCCCCGACTGTATTCCTTTCGGTCGTCCAAACGGGGGAGAAGAGTGAGAGGGTGCCGGCCTGCTCGGAGCGCGGCGGATCCGAGGCGGGGACTTGCACATGACCACCGCCTGGAGCATCGATTTTCGGAGACCTCGACGGGCGGTGGCTACGGATACATGCATTAAGCCGCATCTCTGGGGGACCTCGCCCGTCCCAAAACATTGTGCCTCTTCTTGTGCCCGATTCGGGCTCGACGCGGACTCGACGCGGACTTGGGCGTGGCTCCGGCGCGAACTCGGCACGGAGTCCGACAGATCCCACGAGGCCGCCATGGATTCGGCACGGATTCGACGCGGACAGGGCCGCGACGAGACGGAGAAGGTCCCCCGAGGATGCAACATAAGCTATCAATAGATTTGGGCCCCCCAGAGGTCAAAGTGTAGCCATTTGAGCCCCCAGAGGCCAAAGTATAGCCATATCCACCGCCCGCTGGGACACCAGGAGGTCGGTCCCCAGGCGGTGAAATATGGATCAATCCCCGCCTCGCAGCAGGGCTTTCTCGGAAGCCCTCTGGCCTTCTGAGAGGCCCTCTTCGGGGAAACGTGAGACTCGAGTACGCTGGGACTCGGGTTTGCCGACGCTTTCTGACGAGCGCGTCCTGGATTTTGACGGTCCAGTTTTCGTGGGATGTCTGTAGCAGGAGGTCGAGTCACATTCCAGACTGGGTCTCGTCATTTTCATGATGGCCCCGTCGGGCCAACCCGAGCCCCCCGTACCCGAGTCTTACATCTTGATGGGCCTGTTTTCCACCACCACCACCACCACCATAAGTTGGAGGGGGGAAGGGGGTGGAGGAGGAGGAGGAGGAGGAGGAGGAGGAGGAGGAGGAGAAGGTGGAGGTGGACGAGGTGGAGGAGGAGGTGTAGGGGGACCCCCTCCCCCTCCAACTTGTGGTGGTGGCGGTGGAGAACAGGCCCCTCACATCTCCCCGGCCTCTGCAGCCTCGGAGAGGGCCCTGGAGGCTTCTCGGGACGGCCAGGGCCCCTCCCTGAGCCTCGCCGAGAGGGCCCGCCGCTCGGGCTGTCCTCCCCCAGGGCCCTGCCGCCGACCTCTCGCTCGGTCGCCCTCCCTCGAGGCATGAGCAGCGATTCGAACCCAGACAATGCTCGCGTAGTACATAAAAATTACCCCAGTGCGACCCTACCTAGAAGTTGGAGCCCCTAGGAAAGCAGCATTAGTTGCTAATGCTATGCTATGCCATGTTATGCTGCGCTATGCTGTGCTGTGCTGCGCTATGGTATGCTACGCTATGCTGTGCTGTGCTCTGCTATGCTAGAGCTCAGCGAATCTAAGATGAAGGTCGGCTAAGCTAAGATAAACCTGAGCTAAGATGAAGCTAAGCTAAGCTAAGATGAAATAAGCTAAGCTAAGATGAGATAAGCAACGCTAAGCTAAGGGGACGTAACTGGGGGAACCGCGGGGCGGAGACTGGGGGAACCGCCCGGGGCGCTTTCCACTGCCCGGCCCCTTTAAGCCCAGAGAGTAAGAACCCTTCTAGGCAGAGCCTAGATAGGGAATCAGGACGGAGGTTTGTCGCCGTGTTTGGCCTCTCGAGGCCCTCGCCGGGCCCCAGGACCGTGGCAGAACGACGGGAGATGAAGAGCGGGCCCCGGGGAAAGGGTCGGGGCCTCCGGGGACGCCGTGCTCGGGGGCGGCAAAGAGGGGGGTGATGGCCAGGGGGGGGGGATATCATGCCGTGGGCCTCAGTGGGCCCTGGAAACGACAGGGCAGTTTTTTTTACCGGTTCCGTTCTGCCGTTTTTGTTGCCGGTTCCGACGCCGTTTTTTGACCGGTTCCGTCGCCGTTTTTTGACCGGTTCCGGATCCGGTTCCAATCCTGGAGCTGTTTTTTTGCCGTTTTTGGTCGCCGTTTTTGTTGCCGTTTCCATTTTCAAGGGACATTTTTTGGAAACAGTAAAAAAACGGCCCTGCCGTTTCCAGGACCCTCACAGCCGTGGGCCATGATATTTCCCCAGATTTCATTTCATTGCGCTTCCTCTTATTTCAACACGTTCCCTGGCCCCCCCTGGTCCGCGCACATGCCTCGGGCCATGATTTGCACCCCACCCCTCTTGGACCCCCCTCTCTTGAAGGCCCCCGACGTGCTGCAA
>CAUYUJ010015550.1:25000-45000 GCA_963575745.1 Prorocentrum cordatum | reverse complement strand
TCTGCCGCCGCGTGAACTGCAACCAGTCGAACATGATCAAGAGTGTGTTCATGGTCACCGACCAGACTGGGGTTATGGGAGAAGAACTCTCGGAGTGGATCGACGTATCAGCGTGAGGGCAGCCACGGACCTTGCCATCACCAGCGGCGTGCGCCTACCTGTGCGGCATGCTCGGGTCGCTAGGTGTGAAGCTTGGGCGTGGACCTGACCATCGATGTGTGGCCGCGCACAGCGCCGCGCCTTCGAGCGTGGCTGTGCTGCCGCGGCACCAGGGTAACGATGTAGTGGTCTGAGGCCACGGACAGCGGGCAGTAGCTTATGCGATTTTGACTTGTGCGTAGTGGCCCTCGCCCGCCTGCTTCTCGCCCCCTCCCCCTCGCGGCCGCTCGGGCCCTCGTTCGCCCGTTTCGGCCCCCCTCGGTCGGGCCCCGTGTCGGTCCTCGGTCGGTCCCGCCTCCCTGTGCGAGCAGCGCGGCGCGTGTAGCGTGCTTGTGTCCGATTTTTTCCACGGCACGTGAGTTTGCACGGCACAGTACACTCATTGCTCATCAGCTGCGTACTACTACTCCTCCTCCTCCTCCTCCTCCTCCTCCTCCTCCTCCTCCTCCTCCTCCTCCTCCTCCTCCTCCTCCTCCTTCTCCCCTCCCCCTCCACCTCCCCCTGCCCCTCCCCCTCCTCCTCCTCCTCCGCTCTTCAGACCCTTGGCATCGATCGGACGTGGACATGTTTCCTTCGGCGAAAACAATCGAGGAGCACCTTGGACCATCTTGCGGCAAGGGACACGCACGAAGTCGAGGAGTGCACGGGGAATGGGCGTCCGAGCGATGGCGAGGACCTGTCTGCGGCGCTCTCGGAGCAGTTCCGGTCGAACCAGTTCTAGGTGTAGATGTCAGGGGCAACGTCCAGGGAAATAGGCTCAGGGGGGGGGGGGGAATGCTTCGGACCCAAATCGCCCATTGATCGCCAATGGCCCAAGTAATCTCCCATTGACCGCCGATGGGGGCTCGATTGCCCACCCCGCCCAGGAGCACTCGTGTTCGCCATCGTGAGCTTATCGCAGATCTGTCGGCGATGTATCGCCGATTCCGTTTCCCGATCTGGATCAGATCGAAACACGCCTTCCGAATTTCGCCGAGGCCACGTCGCCGTTCTATCGGATATGTATATATATATATATATATATATATATATATCGGCGGTGAATGTTCCCCCCCTGAGCTGTTCCCCCATTAACGTTAAGTCGGGAATGTCCCTCTACAGGAGGAAGATTCAAAAATAGTCGACACATCATATCGAAACATCATATGGTGACGATTTCTTGTTTTTTTTATGTTTTTTTGTTCAGACTTTCTGTCATTTTCTTTCAAAATCTGCTTGTAGGAGAACATGCCCGACCTAGCCTTATCGGGATCCCGCAAGGGGTGTGTGCCTCGGTGTGTGTGTGTGTGTGTGTGTGTTTGTGTGTGTCCGTGTGTGTGTGTGTGTGTGTGTGTGTGTGTGTGTGTGTGTGTGTGTGTGTGTGTGTGTGTGTGTGCGTGCGTGTGAGTTCGACCAGTTGTTGCACCGAACCGCCCAAAACAGATGCCCCCCAGCCGCCGGCAGCTCCCGATAGTTGCCGACGGGTGGGGCATTCGGGAAGCATCCGTTTGCGGCAGTTCGGTGCACCAGCGGATCGAACTCATGCCCCCCCTCAGGGCCCCCGCCCGTCTTGGTGGATCCCAACCTTCACGTATGTCTGGGCATGGCGCAGCGGAGTCCGGCCAGGCGGCCCTTCGGTGGGCGGCCGCTGCTCCGAAATCAGGAGACCTGCCTCCGACGTTCGGGGGTGCCGCGCCTCGATGTGAGCTCCTGAGGTCGAGGCCTCCTAGACGGGGTCCAAGCAGATGGGGTCGGAGGATCGCGCCGCATCGTCGATGCATCGGCGATGCGGCTCGATGTCAAGCCCGATTTTCTCCACGCTGGCGTCGCCAACGCATCGCCGATGTCGCCAATGCATCGCCGATGCGTCGGCGATGTATCGCCGACGTATCGACGATGCGGCGCGATCCTCCGACACCATCTACTCCGATCCCATCTAGAAGGCCTCTATTAAGGCGAAGCCAGGACGAGGGTAAATCTGGGTGAGGAGAAATCGAGAATCTCTAAGATCTGGCGGCTCTGGAGGATGCCTCGGGCGCCGCGGCCTTCTCAGAGCGTTCCGGAACGCCCTGAGAGAGTGCTGGAACGCTTTGGAACGGATTTATCCTCGTCCCAGCCCCGTCCGAATTACTCCTGCGGGGCCGACCAGGGGAAGACGTCCCCGGAGATGCTGGCGTCACATATTTTTGCACGCCTAGGCGGTGTCGCCCCGCCTCCGGCGCCGGGACCCTCGCGGAGGGAGCCAGCTCGAAGCCGCAGGGGGCATTGGGGTTTTTGGGGGGTCGGGTCGCAAGCTCTTGCGATATAGTCGGACCGAGGTATAGGATTTAGGTCGTTTCGGGGAGGGTGCCCTAATGTTCTTCGTGCTTGTTGGACCTTCTGTGCATCCTGGGGGGGTAGCCCTTGGATGTTCTGCTTGTTTTGGCTGGCGGAGGGTCTCGTGTTCTTGAGGGATGTTCTTCTGGCCTAGGTCCGACTGTAGTGCAGATCTGTCGTGACCTCGGATCTCAGAGTCTGGGCGGATGGACCCAGGGTTGACTGGGCTACGTGGCGCGCATCTTGGCGCGCCGGCTGCGCAAGCCCAGGCGTCCCGGGTTGAGCACGCACCCTCCTGGGGGCCCCGTGATTATTTTTCCTCCGAAGGCCCACGGAGAGCAGCCCACACGGCGCGGAGTCGGTGCGGTGGATAGGGTCGACAGTCTTGGAGACCGAGATCGGTGATCGTCCAAGATGGAGCCCCAGGCGTCCGATGTTTTCTTTTGTTTGTGTGTGAGAGAGGTGGCCGCTGCACGCGCGCTGGGTTACAGTCCTTCCCACCCACCACCCTTCCCTGCAAATCAGTGTCTGACGTTTCTTATACTGCGCTTACGACAATGCTCCACCGCAGTGAGCACTTCCACCTGCGTACCTTGCTGCGCTGGAGGACCCCCTGTGCCGCTGACTTCATAGAGTGTGCGCCTGGGTGTGAGAGTGCCCTGCGCGCGTGTGTCTTTCAGGCAGGGCCGCGGGAAGCTTGGGCCCCCTCCCCAGGGCCCTGGCGCTGCCTCCCCAGGCGTTCTTGCACGGCCACGGGGCCCCAGCGACGGCCTCCAGAGGTCGGCCCTCCTCCTCCTCCTCCTCCTCCTCCTCCTCCTCCTCCTCCTCCTCTCCTCCTCCTCCTCCTCCTCCTCCTGGTGGGGGTGCGCCACGGGCGCCCCCCCCACCTCAAGAGAGAGACGTCCTCCTCCTCCTCCTCCTCCTCCTCCTCCTCCTCCTCCTCCTCCTCCTCCTCCTCCTCCTCCTCCCCAGAGGCCTTCCAATATTGTGGCCTCCCTGCGCGGCGCCGCAGCCCGTCTCCGGCGGCCCACGCCCGGCCCTCTGGCTCGCGCCGCCGCGGCAGGGGGCGCGGGCACAGCCAGGCCACCGGGTCAGGGGACCCGGTCCGTAGTAGGGCCCTGGGGCCCCTCAGTTGGCCACCCAGGCCCCCTCGAGTTATGAGAAAATCACGACGCGAGGTTTGTCATTCTTTTCGGCCTCTGGGGGCCCTTACCGGCCCTCGGGACCGTCAAAAAACGACTCAGGACGAAAAACCGGTCCCGGGGAATGGGCCTGGACCTTTGGGGGTCGACGTCATGAAAAGTTCATGACGTCGGGGGTCTGGGCAGGTTCACTAAGCCAGGTTTGCCGTAGCTGGTGTTTTGTTTTGCTTTCGGGCGACGGCAGCTCCGGGGAGCGGAAATGGGACGGCCCGGGGGGGCGCCCCCGGTACAAGTCACTGAACCGGGTTCCACGAAGCCCAGTTCTGCCAACGCCCGAAGGGGGCCGGCGGCACGCCGGCGCGGCGGCGTCCGTGCTCCTGGCGTGGCCGCGCGCGCTCCCCTGCCGTGGCGCGGCGGGCGAGAGGCTGCTGCAGGCCGGCCGTCTGCGCTGCTCCGGGTCTGCTGCACTCAGCGGCAGCGCTGGGGCGGGATGGGCCCCGGGGGGGGAGCGCATCGACCCCCAATCGCCCTTGTTATCGGGGGCGGGAAAGAGGGGGGTGATGACTATAGGGGGGGGTGGATATCATGGCGGGGGGCCATGATATTTCCCCAGATCTCATGGCGCCCCTTCTTATTTCATTGCGTCCCTGGCCCCCCCGCTGGGCCGCGCACATGCCGCCAGTAATGATTTGCACCCCCCCTCTTGGACACCCCCCTCTTGGCCGCTCCCGATGTTAGGGGAACAAAAAGTGACATAAACATAAAAACTCGGAGGTCCGCGCGGATTTCTCGGATCGGCGCTGGGGCCCCCCGGCGGCGCCTCTGGCGCCGCCCCTGGCTCCGCGCGCCAGGGAGGGGGATCCAGCGCCGATCCGAGAAATCCGCGCGGACCTCCGAGTTTTTATGTTTATGTCACTTTTTGTTCCCCTACTTGTGGTCCTTGTGGTACGGCCGGGGCGTTTGTGGTGACTGCAGACCCTGGTGACTGCAGACCCTGGAGGGTGCCTCGCCTGATGAGGGCGGCAGGGGTTTCCATGGCGAAGCCTGAGTTGGTGTTTCACCATGATCCACCAGCTTCCAGACTCTGGATTCCTTACCCAATGGTTGCTCCGTATCTGCTGCACTCAGTGGAAACGTTAGGGTGGAATGGGCTCGGGGGGATGCATCGACCCCCAATCGCCCAGTGATCGCCGACAGATGCCCGATAGCCTCACCCAGCCAAGGACCGTTCGGATTCACCATCGAGGGCGTATCATCGCCGATCTGGCGGCGATGTCTCGCTGATTCCGGGCCGATGGTTTTTCCCCTTGAGTTGGACCCCACCTAACGATTCTATGTCATGCGCCGTGGCTCACTGTTGCGCTGCTGATCTGTGCGTGTGTGTGGGGGGGGGGGAGATAAGCAGGTAAGCAGGGGCACAGTTAGGGTGGATACGGTCGGAGCGAGGCGCAAGAAATGCTCGGCTGGGGGATGGTACCTATTGCGCTTCTCTTGTTTGGCATGTTCTTGTGCAGCCCGGGGAAGAGTACCCTCGAACGTTCTTCAGTTTAACAGCTTTGTTCCTTCGTTCTGGTTAGGCTGGGGCTATTGGCGAAGTGCTTAGGCCTGGTCCGTTCAGGGTTGCGTTGCCAGACCGAATGCTTGTTACGGCTCGGGGTTCCACCATGGCTGCCCAGATAGGCAGTGTAGTTAGGGTCGGGTGACCTCAACCGAGCGCGAGCTGCTTTGAGCACCCCCTCGCCGACGCTTGGTGCCCGAAGGGTGCACAGCGTTGTTGCGATCGATGGACCATGTGAAGGCCGGGTGATATGATGTTTTGGGGTCTTCTTGCCGGCGCAGGGGGGCCCCATGCTCCTGCAGCATGTGTTTTTTCCTGTCCCTGCCCAGACGGCAGCATCAGGGTGGGAGACGCATCGGCCCCCGAGATCGCCCCTCGATCGCCGATTGCGGCGTAATGGCTCACCCCGCCCAGGACCGCGTGCGAAGCCGCTGTCTGTCGGGGGCCTGCGTGTCGCCGTTCCCTGCTCGGTGCCTTCTACCCTGAGACTTCGCACCGCCCGGACGTGTGCATTTTTTCCTCGGCGAGGACCATCGAGCAACATCCTGGATCCTCTAGCATTAAGTCGGGCCTGTCCCCCTACAGGGGGATTTTCGACGAAAAGTAGAAGATGCCCCACAAATACTCGAACAAAAAATGTCCCGAAATAGTCTGGGGACTATGTTTTGAGTATTTTTTTGCCTTCCTGGAGTATGTTGGGGGTATTCATTTTTCGCCGACAATTCCCCTGTAGGGGGACACGCCCGACATGAGTCTAGCAAAACACACGCGAAGCCGAGAGATGCACGGTGCGCGGACGTTCGAGCGGTGGCGGGGAGGTGGCCCCCCCCCGGACGTGGCCCTTCAGACGGGGCGGGTGGACGAGTTCGATGCCCTGGGGAGGGAATCGGGGGTGGACAGACCTCCCACCCTGACACGTCGATTAGTGAATTGGCCGTATCGGGGGTGGACAGACCTCCTACCCTGACACGTCGATTGGTGAGTTGGCCGTTTTCGGTTCGCGAGAGGGCGTCGCGGCCGTGATTTTTTCGCGGGTCCAGGTCCGTCGGTTTCGGTCCCCGGCCGTTTTCACTGAGGGGAGGTGTATTAAAGGGAGGTTTGTCCACCGCCGAGAGAAGGCGAAGGGGAGCCGAGGGCAGCCAGAGCCTGCTCCGCGTCGCCAATTCTCGCTCTCCTTATACTCCGCTGGGTCCCCGGGGCAGGTCAACATCAATTGGTTCATGCCTTGGTCAGAGTCGGCCCTTGTGGCGGTCAGCAACGCCTTCCTCTCCAAGTTCGACGTGGACTGTGACAAAGACGAGAAGCACAGGAGTGCTTGCTTCCTCCGTGTCCTCCTTGTCCCGCTCGTCGTCCTCCTCCTTTCTCGTCCGTCGCCAATTTGGCGCAACATGGTTCTGCTCTGCCTGAGCACGGATACCGCCGATCCGCGACAGACCATCAGTTAAATTCCCGAGTGGGCTCCTGGCGTAGCATCCGCTCGCCTGGCTCGCCCAAGGCAGGCCTCGACCACGACCTCTACACGCGGGCCGTGGCGCCGCGAGCTTCCAGCCCGTGGGCTGATTCTGCCCCGTCTGGCCCCAAACCTTGCACGCCATGCAGCAGGTGTGCGTCGGAGGTGGCGCCGCACCTGTGGCCACGTCCAAGGCACAGCCGGCCCAGATTAGTAGGTCGACCCTGCCAAGTCAAGGGTACCCTTGTGTCCTGTGTCTCGCGACCCATGCTTCCGATATTTCTGTGGCAAAGTGGCCCTCGGAAGGGTCTGTTGTCCTCTCGCGTGTCCTGTCCAATGAAGTCCGACTGTACGCGCGGCGGAGAACCTGACCGACGACAGCCGCGCGGACGCCGCCAGAAAAGGCTAACGAGTCGCAGCCTGCGGCCGGAGGACCCGCCAGCCAGCACCATGAGCAGGGCGCCGAGGCCGTCTGGGCCACGCCGGCGAGCGCGGCCCAACCAGGCGTCAAAGGCGTCGACGGAGGCGGCGCGGGACGTGGCAAGGGTCTGCGTGGGGCAGGGGTGTTGAGAATGTGTGGTGGTGACGCTGCCGACGTTACCCAAGACCCTGGTGGAGGCGAATCGGCTGCAGCGGCCGTTTCGGGGATCGGCTACAGCATTGATTCAATTACTCCTCCAGGAATGAATTGTTCGTCGAAACAACGAGAATACGCGGAACGATCCGCACATGCACGAATATTCTGCGCCCTTGTGTCTTGAATCCGACGCGAAACATCGAAAGTGGGGTACATCAATTCTGTAGTCGATCCCCTGCTCGAGCGTTCGCCAAGAAGCTCGAGCAGCTCGAATCGGCGTCACACCAACAGATTAATACTATGTACGAGCGTGCCGTGAGATCTTATAGTATACGCGCCGTGGCGGGCGCTTTCTGGCCACAGTAAGCAGCGATCGGGAGCCAGACCCCCTCCCTCCCCCCCCTGCCGCCCAATGTCGAAACGCCGAATAAGAAAACGCTCCCCAATCCATCGAAGAAGGACAACAATTCATAAACATAAACCGTCGGAGCTCCGCGCGGATTTCTTGGATCCGCGCTGGTGCCCCCTGGCGGCGCCACCGGCGCCGCCCCTGGCGCGCGGAGCGCGCCAGGGAGGGGAGTCCAGCGCAGATCCAAAACTTCCGCGCGGAGCGCCAACGTTTATGTTCCTGCCTGTAGTATTATAATTATTATTCTTCTTCTTCGTCTTCTTCTTCTTCTCCTTCTCCTTCTTCTTCTAATGCAATCGTGTGCGGCCGACGTGTGCGTCCGTGCACTGCGTTCTGATGCATGCGTCTGTGCACCGTGCGCAAGCCAGCACAACCGTGCACTGCTCGAGTGGGGGATCGGCTACAGAATCGATCGACCCCACACACTTGATCTTCCCCATCGAACCTACGACGAATACCCCGAATCTCCGTACATCTCTTGAGAATTCCACGTGCTTCTTCTCGTAGATTCGACGACAAAAAGCTACATTCTGGGGTACATCTTAATGCTGTCGTCGATCCCCCGCGCGCGCGCGCCCGGCCGCGGCAGAGCCGCGAGCGCGCCAACGTCGCTCGCGGCTCCTCTCTGCGCTGGGGCCCTCAGGTGCTCTGTGGCTCGGCGGGCCCCTGGCTGCCCCGGCGCCGCTTCTTGTCCTTACCGGCTCCCTTCTGCCGCTTCCCTTGCCAGTCCCGACGCCGTCTCTTGGCCGGCTCCGTCGCCGTTGTTTTTGTTCGGGAACCTTGAGACGGGGGTGAATGCCAACGGGGGTCAGCCAGAGCGCTGGATCTTGCAGGATTTTGCAGGGACAGGGTCGCATTGACCCGGGCTTGGGTGCAGGATCCTGCAGGATCTTGCAGGATCCTTCGCATTGACCCGGGTTCGGGTGCAGAATCTTGCAGGATTTGCAGGGTTTTTTTTGCTAGGCCTGACTGACCCTGGATTGACCCGGGGCAGAAGATCCCCGATTTTCAGGGGTGTCCGGCTCTGGCTCCCATCCCGGAGCGTTTTTTTTACGTTTCCCCTCCCTCATCCTGCCTCCCCCTGTTTCCTCCTCCCTCATCCTGTTTTATTTTTCTCATCCTCCTCATCCCTCTTCCTTCCCCCTCTGTTCTCATCCTTCCTTCTGTTTCCTCCCCTCTCCTCCTGCTTTCTGCTCCTCCTCCTTCCCCTCCTCCTCCTCCTCCTCCTCCTCCTCCTCCTCCTCTTTCTTCCTCTGTTCCCCTCCTTCCTTCCCCTCCCTCCCCTGTTCTCTCCCTTTCCCCGATGTCATCCCATCTCCTCCCTCCGCTTCCGCTTCTCCTGCGCTCTCGCCTCCCCCATCTCTCGTCGCCGGCCAGCGTCGGCGGCTGCATGTTCGGGGCACTGCGCCCGCGTTCGCCGCACCGTCCGCCGCCGTGGCGGCCGCCTCCCCCCACGACAGCATTGAACAAGGCATGGTGGATCTGCAGGAGAATCTTGGCATCGCTCGGACGTGTGCATTGCTCCTTCGGCGAAGACCATCGAGGAGCACCTGGGATCGTCTTGCGGCAAAATGCGTACGAAGTCGGGCAGTGCACGGGGAATGGACGTCCGAGCGATAGCGAGGGATGGTTTTATTCCCTACCTAGGCTCTGCCTAGAAGGGTTCTTACTATTAGGCTGAAAGGGCTGGGCAGTGGGGCTCGCCCCGGGCGGTTCCCCCGGCATCCGCCCCGCGGTTCCCCCAGTGACGTTCCCTTAGCTTCGCGTTGCTTCGCTTAGCTTCCTCTTAGCTTAGCTTAGCTTCATAGAAGTGTTTGATGTTGCTTTCCTAGATCCTCCAACTCCTAGGTAGGGTCGCACTGGAGGAGGAGGAGGAGGAGGAGGAGGAGGAGGAGAAGGAGGAGGAGGAGGAGGAGGAGGAAGGAGGAGGAGGAGGAGGAGGGGAGGAGGAGGAGGAGGAGGAGGAGGATTATCCGCTTTGGATAATTGTCTTCCAAAATGCGCTTTGGATAACCAACACTTTTGCGTAGCACCGCGAGGGGGCTCTCAACAGGCCGATAGATCGAGCGGCCACGGCCGCCCCCCGCGCAGGACGCTGGCCGGCCCGTCGTCCCTTGCGGGGACGTCGCGCGCGTCGTTCGTGCGTTCTACACTCAGGAGGGGAAGAATAAAACGACGCGAAGATCGGGACAAAATCTGATCGGGTTAACTCGAAATCTCTGAGGATCGGCGGGTTTGGAGGATGTATTGGGCGCCGCGGCCGCTCCAGAGCGTTCCGGAACGCTCTGAGAGCGCTCCGGAACGCTCTGGAGCGATTTATCCCGATCCTAGCCCTGTTTTAGAAAGAAACACACAGACACAATGAATCGTCGATTCCCAGGAAAATATGGGAAACTATGGGAAGTGGTGGGGAAGGCAGAAGCCCAGAAAAGATGGGAAAAACATATGGGGAATAGTTTTATCTGTTTGTGTATTTATTTGTGTGTCCCAGGGCCCCTTCATACACTGCGAGGCAGTGATACAGATGGGACTGTGAAGCGTTTTGCCTGCCATGACGAGCAGTGGAAGCATGTGGACTCCGAGTAATATCGCAGATCCAACGCAGGCGCCCCAGCGCACCCGCCGTTCCCAAGGCGGGACGCCCTCCAGGCGCCATCGGCGACGCTCCCCCCCCCTCCTTCTCCTCCTTCTCCTCCCCCTCCTCCCCCTCCTCCCCCTCCTCCTCCTCCTCCTCCTCCTCCTCCTCCTCCTCCTCCTCCTCCTCCTCCCTCCTCCTCCTATCCTCCTCCTCCTCCTCCTCCTCCTCCTCCTCCTCCTCCTCCTCCTCCTCCTCCTCCTCCTCCTCCTCCTCCTCCTCCTCCTCCTCCTCCCCCTCCCCCCCCCTCCTCGCCGTCCGAGGCCTCGCCGTGGGCGAGCCTGCGGTCGGGAGCGTTTAGCTTCGCGTTGGAGCGGGCTGGGGGGTCTCAGGTTGCTCGGCAGTGGGTCCGTCCAGCAGGAGGGGGGCGGCGAGCTTCGAGGCCTCGGGGTTCGAGAGGGTTTTGCTGTGTTTGCTCTGCCTCAGTGGGTCGTCCTCAGGCCGTGCGTAGCTGTCTCCTCGAGATCAAACGCAAGTTGTTCCCGCGACGTGGCGGCGGCGGCGCCCGTCCACAGCCAAAGGAAGCGCACCATTTGCCTTCCGCATTTCTTTGGCAATTGATTGCAACACTCATGGACCTTTTCATTTGTTACTTCAACCTCTCTCCAAGATTCCAATGTTCGCGCCGACATTGGCGACTGCAGACACAAACATCTAACCCCGTGGGCCGCCTTTCGCGCGTCGACTCACATTGAACATCGGCGTTTGACCTCGAGCAGGGTCGTGGGACCGTCGAGAACGGATCGGGGGCGACACGCTGCACCAGATGGACCCTGGGAGGGGTCTGGGGACCGATTTTGGGCGAATGTGCCCCGATCCCCCCGTCCTGACTGATTTTCTGGTTCGACGCCCGGTGCTTGAACCGGGAACTTTGGACCTGCGCAGGCCTGCTGGAGCAAGGAGGCGAGGAAGGCCTCGCCAAACCTGGGGGCACCATGTGTGGAATACAGCCGGGGCCCTGAAGAAGGAACCCTTTTCGTTGGGGAGGGGCTCCGTGTTCCTTAAGTGTTTCGCAGCTTGCCTCAGGTTTTCCTTCAGTTTTCGATGGGAAATCGAAGTTTAACTTGTGGAAAAAAGGGGCCTCGTTCCTTACTTAGGGTTCCTTGGGTCAACGCCCCGACGGTAATGCACTGGCAGTTGCTGGCTCCCATGCGCGACTCGCTGACTACTCCCGCCAAGACGGCGGTGCAGCTCGCGAGTGGGAGCGCGTAGGAAAGATCTGGCCACACTGCTGATGGCATGCTGGCTGCATGCTTTCTCTCTGCTCACGCACCGACTGGTGCAAGGATTATAACCTGACCTGACTGATTTTCCGGGGGCCCATCGAGTTCAGACCCCCTGGCCGCCTCCGAGCTCAGCGTGTCCCGCCGCTGGTCCTGGCCGCCCGCGCTTCGGCGCGGCGTGCTCACCGCGTCCCCGCTTCCCGGGCGTCGGGCGTCCCGTGCGCGCTCCCGTGGCCTCCCGGCCTGCAGAGCAGCGCGACACGCCGTCAGCCCTCGTGGGCGGCAAAGAGGGGGGGGATGACTCGGGGGGGGGATATCATGGCGTGGGCCATGATATTTCCCAAGATGTCCTGGCGCCTGTTCTTATGCCATCACGTCCCTGGCCCCCCCGCTGGGCCGCGCACGTGCCGCCGGCCATGATTTGCATCCCCCCCTCTTGGACGCCCCCCCCTCCTGGCCGCCCCCGAGGCACGCTCCGCCCCGCGGCGCTGCGGAGCGGGTCCCTTGGCCCCTGCCCCGCAGCAGGGGGGGGCAGGCCTCCTGCTGCAGGCTCGGGTCGGGCAGGCTCACTTGCAGGGCGGCCCTAGGCGGGGGGGCTGGAGGTGGCGACGCCCGGTCAGAGGCAGCCGGAGTCGGGAGGGGAACAAACACCCAGACACAATTGATCGTCGATTCCCCCAGAAGCTATGTGAAACTATGGGAGGCGCGGGGGGAAGGCAAGAGCCCAGACAACATGGGAAACTATGGGGGGAATCGGGTGATCTGTGTCTAGTTGTTTGTGTGTCCCAGCTTCCCTTCCCTGAGGAGGGGATAAAAGCTCAGGGGGGGGGAGGGGAACGCATCGCCCCCTCCTCGCCCACTCGTCGCCGACATGGGCCCGAGGGCCCACCCTGCCCAGGAGCGTGCGGTCTCGCCATCGGCGACGTGTCGTCGATTCCGGGCCGCTGCGCCCCCCCCCCCCCCCGGAGCTGGCCCCCGCCGTCGTGGAGCTTCGCCCGGAGGGACGCCTGGACCTCACTCAGGAGGGAAAGAAACACACAGACACAATTCATCGGCGATTCCCCCGAAAATAGGGGAAAATATGGGAAGTGGGGGGGAAGACAAAAGATCCAGAAAATATGAGAAAATATGGGCAATCATGTTATTTGTGTGTATTTATTTGTGTGTCCCAGGGCCCCTTCACTCACGCAAGCCAGGGCACACTTGCATGCCGTTTCGGCCCAGCACTGTTAGAGACGGTGCTGGACGGAGGGAGGAGGGAGGGCGAAATGCCATGCAAGTGAATTGGTCGGACTGTACAGCAAGACGCCCTTCAGCACACAGGGCACGTCGTGCCCTCTGCGTGGCGCGAGGCGGTCTGGCTGCCCGGACATCCTCAGATCTGCTGTTGTTGAATCCGCGGCCCTAGAGGTCCCGACCCCTTCCCCAGGGGTCGTTTGCTCCTCCCCCTCCCCCTCCCCTCCCCCTCCCCCTCCCTCCCTCCCTCCTCCTCCTCCTCCTCCTCCTCCTCCTCCTCCTCCTGCTCCTCCTCCTCCTCCTCCTCCTCCTCCTCCTCCTCCTCCCTCGCCTGTCCTGGGTCCCGACCCCTTCCCCCAGATCCGTTCTCGAGGGTCCCGGGGCCCAACCATGGGCCCCGGGGGCCGACGTCGAGGCACAGCGCCAGTCTCTGAAGGGCACGCCCCCTCCTCCTCCTTCGCATACCCCTCCTCCTCCTCCTCCTCCTCCTCCTCCTCCTCCTCCTCCTCCTCCTCCTCCTCCTCCTCCTCCATCGCCTGTCCTGGGCTCCCCAGGCTGTACGCCCTGACCGGCTTCTTCCAGGCGCAGGTCCGCGACATGTGCGAGACGTACTTCGCCCGCATGCGGCGCAACGTGTACGTGACGCGCGGGGCCGAGCCGTGCTCCCCCGCGGCCCGCGCGCGGCCGGCCGTCGTGCCTCGGCCGTGGTCCTGGCATCGCTCGGACGTGTGCATTCTTTCTCGGCGAGAACCATTGAGGACGATCCTGGACCATTGAGCAACAAAAACACGCACGAAACCGACAAATGCACGGGAAATGGACGTCCGAGCGATGGCGAGTGATCGGGGATGGACAGACCTCCCCTCTTGATGCGACGAGTAGTGAATTGTCCGTGTTCGGTTCTCGAGAGGGCGCCGCGGCCGTCATTTTCCAGGATTGCGCCCGCCAGGTTTGGGCCCGAGGTCGTTTTCATTAAACCACGTTGTACTTAAGGGGGTTCTGTCCATCCCCGACATGACGGCCCCGTCGCTGAGCACCTGGGGGCGCGAAGTGGCCTACAGCTGGCTCCGGGCATTCAAAATCATGCCCAGGAATGGACTTCTGGGAACTCGAAGACCACGAAGTGGCCTACAGTTGGCTCTGGGCATTCAAAATCATGCCCAGGAATGGAGTTCTGGGAACTCGAAGACCACGAAGTGCGTTACTGTTGGCTAGAAAAAGAGTCCCTGGATTCCCGCAGCACCCGTCCGGATCCTGCCCAGACCCCCTTGGGGAGTCATGATGCTCTTTTTCGACCCCACTAGAAACCTATCAGTCTTCGCTGTTAGGTGAAGATTCGGCGCCTGCGGCGGGCTGTTTTTTGCATTCGTTCCGGGTGGCCCACCAGCGATCCCCCCCGCGCTGAATTTGTCAGAGCACGACGACGACGATGAGGACGAGGACGCAGACGAGGAAGAGGAGGAGGAGGAGGAGCAGGAGGAGGAGGAGGGCGCCATCGACAGGGAAGGTGAGGGCCACGATGTCCGCTGGCTCTCGACGCCCGCGTCGCCCGCGCCCACCCCCTCACTCTCATCCGCAATGGCGGGGTGCTACGTATATCCCAAACCCTCGGTACCCGCCCTCGCCGTCTTCGATCGTACCCCCTTGGGAGTATATCTTCCTTACCTGCCACAAGAACTTAGTGCAGCCCCTAAAACAAGGGAAGAGAGGACGGGCGGAACGGGGAGGGAGGACCATGGAGCACGAGAGAAACTAGCAGGACAATGGAAGGAGCAGACAAGAAGTGGCAGAACCTGACAGGCAGATCGGGTGGGCAGACCCATAGCGGGCAGGTCGGGAAAGCTAACCCAGGCAACCAGGTCGAGCAGGCGGGTTGCTGAAGCGTGGGTCCTGCATGAATCGCGAGGAAATCTCGAGCGACAGCGCGATTCCCAAGTAAATCGTGAGACAAGCCAAACCGAGAGCGTGTTTCCTGAGCGCCGAGGGCGCATCGTCTGAATAAATTGAGAGGAAGTACCACGCGAGAGCGCGATGCGTACATGATTGTGAGGAAGTCCCGCGCGAAAGCGCGATTTGGGAATACATTATGAGGAAGTATCAGAGCGTCGGTTCGCGTCGATCAGCGTCTGGGAGTCGATGAGGTAGCGCCGATTTGGCGTCGGCTAGTGTCGATTGGCGCCAAGTCAGTTTCGAGTTGGCGTCAACGACCCTCGATTCGCAAGAGCTCACAAGGTGGTATGGGAGGCTCCCATGAGTTGCCACCGAAGGTGGTGCACACAATTATGGTTCTGCCCGGTTATGAGCTGTGAGCCCAAGCTGCAGAAAATTGGCATGCTCTGCGATTTCTGGTGCCACGCGCTTGTCCGGCCGACTTCGACGGAACATGAAAAGGGGTTGTGGCAACAACGGCCTTGCTCGTTGAACGTGTGACCTTCATCCAGCGCTCGACTACACAGCAATGTCAATATGATGTCTTTGGATTCGAGGCCCAAGAGCTTCCTGTGCCTCATCGACTTTTACAAACTGCTCTACCAGACGAAGTACGACGACGTCAACGAGCAGGACGAGCTCTCACGCCAGATACCACACGCGCAGAACCGCTGGCAGCTGCTGCCGGCCTCGCGCGGACACTTCTCGTCCCACGGCCCTTCGCCGTTCCTGTGTCAGCGCTGTCTGCATTGGGCCGCTTGTCTGCCGCCGCTCCCGCGCCTCCTCCACACTCCCCTCCTCGTCCGCCCTGGTCAGTATCCCCATCCTCGCCCTCCGCTCCCCCACCTCGTCGTTGCGTGCACGCGCGCAGAGCTGTTCAGCTTTTGCATCCCCCTTATTAGCCTCAGAAGGAGTCCCCACTTCCTCTTCGCTTCTCCTCCGTTCTCCGATTCCTTGCCCCGCTTCATTTTCATTGTTCCCCCAATCCTCCGCCTCTCCCCCGTCCTCGACCCTCTTGCTCTCCCCTTCCTCCCCGTCTCCCTTCCGCGCTGCTGAAGCGGAATGTTCCCAACACAAAACAACACGTCGATACCATCACGCTACCATGGTCTCTGTGTTGTACTCTTGTGTAGGGATAGCAATAGCATCGCTGGATATTTGTGTTGCTCAGAGGAGCGTCAGAAGTTCCTCTGCTAATGGGGCAGCGTATGCGTAACTGTAAGACTGTGTACGGGTTCCCAGGCGGCTAAGCGTGCACAGTGAGAAGGGTGCTAGTTAATCGGGCAGCTCCGGACGACCTGAGAGGTCCAAGTGATCTGGAGACTACTAGGCGTCGTCACCAGGTGTACAAGACATTCAAGCGTCGAATCAGCTCCTCATCCAACTCACTCCCGATTGAGTTGTTATCCGAAGACTCTTGACAGTGCTTGAACAAGCATGAAGCCCAGACTCTAAGCCAACATGCGTGTGCTTAGCATGGTGGTCGACGACACCTCTGGCGAGTCACCGTCGCACCATGCTGCGAAATATTGAGCCACGTCTGCGTCGAATCCTTGAACCGCGTGGAAAAAATGTGATGCGATGCCAGCAAGGGACACCACGTCTTTTTACACGGCAGAACTTGCACCCTCCAGGAATTTTCCGAAGTACATCGCCCTCTACCGCCGCTTCCCTTTCCGATTGGTTGCGTGGCCGCGCCTGGTGGCTTGCTGGCAACTCGGCTAATTGGTTTGTTGTCTGCATTGGCGGTTCGCAGTTGATTTGAGAGTACTTTTTTATCGCCATACCGCGTGTTATGCCCCCTACCATCGCCCCCCTCCGCCCACCGTAGCGTAACGCTCCCCCCCTCAGTGCATCCACGGCACTGCCGCAATGCGTCCGGCGCAACAGTCTGGGGGGGGGGGGCTGCATTATGCCCCCTCCCGCCCGCCCCCCCCCTCCCCCCCGTAATGCCCGTTACGCCCGTGAATAAAAGAATGCGCTCTTTGGGCGGTTTGCTGGATGGCCGGTTGCGCGCGCCTCTTGTAATGGAGGATGACGATTAATAAATGACCGGGGGTCGTGTTCTCGCGGCGGCGCCCGGGATGACGATCAGACAAAACCGGCCGCGGGCTTGGAAGACTATGTTTTAATCGTTCTCCTCCAGTCAGAAAATTGCAGAAATAGCAGAAAACTATGTTTTGAATCGTTCCCCCCCATTTTTTTATTGATCGTCATCCCGCAGTAATTCATGAAGGGCGGTGGCCTCGGGAGCGCATTGCCGTTTTAGTGTACGAGGCTCCACGGCGTCGGGGGCGCGCACCCCGACCTCTTCCAGAGCATTCGTCGAAGCCTCGGGTCCACCGCCGAACTCTCAAGAAGTGAAGGGGGGAGGGCTGAAGAGCTCCCCCCAAACACACATCCCATGTCCGGACATCGCTTTTTGCTTGCTCAGGAGAAGGGGTGACGTTTGTGGACAGCCTCCGTGGGGTAGGTGCGTGGGCTTGTCGGCGGCGAGCGAGGGGGGGAAGTGAGAAGGAGAATGCCTTCTCAGAAGGCTCGGAAGTCCCCCGGCCTTCTGAGAGGTTCTCTAAGCCTTCCCTCGAGGCCAAAGCAAGAACCATTCGGAAGGCGCGAGGGCGTCTGAGAAGTCCCGCCGCCTTCTGGCAAGGCCCTCTCCTTCTCGTTTCCCCCCCTCGCTCGCCGCCGACCTTCGACACCCCATCTGTCTGCTGCAGCTTTCGAGCCGAGTGGATCTGTGGTGGTCCTGGGGGCCGGGCGAGGGCGGGCCCGCCCGGCGTTGCAGCAGAGCGCCGCCTGGAGCTCAGAGGGACTGGCAGCCTCTCCCTCGATCGCCCTCCGATCGCGATGCCGGCCCACGCCAGCGCCCCAGGGACCCCCTTCTCCTCCTCCTCCTTCTCCTCCTCCTCCTCCTCCTCTTCCTCCTCTCCCTCCTCCTCCTCCTCCTCCTCCTCGTCTTCTTCCTCCTCCTCCTCCTCCTCCTTCTCCTCCTCCTCCTCCTCCTCCTGGCGCGACGTCGGGTTGTTCGGGCGCAACGGTCACGCGCTGATCCGCGGCGTTGAAGTCCCAGTGGCGGTGCTTTGGCGCGATGGCGGCTTCTCAGACGATTGTCTTCGGATGGGGCACTTCCCGCAATGAACATGAATTCTTGCAGGAACCTATGAGGAGGGAACTTGGAGGGAGTGTTGCTTGCAGCATCGTTTTTTGCGCCTTGGGTCTACATTGGTCCCCGTCCTCCTCCTCCTCCTCCTCCTCCTCCTCATCCTCCTCCTTCCTCTTCCGCCACCGGCGACTTCCAGGCGGCACCTGGAAGACGCTGGGGGTGGGGTGGGGTGGGGAAACGAGAGGGAGGATGGGCGTTGCCTTTCGCATGAAATCAAGACTTTCACAGGCGTCCTCCTCTTCCCCCTCTTCCTCCTCTTCCTCCTCTTCCTCCTCTTCCTCCTCCTCCTCCTTTTCCTCCTCCTCCTCCTCCTCCTCCTCCTCCTCCTCCTCCTCCTCCTCCTCCTCCTCCCCCTCCCCCTCCTCCACTCCGAGACAGCGCCTGCGCACTGCACGCGCAGGCCTCCTCGACCCGGTTCTGCAGTCAGGGAGTCCCCAAGCTGCTTGCTCGGGGATGAGCTCCCCTAGCGGAGGCGGAACCGGAGGCGATGGCGGAGGCGGAGGAGGAGGAGGAGGAGGAGAAAGAGGGGGAGGGGTAGGAGGAGGAGGAGGAGGAGGAGGAAAAGGATGAGGAAGAGGGGGAGTGGGAGGAGCACGAGGAGGAGGAGGAGGAGGAGGAGGAGATCGCTGGGATCAGAATGCCTCCCGAACGCCCTGCGGCCTCCGCCCCATCCGAGTGACTCGAGACTCGGCCGTGCGCAGATGCCGAGCGAGCGAGCCTTGCGGCGCCAGGAGCGCAGCGTCAACATCGGGCTCTCGAAGCTCAAGGACGCCTCGGAGTGCCGTCCCGCTGCCCTCGTGGGGGGTCCGCGGGGCACCGCCCGCGGCGGCGGCGCGCGCGCGACGGGCGCGCTTGCCGCCGCGCGCCTGCGCTGACCACGACGGCGACGACGACGACGACGACGCTGACGACGACGACGACGCTGACGACGACGATGACGACGCAGGCGACGACGCTGGCGACGACGACGACGATCGCAGGCGACGACGACGACGACGACGACGACGACGACGACGACGACGGCGGCGACGACGACGACGACGACGACGTCGACAACGACAGCGGCGCGTCTCATTACGGATCTGAGAGCATGTCAGCCTGTCTCGGGCGATTGCCTTTCTCTGCGTCTCTGCGCCCTGGCCAGAGCAGACCGCGCTAAGGCGCGCAGCGGCCCGTTCCGGGCGCCGCTGCTCCAATAGACGCAGATGTGTCGTCTGAGCAGATGGACGCGTTCGGACGCGCCTCGCAGATGCGAATGCGCATCTGAACGCGCTGTAGCCCGTTCTCCGCCGAGTCTGCCAAAACCGTCATCGGAAGGCACCGCTTCTGTCGGGGAGCCGCATTCTGGCACGAAACCGCTTCAGGTTGTGCACCGGGATGCGACCGCAGAGTGCGAGCATAAGTGCCGAATCGGGTGGCTTTCCCGTGTCAAACACACATACGAACACACACACAGTCACACACACAAATGTACGAGCACACACACACACACACACACACACACACACGCACGCACGCACACGCACGCACGCACGCAAGCACGCACGCATGCACACACGCACACACATACACACACATGCACACACACACATTTTGCGTCGGCGGCTCGGCAGAGGGTATTGCTCCGGCGATCGTTCATCAGTGGGGCGCGCGAGATGCAAATTGGGCCGCAGCGCGCGTGAGGAGAGGAGGAGTCCCCGGCGCGACGGGAAGAGAGGAAGCCGTGCCCGCTCAGGCAAGTCCCGGCTGCGGCGGGGCGGACGCCAGGGGGGGGGGGGGAGCCAGCCGCGGCGCCGGGCAGCCCAGCGGCGGCCGGGCAAAACACACACACACACACACCAACTATATATTCCTCGATCGGCAGAGACAGGCAATAGATCGAGATTCGAAGTTCGACGATCGAAGATTTCCTGAGTGCCTGGAGCCCTCCAGCCAGTCAGGAAGCGACCAGAAATCGATATGTTCGGAGCTACTGCGACTTCTTCGGCGTGCCATGGGAACGCTCCTTACTTCCTCCAACGACCTAGGCGTGCAAAAATAATAATTCCTTCCCCGCTCCTGTGCACAAGCGTGCAAGCGCATCGGGCGAACGCGGCGTCAGCAGGCACCAGGGATATCAAGAAAGTGAGCCCGTCGCCCGTCCAGGCCTCGAGGTTCCCCCTGCTGAAGCAAGCGATGATTTTTTGTTTCGCCGGGTAAGCATCCAGAACAAGGCGCATGGCGC
>CAUYUJ010015550.1:10000-17500 GCA_963575745.1 Prorocentrum cordatum | reverse complement strand
CCATGCTTACAACTGCTGGTACTACTGTTACCATCACTGCTACGACTATTATTTCTATTAGTTGTACGGCTACTCTTATTAAATTAATACTACTACTACTCGTACAAACTATTAGGACTGCTACGCTGGTGACGACTATGGCGACTACTACTACTACTACGACTACTACTACAAATACTACGACTGGTACTATTACAACAACGACAACTATTTCTACACATACAATCACACCCATCACTACCACTGCCACTGCTACGACCACTACTATTCAAATTAATATTATTACTGCGATTACTAGTACTACTAGTGCCACTACTACTACTATTACAACTACTACTACTACTCCTATTACTACTGCTTGGACTACTACTATTACTACTACTGCTGCTACTACTACTACTACTACTGTTACCACTACTGCTGCTACTACTACTACTACTACTACCAATACGTTCACTATTCATACTACTACTACGACTAGTACGACTACTACGACTACTACTACTACTGCTACCACTACTACTAGTACTACTACTACTACTACTACTACTACTACTACTACTACCACTACTGCCTCTACTACTATTAGTACTACTAGTACTACTAGCACTACTTGTCCCCCTGCTACCTGTATTGCTTGCCCCCATCATTCCCACCACTACTACTACGACGACTACTACTAGTACTATTATCACTACGACTACTGCCCATACGAGGTCTACTGCTACTACTTCGATTGCTACTATTTTTACCCCGCTACTACCATTATTGCTATTATTATTTCTATTAATACTACGACTACCACTATTGCTACCACGATGCTATTACTATTTACTACGACTACCACTATTGCTACTACTAATACTCCGCTACTAACACTACGACTACTACGATTACTATTACGATTGCTACCAATATTACTACTACGACCACTATTACGACTACGACTACTACGACTATTACTACCACTACTATTACTATTACTAGTACTATTACTACTAACCCGACTACTACCCCCACGACGACTACTTTTAGTACCGAACTCATTTTTTACCAGTACTATTATCACGACTGTTACTATTACTACAACTACTACTACGACAACTAAGACGACTACTACGACCACTACTATCACTACCGTTACCAGTACTACTAGTACTAGTACTACTACTACTACTACTACTACTACTACTACTACTACTACTACTACTACTACTACTTTTACTACTACTACTACATCTACTACAACTGCCACTACTACTACTACTACTACTACTACTACTACTACTACTACTACGACTACTACTACTACTAGTACTACTACACTACTACTACTACTACTACTCTTACTACTACTACTACTACTACTACTACTACTACTACTACTACTACTACTACTACTAGTGGTACTATTGTTACTACTACGAGGATGACGACGAGTAGTAGTAGTAGTAGTAGTAGTAGTAGTAGTAGTAGTAGTAGTAGTAGTAGTAGTATCACGTTTTTAGCACTACTACGACTACGAATACGTCTACGACTAATACATCAACTATTACTACGACTACTACTACTACTACTACTACTACTTCTACTTCTACTTCTACTTCTACTATTACTATTACTGTTCGCACTACTACTGCTATTCTCAGTGCTACCACTACTTCATCTCACTACGATGACGGCGAAGACAACGACGGCGACGACGATTAGCACTACGACTCCCAACAATATTTGTGTTATTACCACGACGACTACCATGACTACGACCAGTAAGACAACTTCTACAACGATCTTTTCGACTACCCCAATGTACGTCCGTCTCCGCGGGCTCTGGGGACAGCTGAGTGCGAGGCGCGCCACTGGACCGGACAGAAGTAGCTAGTAGAACTGCCGGAGACCGCTGCGGGGTGAAAGCCTGCACGGGCGGGGCTTGCATTGGCGAGGCATTCAGTGGCGCAGAACGCTGCGGACGGAGGCTCTGGGTCAGCGCCCGCGCAGCCGGCCTCGTGCGCTTGGCGAACCTTGGCTGGCGGCTTATCGTCATCTTCCCCCTCGCGCACCCGCCTTGATGCCGAGGGAGTGCCACGCCCGCCACGCCCTGCGACCGTGGCGCGGATAGAGACCGCGCGGGACCACCCCCTGCGCTCCCCGTCTGGTGTTGGGGGAATGCCACGTCCGCCGCGCCCTGCGACCGTGGCGCGGATAGAAACCGCGGTGAGGCACCACCCCTCTGCGCAACCCCTCTGGTGTCGATGCCACGCCCGCCACGCCCTGCAACCGTGGCGCGGATAGAACCGCGCTCAGGGACCACCCCGTGTGCACACCCTGTCACGTCGAGGACATTCCACGCCGACCATGTTTTGCAATCCTGGCGTGACTAGTACCTGCGTTCAAGGACCAGCCCCTACGCACCTCTTCGGGTGTCCAGGAAATGTTACCCTGCCACCCCCCGCGTCCCTGGCGTGGAACGAGACCGCGCTCGGAAACCACCCCTCTGGGGGCCCCCCGTCTGTTGTCGATGCCACGCCCGCCACGCCCTGCAACCGTTGCGCGGATAACTAGGGACCTCGCACAGGGACCACCCCCTGCGCGCACCCTCTGGTGTCGAGGGAATGCCACGCCAGCCATGCCCTGCGACCCTGGCGTGGATAGAGACCGCGGTCAGGCCGCCCCCTGCGCACCCCGTCTGGTGTGGAGGCCACGCTTGCCATGCCGTGACACCCTGGCGTGGATAAAGGCCGCGTTCAGTACCTTTCCTGCGCTCCCCCTCTGGTGTTGGGGGAAACCACGCCCGCCACGCCCTGCGACCCCGGCGTGGGTAGAGACCGCCCAGGAACCACCCCCACCGCATTTTTTGTAGTGTCGAGGAAGTACCACGACTGCATTGTTTTGCGAGCCTGCATCGGATAGGGGGGCCACATTGGGCGCACGCCGTTATGGTGTCGAGGAAGTGCCACGCCTGCCACGCGCTGCGAGCCCGCAGCGGATACGCCCCCCCCCCCCCTTCGCACCCCTTGCGGTGTCTACGAAATGCCACGCTTGGAACGCTGCCCACAGCGGCAATACTCCTGCCACGATTGGCGAGCCCGCAACGGATAAGGGGACCACCTGCTGCGCCCCCCCTCTTCTGTCGAGAACATGCCGCGTCTGCCGCGCTTTTTGAGCGCGTCACAGATACAGGCTGCGCCCAGGGACCAACCCCATGCGCCCCACCCTCTGGTGTGGAGGACATGCCACGCCTGCAACGCCTTGCGAGCGTGTCGCATATAGCGGCCGCGCTCAGGGACCACCGGGAACACACCCCCTGCAAGGTTGAGAACATGCAACGCGTGCGACGCCCTGCTCGCCCGTCACGGATAGAGGCCGCGCTCAGGGACAACCCCTTGCGCCCCCTGTTCGATGTCGCGGAAATGCCACGCCTGCCACGTTTTGCGAGCGGGTCACAGATAGCGGCCGCGCTCAGGGCCCACCCCCTGCGCACTCCCTCTGGTGTCAAGGACATGCCACACCTGCCACGTCATGCGAACTCTGCGCGTTTGTTTCGTGTCATGCGCGTGTCATGTCAATGACTAGGTATGCGTAGTTGTGTGTGTGTGTCTGATGTCTGTGTATGGTGTGTGTGAGTGTGTGCGTGTGTTCGGCTGTAAACTGGACATCTACATGTGTGTATGTATGATGTGCGCGCGTGTGTGTTTTAGGAAGGTGTGCGTATGTCAGTTGCGTTTACGAATGAGGAGGAAGAGTGGCGAAGAGGGAAGGTGTGAGATGCGGGTGCGGCGCGGGTGAGGAGAAAACCACATCCCCACTTAGCAGCGTGGGCTTGGAAACCAAAACCCCACTAAGCATGTGGGTCTCGTGTAGGGGGCCGTGTACGTGTTGCATGCGACACGGGTGGGAGGAGAACCAGAACCCCGTAGGCATGCGGGTATCATGCAGGGGGCCGTGTGTATGTGTGTGTTTCGCATGCGCCTAGGGCGTGTGATGCGTGAGGGAGAGATGTGTGCGTGTGTGTGTGTGTGTGTGTGTGTGTGTGTGTGTGTGTGTGTGTGTGTGTGTGTGTGTGTGTGTGTGTGTGTGTGTGTGTGTGTGTGTGTGTGTGTGTGTGTGTGTGTGTGTGTGTGTGTGTGTGTGTGTGTGTGTGTGTGTGTGTGTGTGTGTGTGTGTGTGTGTGTGTGTGTGTGTGTGTGTGTGTGTGTGGTGTGTGTGTGGGGGGGGGGGGGGGGGGCTCCATGTAGACGCGCATGTGTTGCGCGCGGGAGAGAGGACAAGGAGGAGGAAAGAGGGGAAAGAGGGAGGGCGCGGGTGTGAGACGCACGTTGGGCGCGGGTGGGAAGAGCACCAGAACCCCGCGAAGCATGCGGGGAAAGACGTAGCCGCTCTGCTGCTGCTCCGCACGCCGGCGCAGGCGCCCCCGTGGCCGCAGGAGGCGCGCTCGCTCCTGGGGCTCCTGGCAGCCCTCGCTCCCCATCGGCCGCTGGGGCTCCCGGTCGTTCGGCGCTCGGCCGCTGAGGGACCCGCCCGCGACCCACCCCGCGACCCACCTGCGACCCACCCGCGACCCACCCGCAGTCCGCTTACCAGCTTGACAAGTTCCCCTGCCCCTCATGTTTGGCCTTGCCTTGCCTCGGCGCCGGTCTTCGAGGATCCCCTCGTGCCTGTGAGAGGGCACACCACTCAGATTGTCATCGCCCTGGGCTTGCCGATCTCAGGGGCAGGGATAAGTTCGAGGCTCGTTGCCCGCCCATTTGTCCTTGACGAAGATTCGGCGCCAACGACGGGCTCGTTGTGCACTGAGCTAGAAGATCGGCGCCTGCGGTAGGCTTCATCAGAGCCTCGCAGAGCTCCGACCGACGACCCCGCCGCCCCCTTTATTTGATCCACATCTGCGGTGGTTATGGCATCGTGAACTTATTGGCTGGCTTTGGCGACTGGTGCCGCCATTACTGATGGAATCAACCGACTCTCTGAACTGTGCAATGCTGGGCTCGTGCAGCAGGTTTCATCATCACCCGCTGAGCCGTCCTTCTGCTCAGGTATGGACAGGTGTGGGACACTGGTATCTTCTGCGCCTGTGTCACATCGTCCGATGACGAAGTTTTTCATCCAAGGCGCACCTCTCAATAGGTTTGTGTTCTCGGGCACCGCGACTGAGCTTGACGATGGCCAAGTTCTGCCAGCGTTTCCAGCAGCGACCTGACGCTGCTCTTCTGAGCCCCATGTAACATGGAAGCCGGCGTTGCCAACCTTCTTTTGTTGAGTGGCTGGGCAGCTCCCAGCCTTTCTCATTTCATGGCATCGTTCGGTACCAAATCATGGCAGCCCTGTGTACCCTCGTAAGTATGTCTTTAGCGTCGACTAGCGTCGTTGAGCGTCTGGGAGTCGATGAGATAGCGCCGATTTAGCGCCGGCTAGCGTCGATTCACGTCGAATCAGCGTGGATCAGCACCGATTCAGCGTCGACTAGCGTCGATTCACAAGAGCTGACAAGATGGCATGGGAGGCTCCCAGGAGCTGCCACCGAAGCATCGTGAGCTTCCTCGTCACGTCGCTGCTCATCTAAAAGGGGAGGAATGCGGGGGGGCCTCGCCCGCCCCGTGCGGGCGCGCGGAGGTGCGCTGCTCGACAAGGTGACGATGGAGAAGGGCAAGGCCGACAAGAAGGCGGAGCAGGCGGGGCCCAAGGGACCGAAGAATACAACAACGCCATAACCAGAAACCGTTTGGCGCTCCGCGCGGACTTCTTGGCTCTGCGCTGGGCCCGCCCCCGGCGGCGCCTCCGGCGCCGCCCCTGTCGCGCGGAGCGCCAGGGAGGGTGCTTCAGCGCCGATCCAAGAAGTCCGCGCGGAGCGCGAAAAGTCTATGTGTTGTTTGTGGCGTTTCTTGGTTCTTCGTCTTCTTCGTCTTCTTCTTCTTCTTCTGCTTCTTCTTATGTTTATCATTTTTATTATTATTCGTCTTCTTCTTCTGTTTCTGGGTTTTCTTCTTATTCTGATTATTATTTCTTGGTTCGGGGTCTTCTTCGTCTGCTTATTATGCTTATTCTTCCTCTTCTTCTTCTTATAATTGTTAGTACTATTCTTCTTCTTCTTCTTCTTCTTCCTCTGGGGAAGGGCTCGGGGCAGGGCCGGGGAGAGGAGGCCGCCGCAGCCGGTGCCTCCTGCTGCGGGCTGCCTCGGATCGGCGGCGAGCGGGGGGGGGGGGAAAGGTCAGGAGGGAAAAAAACACACAGAGACAATGGATCGTCGATCCCCCGGAAAATGTGGGAAAATATGGGGAGTGGGGGGGAAGACAGAAACCCAGAAAATCTGGGAAAATATGGGGCATGTTTTTATGTGTGTGTATTTATTTGTGTGTCCTGGGGCCCCTTCAAAAGGAGAAGGAGAGGGCCTCCCCAGAAGGCGGCGGGACTTCGCAGACGCCCTCGCGCCTTCTGAGAGATGTTTGTCGTGTCTTCGGGGAAGGCTCATAGTATTTCTCAGGTGACCAGGAAATGTCCGAGCCTTCCGAGAAGGCTCGGGCGAAGGGAACTATGCACATGCACCGATCTTGGCAAGGCCCATCCTTGACCCAGGATCGGTGCATATACCTTCCTAGCCCAGGTAGGAGGGCGTATGCACCGATCCTGGGCTCAGGGTAGGCCTGGCCAGAATCGGTGTATGTGCATAGTGGAGGAGGACGATTAATAAATGACGGGGGGTCGTGTTCACGCGGCGGCGCCCGGGATGACGATTCGAAAAAAACCGGCCGCGGGCTGGAAAACTATTTTTAAATCGTTCTCCTCCAGTCAGAAGGTTGTGCCGAAATAACCGAAAACTATGTTTGTTAATCGTTCTCTCCCATTTTTTATTAATCGTCATCCCGCATTAGTTTTCGTTCCTCTAAAGGCCCGCCACTTCTCACTTCCCCCCCTCCGGGCGCGCCGCCTGTTGGAGCAGGCCCCCCGCCCCGAGGGCACCCTCCGGCTTCTCTGGGCTCCGTGGGCACCGGGTGTGGGTGACCCTGCCTGCGATGGTGTGCACTCTTCGGGGGCAACGATAGGGGGGGGACAGGCACAGGGGGGGATGCATCGATCCCCAATCGCCCATTGATCGCCGATAGGGGCCAGACAGCCCCAACCTGCCCAGGAAGGTGCGGATTTTCGCTGTCGGAGGCCTATCGCCGATCTATAGGCGATGTGTCGCCGATTCCAGGTCGATGCATCCCCCCCCTGTGCCAGTCCCCCCCTGTCGGTGCCCCTCAACTCTTGTGAGGTGTGAGTCTCCCATCGCGTCTCGTGCGGTGGAGAGGCCGGGTGTCGGCTCGATGATCACTTCCCTGGGCCCTCCGAGAACCCTCCAGCCCCCGTCCGAGACAGGCGTCGAGGCATCGGCTCTCGGCCACGGGAGCGGGCAAACACTCCAAGAGGGGCAAGAGTCCGGCATCGTTTTGTCTGTTCCGCTTCGGGCGCTGCGCAATGGGGGATCCTAAATGGGGGGGCGGCGAGTGTGGTCCGAAAAGGTAC
>CAUYUJ010015550.1:0-5000 GCA_963575745.1 Prorocentrum cordatum | reverse complement strand
CTGGGGATGGGGAGGGGCAAGAGAGAGGAGGGAGAAGCGGAGGAAGGGCGGAGGCTCTAGGCCTCCCAGATGGGGTCGGAGGATTGCGCCGCATCGCCGACGCGGCTCGATGCGAAGCCCCATTCTCTCCACGCCGACGGCGCCGATGCATCGCCGACGTTGCCGATGCATCGGCGATGCGGCGCGATCCTCCGACCCCATCTACTCCGACCCAATCTGGGAGGCCTCTAGAATTGAGTGTGTGTATGTGAGTGTGTTTTGGAGGCGAAGTAGCCTCAAAAGCTACACTCGAAAAGCTCGAATAGCACTTCGATTCAACTCTGATCCACCTCTGGCCCGGAACGCGGTTCCATCTCTGATTTTTTTTGAAACTCTGCTTTAACTCTGGTCTGAGACCCTGATGTAACTCGGCTTCTAGAGGCTAGAGTCGGGCCGGACGAAAGGGGGGGATTGGGAAAGGGGGGGTTATACGAAATTTGCTGCGTGCAGCTGGTTTTGGCCTCACCGAGGGGCCCATTCCTCGATATATGGCCGCCTCCGGCGCCGGGAGGCGCCGGGAAAATCAGCTGCGTGAGCCGATGCTCAAACCCCCCCTTTGCTATCCCCCCTTTCGCCCGACGATCCTATAGAGGCGGAGGAGGAGGAGGAGGAGGAGGAGGAGGAGGAGGAGGAGGGAGGACGAGGAGGAGGAGGAGGAGGAGGAGGAGGAGGAGGGAGGAGGAGGAGGAGGAGGGAGGAGGAGGAGGAGGCGGAGGAGGGGCGGCGGTGGGCCCCTGGAGCGGGCCGTGGGCGCTGCGCGCGCGCCCTCGGTCGCCCCGCGTGCACGGGGCGGCCCGTCGAGGCTCATCGCGCCCCGGCGCCGCCTCCGCCGCCGCCGCCGCCGCCGCCGCCGACGACGACGACGACGACGACGACGCCGCCGCCGCCGACGACGACGACGACGTCGACGTCGACGCCGACGCCGACGACGACGATTAAAAGCCTGCCTCCGGGCGACTGGCACCTGCGCGGGCCCAGAGGTGGAGCTCGACAAGGCCATACCCTTCCTGAAGGAGGCGGAGGCCGCGTGCAACTCCATCACCAAGAAGGACCCCCTGCCAGAGGAAAGAGAGAGCTACGAAGACACACACACACACACCGATTTTGGACAAGGCCCCTCCCGAGCCCAGGATCGGTGCATACGCCCTCCTACCCCGGCCAGGAGGGCATGTGCACCGATCCTGGGTCAAGGATGGGCCAGGCCAAGAGCGGTGCATGTGCATCGTTCTCTTCGCCCGACCTGCGGCGCCGCCGTGTCGGCGCGTCGGGGGTCCAACAGGCCGCCCAGGCGGGGTCGGAGCAGGTGGGGTCGGAGGATCGCGCCGCATCGCCGATGCATCGCCGATGCATCACCGAGGCGGCGCGATCCTCCGACCCCACCTGTTGGAAATTGGATCATATACAATGCCAGCGGCGGGCTGTTTTTCAATCCCAGGACTCTTTGAGGGTCGGGGACGACGTCGGGGTGGTGTGGTGTATGCTTTCACCCCGTGTTCCAAGGGAAACAGCGAAACATGCATACACCAGGATCCCGTGTACACCAGAACCCGCGTGCCTGTGCGAATGTCCGCGCAGGGTCGGGAAAAGCGTCGGTGTATAGAGCTCGTTTCCCTAATCTTATGTCGGGCGTGTCCCCCTACAGGGGCCTTTTCGACGAAAAATAAAAATACCCCCAAAATGCCCCAGAAAGGCAAACAAAAAATTAAAAAATAGTCCCCAGGCTATTTTTGGACTATTTTTTTGTTATTTTCATTGTATTTTTTAATTTTCGTCGAAAACCCCCCCTAATCTGCTCCGACCCCACCTGGGAAGCCTCGAGCCCCCGCGCCGCCGCCACGTCGGCGCGTAATTAGTTGGTCCGACGTGCCGCCCTGCCGGGAGCTGTCTCTGCGCGCTCAGGCGTACCCCGCCGGCGGGGACCCGCGGGGGGGGGCAGGGAGAAGTTCGGGCCGGACGAAGGGGGAAGATAGGGGAAGGGGGGGGGATGTACGAACTTAACTACAGATAGCTGGTTTCGGCCCCATCGATGGGCCCACTCCTCGATACATGGCCGCCTCCGGCGCCGGGAGGCGCCGGGAAAATCAGCTGATTCTCAAACCCCCCTTTTGATATCCCCCCCTTCCGCTCAGCCCGAGAAGTGTGGGTCCTGGCGTGATGCAGTCGCACGTGACTCCTGTGCTCCCCGGCGTAGCTGCGTGAATGCGGCGGCGAGCCACTGTCTCTTCCAAGGTGAGGGGCTGCTAAAACGACGCGAAGATCGGGACAAAATCGGATCGGGATAACTCAAAATCTCTGAGAATCGGCGGGTTTGGAGGATGTATTGGGCGCCGCGGCCGCTCCAGAGCGTTCCGGAACGCTCTGAGAGCGCTCCAGAACGTTCTGGAGCGATTTATCCCGATCTTAGCCATGTTTTAGAGCCATTGTCTCTTCCAAGGTGAGGGGCTGCGTGTCCCATTCGCCCGCCCTCGAAGAGGACCGCCCTTGGGGTCCAGAGTGCGGCCCTGTCTGTCTTTCTGTGGGATGCACGGTGCTGTAGGGACCCGGGCGCTTTGTGCCAGGGCTCGACCTACACGATGTTGGGGCGATGTCGTGCCCCTTTTTGTTCCCATGCCGTTTGGAAGCCAAGGCGGGGCGAAGACAACACGAGGGAGAACACGAAATCAGCGAGCGAAGAACGGTATAAAATAAACTTTTTCGCTGTCGGGAGCGCCTGTCCCTGGGCGGCTGGAAAGTTTATACCCCTACGGTGCCACCGTAAGGGTAAAACTTTCCAGCCGCCCTGGGACAGGCGCCCCCGACAGCGAAAAAGTTGATGTCATACCGTTCTTCGCCCGTAAACGAAAGCAGAACGAGAGCAGGAAGTACCGTGCAGGTCGTCGAGTCCTGCTTCTTCGTGCCCCCCCCCCCCGAACCAGATCGGCCCGTGGAGGCGCAGTTGATGTTAAGTCGGGCGCGTCCCCCACGCAGGGGGATTCTCGACGAAAAATGAGAAATACCCCAAGAATAGCCAAACAATAGTCCAAAAATACTCTGGGGACATTTTTTTTTTTGTTTTTTGTTTTTTTCTACCTTATGGGGGCATTCTGGGGGGCATTCTTTGTCTCTCGTCGAAAATCTTCAAAAATACACAAAGAATAGCCCAAAAATAGCTAAACAATAGTCCAAAAATAGTCTGGGGACCATTTTTTGAATATTTGTTGACCTTTTTGGGGCTTTTTTGGGGGTATGTTTTATCTCTCGTCGAAAAAATCCCCCTGTAGGGGGACAGGCCCAGCCCAAAAAGTGAGTGGCACGGCGGGCCGCGGGCAGGCGCGCGAGGGGGCCGGGCCTCTCCTGCCAGGGACAGCAAAGATCAGGAGGGAGAGAAACACACAGACACAATGAATCGGCGATTCCCCAGAAGATATGGGAAAATAGGGGAAGTGGGGGGGAAGACAAAAACCCAGAAACTATGGGAACATATGGGGAATATGTTTATTTGTGTGTATTTATTTGTGTGTCCCAGGAGGGGACGAGGAGGAGGAGGAGGAGGAGGAGGAGGAGGAGGAGGGGGAGGGGGAGGAGGAGGAGGGGGAGGAGGAGGAGGAGGAGGAGGAGGAGGAGCAGAAGGAGGAAGAAAAGGAGGAGGAGGAGGGCCCCTTCAGAATGACTTGTGGGTCGGCAGCGAGGGCGCAGGCCGACTGCGCTCGGAGGCAGAGTCGGGCCGAGCTCCGAGGCCGAGGTCGCTTCGGAGAGGGTTCGGAGGTGGACCGGCCTCGATACGCCTCGATACGCCTCGATACGCCTCGATACGCTTCGATACGCCTCGATACGCCTCGATACGCCTCGATACGCCTCGATACGCCGCCGCCCGCGGGAGGCGCCGCGCGCTTTTTTTGTTTTGTTTTACGTCGGGCCTGTCCCCCTGCAGGGGGATCTTCGACTCGGGGGTGGACAGGCCTCCTACCCCGACACGTCGATGGAGGAATTGGCCGTTTGCGGTTCGCGAGAGGGCGTCGCGGCCGTCATTTTCGCGGGTCCAGGTCCGTCGGTCTTAGGTCTTAGGCCGTTTTCACTGAGGGAAGGTTTACTAAAGGGAGGCTTGTCCACCGCCGAAGGGTGTGCCCCAAGGTTCTTCGTGCTTGTCGGAGGTTCTTGTACATCCCGGGGGAGGGGAGCCTCGAATGCTCCTCCCTGTGGCCCGCGAGGGGCCCCATGTCCTTGCAGGATGTCCTGCTGTCCCAGGCCCGATGAGCCAGAAGGATGCTCGGGGAGGAGTTTGCGGAGCTTTCCTCGCAATCTCCTGTTGGCACGCACTGTTCGGCACCGCCTGCACCCCGCGCCCTCCGGCCGCCTGCGGCCCCGCCCGCCCGCGCCCTGTCTCCCCAATTAGTGCTTTGCGCTCCCCGCCTAGCTCTTGACCGGAAGAGGCCCGCTCTCGACCCGCAGACCAAACAATTGTTGGCACGCACTGCTTCCCGTGCTTCGCCGCAGCCTGGGCGCCTCGGCCCCTCCCTGCGGCAGCCTCGCGGTGCGTGCACGCACTGCTTCCCACAAGAAACCTTCCACAAGAAACCCAATCCTGAGACCCCAGGATGTCCATTGATGTTTTGTACGGGGACCCAAGAAACCCATGGCACCCTGGAGGCAAGCAGGGTGTTAATTGGCATGGGCTTCCACTGTATCAGCGGCCTCGCGGGCTGGGCCCCTGGGCCACATGCTTCGCCGCCACCTGGGCGCCTCGGCCCCTCCCTGCGGCACCCTCGCGGTGCGTCCTCGCAGGCTGCAGCCCGCGCAGCTCCCAGGCCCGACCGGAGCCACCAGCGGGGCCGCGCCGGAGCTGGCGGCGCACACAGCCACAGCCGGGGGGAGCGCGGGGCGGCCGCGGAGGAGCGCGGGAGGCGGACTCGGGCGCAGAGAGGCGCCACGCCAGAGGAGGAGGAGGAGGAGGGAGGAGGAGGATGAGGAGGAGGAGGAGGAGG
>CAUYUJ010015549.1:1022783-1038759 GCA_963575745.1 Prorocentrum cordatum | reverse complement strand
GACGACGACGACGACGACAACGACGACGACGACGACGACTACTACTACTACTGCGACAACTACTACTATTACTACTACTACTACTACTACTATTACTACTACTACTGCTGCTACTACTACTACTACTACTACTACTACTACTGCGACGACGACGACGACGACGACGACGACGACGACGACGACGACTACTACTACTACTACTACTACCCTCCCCCGCTGTCTCCTCCTCCTCCTCCCCCTCCTCTTTCTCCTCCTCATTCTTCTCCTCCTGCTCCTCGTGTTCGTCCTTCTCCTCCTCCTCCGCCCTTCCTCCCTCCCTCCCACCTTCCTCCTCCTCCTCCTCATCCTCGTCCTCGTCCTCATCCTCCTACTCCTGCCAGCCCTGTCGCTTGACGGGCGCTTGCGCCCACAACCTCGAGCCTAGAGTTCGGATGCCCGCCCCTGTCTCCAGGGGATTCATCGGCATCATACCCTCACAATGCGGGCAGAACTAGGCGTCCGAGAAACTTGCCATCCTGCCGTTGCGGGCGCGGCAGCGCAATGCCATTACGGGTATCCCACGGGAGCCAGCGGGAGCGCAGGGGAGTGGGGGGGACGGGGAACAATTTGGGGGTCAACGAGGCCCCCACCCCACCGCGCGCTTTACTAATTCTCTGAATCGTAGCTGCTTATGTCGGGGTTTGGTCTGGAGAGTGCGACGGACCCCCCAGCGGCTGGAGACTTCCCGCCGCCGCGAGGGCCCCTCTGACAAGCAACCGTCTGCCCTTGCCAAGGCGCCCACCTCGGCGATCCCCCAAGCATCCCTAAGTTTGCCAGGGTGGGAGGGCGCGAGCAAAAGCCGAGCAGATCCAGCACCGATGGCTTGAGCCACCATGATGCCGAAGGCCGCACTCGGCTTGGAAAAGGAGGATCACGCGGTTGCATCTGAACGGCGTGTTATTCTTCACAATAGTCTTACGGGCCAATACCCGCTGGGAGGACACCCCATTCCGACTCCGACGGAGTCCAGGGCATGCTCCTAAGCAGTGGCGGACGCAACGAAATTGTCACGAAATTCGGCCGCTCTGCTCAGGCCACCCCGTCCTTTGGGCCATTGGAATTCCCAGAGACGCGAGAGAAAGAGAGAGAGAGAGATGTTAAGACAGTCGCCCCCCCCCCCTGACCCCCTGGAATTCCCGAGGCGTTGGCTCGCACGAACATCCCGAAGCACCACGGACGGCATGCTTCTCAGCAGCCTATGGATCCAGGGTAGGTGTGCGTGCCACAGCTCCCCCAACACTTTTGCATTCAAGTGTCTGGCGGCACGTTTTTGCACATGACCCCAGAAGGCGGACAGTGTCCGCACGGTGATGTCTGCGAGGCGCCGTGCGTGCAAGTTGCTGCAGACATGCGCGTGCAACACATCACACCAGTTGTATATCCCCGTATGGTGCGGGGCACGGTCGTAGGTTGGCGAATTGCGGGCGACCCGCGGGCCGCCAGCGGAGCCCCGCGTGACGCGGAGCGGTGCGTAAGGTTAAGGATTCGCGGGCTGCGGGCGACCCGCATGCCGCTACCTGGGCCCCGTGCGACGCAGTAGCGACTCCATTTCGGCCAAGGCGTAGGTCAGCTGAGACGCGGGTGACCTGCATGCCACCAGCCGAGGCCCGTGTGACATGGGACGGCATTGCGTAGGCCAAGGCGTGAGTTCGCTGCGCTGCGGGTGACCCGCCCGCCACTAGCCAAGTCCCGTGTGACATGGGGCGGCCCTTGGTTGGGGGCGATGGCGTAGGCTCGCGGTTTTGCAAGTGACCCGCATGCTAGAAGCCAAGTACCGCGCGACGCGGGGCGGAAATTTGGGCGGTTAATCGCCAATCAGCACAGCAGGTGGCGGACAACTCGTGCCCCCTAGAGCGTAAAACCTCGGCCACGCTCATCGGACAACACTTCGGTTAGCATGTTTCAGGCGCGGCAGAGGGGCAGTGAGGCTACATTCTTCACAGCATGACCTACCGTGCAATTAACGAAGATGCCCGCCCCTGCCGATGGGCATGCGTCGGCAGACCGTCGCCGTTATGAGGGCGGGAAAGTGCTGCATCTTGGAACCAGCCGATGGGGAGGCACGGGAACCTACCCCCTCGCAACAAGGGCAAATGTGTGCCAGTAAGGTTTACAATGAACACACAAGCCCACATGTACCCTCACGTCGAGTGGTACGGGGTTAAGGCGCCCCTTAAGCCATATCATTTCAAGTCCTCCTCCTCCTCCTTCTCCTCCTCCCCCTCTTCCTCCTCCTCCGCCTCCTCCTCCTCCCTCCTCCTCCTCCCTCCTTCTCCTCCTCCTCCTCCCCTCCTCCTGCTCCTCCTCCTCCTCCTCCTTCTCCTTCCTCCCCCTCCTCCCCCCCCCTCCTCCTCCTCCTCCTTCTCCTTCTTCTCCTCCTCCTCATGCACCTCTTCCTCCTCCTCGTCTTCGTCGTCGTCGACTTCGCCATCCTCATCTACCTCCTCCTCCTCCTATCCGCCTCCTCGTCCTCCTCCTCCTATTCTCCCTGTTCCTCCTTCCTCCTCCTCCTCCTCCTCATCATCACATCATCATCATCATCATCATCATCATCATCATCATCATCACATCATCATCATCATCACACCCCATCTCCTCCCGCTCCGCCCTCCTCCTCCTCCTCCTCCTCCTCCTCCTCCTCCCCCTCCGCTTGCTCCTGCCTCTCCTCCTCCTCCTCCTCGTCCTCCTCGTCGTCGTCATCCTCCTCCTCATCATCAGCATCATCAGCATTATCAGCATGATCAACATCAGCATCAGCAGCATCACAATCATCAGCAGCTACAGAATCGTCGTCATCATCATCATCATCATCATCATCATCATCAGCAGCATCATCACACTCATCAGCAGCATCGTCATCATCATCATCAGCAGCAGCACCGTCATCAGCAGCACCATCCTCATCTTCATCAGCAGCAGCATCGTCGTCAGCATCAGCACCATCGTCATTATCACTCGGTGTATTACCATCCAGATGGCATGTTATCGTGTTTTTCATGCCAGCATCACTCTGAAGAGAGTAGTATTATTATCAACGCGGTTCTTGGTATCAAGAGTGGCTGTCATGAACATGGCTTACTGCTACTCGCATCTGAGCCCCTCCCGCAAGGAGACCTGGCGCAGCGCGGAGGCGGTGCTCTGGTTCTCCGCCGCCCTGGCGGTCGCCATGCCCAGGAGCGGCCCCTCGCTCTCTGCCTCGGCGGGCGCCCCCCCCGCTGGAGGGCACATCGCCGTGCCGTGTCGACGACGGCGGCGGCGGCGGCGTCGACGACGACGACGACGACAGCGACGGCGACGACGGCGACGACGACGTCGATGTCGAAGACGATGGCAAGGACCCAGAGATCCTGCACATTGGACAGCGCGGATGCGTCTTCCAGTTTTTGGCCTCCGGGGGTCCCTCGCCAGGCCCCGGGACCGTCAAGCAACGATTCGGAACGAGAAGCCGGGCCAGAGGAAAGGGCCAGGACTTCCAGGGAAAGCGCATTGAATAAACAAGACGTCGGGTGTCTTGGGAGGACGTCGACGACGACAGGTCCGAGGCCTCCAGTTTGGGCTTCTCCCCTTTCCATCCCTCCCTGTCTCGTCCTGCCCTTGGCTGCCCTGATACGCCCGTGCTGCATCGCGCCACGCACCGTGTTTCAAACGTCCGTCCTGAACGCGGTGCGTGTGGGCTCAGCAGGTGTTGGCCCGCGTTTGGGCGAACGCATCGCGCCAGGCCAACGTGTTCAACCTGCGTGTTGAGCGCCTCGTCGACACGCTGCGGGTTGCGCGCTGCGCATCGGGGCAGCCGAGGTCCTGCCCCCCCCCAGTCCTCCCTCCCTCTCCTGCGACCGCTGCTCAGGGGGGGCCGCCCGTTTTAGTTTTCAGAGTGCGCGTCAGGGCACGGGGGAGGCAGCTCCGTCCTCCCCGACCGTGCGCCCTGCCGTGGCGCTCAGGACTCTCTGGGCAGCGTCGTGTACAGCCGATGCTGCCCAGCGGTCCCCGACACTGGCGTGTGGTGGAAGGCCCTCGTGCTGAGGGTCTGCAGAGGCTGATGTTCACAAATCTCGTCGCCACCTTCCCAACGACGCTTTGTCGCACAGCTCGGCACTCGATGCTCCTCTCGCCACCTTCCCCCCTCTCCCTCGCACTGGCGCTCTTCCCCCCCCCACCGGTACCCTCCTCGTGCCCCTCCTCGTTGCATGGCTTCGAGCTTTCGCGCCCCGCCCCAAAAAAAGGAAGTCGGGCACGTCCCTCTACAGGAGGAATCTTCAAACATAGTATACACATACTCTAGACACGACTTGTTCCTACTTTTTGTTGGGGTATGTTCGAATCTGTTTTGACTATGGCTTATTCTTCTTCTTGCAAGATCCGCCTCTAGGAGGTCACGCCCGAGCCTAGAAGAAACAAAAGAAGCACAGGCCCCCGAAGCTGCCGGCGCCGGCGGCGAGCGCGGCACGGGCGGCGCCGGGCGCGGATGCCGCAAGGCATCGGCAATTTAGCCCGCCCGGTGGGAGGAGGAGGAGGAGGAGGAGGAGGAGGCGGAGGAGGCGGAGGCGGAGGAGGAGGCGGAGGAGGATGAGGAGGAGCAGGATAACGAGGAGGAGGAGGACACTCCGAACGGAGGGGAGAGAGATGAGGAAGAGAGAAATGATGATGATGATGATGATGATGATGATGATGATGATGATGATGATGATGATGATGAGTATGATGATGATGATGATGATGATGATGATGATGATGATGATGATGATGATGATGATGATGATGATGATGATGAGGAGGAGGAGGAGGAGGAGGAGGAGGAGGGCTCCTGTTTCCCCTGACCAGCAAATTCCGTAAGGATGCGTGCTGAGTTCTTGCCTTCTGGGACGCCAGTTCATCCGCGTAGCTCTCAGACCACCACGCGCGCACTGTCGCTGCACGGGTGGCATGGTTGGGAGCAGTGCCCGCGGCGTGCGATCCTGCAGAGTCACTCGTGCACTGCCCGTGCAGGTACGGCAGGTTCGCGTCGCGTCGACCGGCGGCGACCCCGCCGCTGGAGTTCAAGGGTGAACGCCGCCAGTGGCCCAGCCGGGGTCGGCACGACGCGAATTTGCCGTGTTGTGAGAGCGTCCGCGTCGTCGAGGTGCGAGCGCGCTACGCGGGAAGCCGACGGCGCATCGCGGGCGTGCCGATATCGGAGCGCAAGCGCTGGAGGAGCCACGCCCGCGGCGTCCAGGCGGCATAGCGCAGCCTGGAGCTCCACACTTTCTGCAGCCATCCGCGCAGCTGCTCGACAGCTTTCAGGCTCGGGAGCTCCCTCCTCATCCTGGCGCTTCTGGTCCTGCTCCTCCTCATCCTCCTCTTCCTCCTTATGTGACGTTTGGTCCTCCTCCTCCTCCTCCCCCTCCTCCTCCTCCTCCTCCTCCTCCTCCTCCTCCTCCTCCTCCTCCTCCTCCTCCTCTCCTCATGTAACGCTTGGTCCTCCTCCTCCTCCTCCGCGTCCTCCTTCCATATCCGTCCCTCTCTCCCCCTCTTCGTTCTCCTCCCCCGTCCTTTCCTCCTTCTAATTGTGTTCCTGCCTCCTCTTCCTCAGCCCTTCTTCTCCTCCCCTGAGGCCCGACTTTGCAAAAACACACAGCATTGCAAAACATTCCGACTGAAGCCCAAACCCCATCTTCCTGTATTTTTCGAGCCAGCTCGATTTGTGGTGGCACTGATCTGTAAGTCACTCCTTCCTCCCCGCCTTGCTCGCCCTCCTCCGTTCCACCCACAGGACCAGTGAGCTGCTGGTGGTTGCGCAGTCGGCATTGTGGCTTCCCCTCCTCGTCATCTTCCCCCTCCTTTCATCCGCCTCCCTCTCCTCCTCCTCCTCCTCCTCCTCCTCCTCCTTCTCCTCCTCCTCCTCCTCCTCCTCCTCCTCCCCTTCCTCCTCCTTCCTCTTCTTCAGCCCTTCCCCCGCCTCCTCCTTCCACCTCTCTCCTCCCAGCCCTGATCGTCCTCTTCCGCTCCGCTCACAGAGAGGACCGCTGAGCTGGCGACGGTGGCGCAGTTGGCCCTCCGGCTCAACGCGGTGGATTCGGCGCCGGGCCCGTGGCGAGTGCTAATGCGGCCCGCTTCCCCAGCGGGACGGGGGAGGGGAGGGTCGGGGGCCCCCAAACGGGGTGGTGACCACACCGTGTGGTGAATCGGTCAGGACTCGGGGTCACCGCACGGTTTTGGGACTCAGGCCGTTCTTCGAGGATGTCTCGGGCGACTGGGGCCTCCGAGGTCCCAAGACTGTCCGTTGACGGAGCCTGCGGTGAGGTCTATGTCGATTTCGAGGTCATCGCCGTGTCAACACGGAAGAGGCAAGGGTTTAGGCCTCCTAGATAGATGGGGTCCGAGTAGATGGGGTCGAAGGATCGCTCGGCATCGCCGATGCGGCTCGACGCAGATCCCGTTTTGCTCCACGGCTTCACGTCGACGTCGCCGATACATCGCCGATGTACCGTCCATGCGGCGCGATCCTCGGGCCACATCTTCTCGGACCCCAGTTGGGAGGCATCCAGAGGGGAGGGAAGAAGGGGGGACGGGGGAGGGAGGGGACCCAGACATGCTCGCATCGTGAGCAAAATCACGGCTGGAGGTGTTTGGTCGTTTTTGGCTTCTGGGGGCCTGCGCCGGGCCTCGGGAGCGTCAAGAAATGATTCGGAGTGAAAAGTTGGCCTTGGGGGGACCGTCGTCATCTTCGTCGCCGCCGCCGCCGTCGTCGTCGTCGTCGTCGTCGTCGTCGTCGTCTTCGTCGTCATCTCCCTCCTCCTCCTCCTCCTCCTCCTCCTCCTCCTCCTCCTCTCCTCCTCCTCCCCTCCTCCTCCTCCTCCTCCTTCCCTCCTCCTCCTCCTTCTCCTCCTCCTCCTCCTCCTCCCCCTCTCCCTCCTCGTTCCTCCTCCTCCTCCTCCTCCTCCTCCTCCTCCTCCTCCTCCCACTCCTCCTCCTCCTCACCCTCCTCCTCCTCCTCCTCCTCCTCCTCCTCCTGACGCTGCGGGCCTCGCGCGGTCTCCTCCGCGTAGCCGCGCGCGCGCAGGCGCGCCCAGCTTTTTTGACCGAGCACGCGCACCATGACCTCATGCCCCACCCTCTGCCACAATCGGGCGGCTGAGGCAGAAGGTGGGAGCCTCAGGAGACAGCCTCCGGACCCAAGACCCCGCCAAGGGGCAGGAAAGAGACCTCAAACAGCCTCAGAGGGCCAGAAGGGAGGGGGAAGGGAGGCGGGGCCCGAGGGACCGAAAGTCAAAAAATCCGAAGCCTCGGTCACTTAGCCCCCCGACCACCACCTCCATAACGGAAAACGACCTCCATCTCGCGCGTGCGACGCGGAGGTGATGGTGAGGGGCCCAAATTTTGGTGCATGAGTGGGCCCCCCCCCGACAGGAGAGAGCCAAGGCAGCAACCGTAAGTAAAAAGAGAGGGAGGAACGGGGGGGGGGGGGGCACATACTACTACGAGGCGGCCGAGCCCCCAGGGAGTCCAAGGGAGGGACAAAGGGCAGGGCCTCCAGGGCCTAAGAGGGGGGAGGGCTAGGGATCCTGGGGTGGCTCGGCCCCCTGCAAGCGGCCCCCGCGGGGCCAGGTGTCAGTCGTTGTGGTCGACCTCATCCCCCTCGCGGCCGCCTGCACCCCCTAGGGTATCCTTGGGGGCCAGCACGCTCACCGCCGAGGGGGCGCTCTCGACCCTGTTCTGCATGGGGCTGGTGTCGCTGTTGGGCATGTTCGTGGTGTTGTCGTCGGGGTCCCTCGTGAGCCCCTCGTATGGGCATGGACCCAGGCCAGGGTGGCCTGCGGCTCCGCTCTTGCAGCTGTTGTCTACTCCTTCCTCCTCCTCCTCCTCCTCCTCCTCCTCCTCCTCCTCCTCCTCCTCCTCCTCCTCCTCCCCCTCCCCCTCTCCCTCCTCCCTCCTCGTTCCTCCCTCCCTCCCTCCGGAAGGTCGGGACTTCTGGAGACCTCTATAGGGGGGGGGGGGGAGGAGGCGAAGCGGGGCAGGCGAGGGGAGGGGGGCGGACAGACGGGCGGGGCCCCCGATCTCCAGGGGGCCTGGCTTCGTCTGCAGTCCCCGGGCGCCGCCCGCGGCGAGGCGCAGCCGCTGGAAGGCATCCCGAGGCTGGAAGACCGCCGGGAACCGACGCAGGCGGCCGACAACCTCGAACCTCGAGCCCGAAAGTCCCCCCCCCTCAAACCTCAAACCTCGAACCCGAACGTCAAACCCCGAACCCGAAAGTCCCCCCCCTCGAACCTCGAACCTCGAACCCCAAACCCGAAAGTCGAACCCGAACCTCGAACCTCGTCGCCGACCTGTGCGAGTCGCCCCCGCCGCCGCCCCCGAGCAACGGGGGGCCTGCCTCCTCCCGGGCAGGCCCGAAGGAGGAGGCCACCGGCAGGGGGGGCCCGGGCTGGCCCAGCTCTCCGACAAAAGGGCGGCTGCGGTGTGTGGCTTCGGCCCGGGCGCGGCTCCTCGATGTCCACCCTGGGGTGCTTCCGTTTCTTCTACGTATTGCACAGGTGATCTCGAAGTAAGAGAAGCAGAAGACTAATAAGAAGAAGAACAATCATAATAACCATACGAATAGCAATAATACACATAAGAAGAAGCATACGAATGAGAAGAATAAGAAGAATAAGAAGAAGAAGAAGAAGAGGAGGATACATAATGAAGAGTAAGAACAGGAAATGGTAGCAAAGAGAATAACAATAATAGCAACATGGAGAGGAATACACATAATAACGCGAAGACGAGAAAAAGCCACAAACAGAAACTGTTGGCGGCCCGCGCGGATTTCTTGGATCCGCGCTGGGGCCCCCTGGCGGCGCCTCCGGCCCCGCCCCTGGCGCGCTCCGCGCGCCAGGGACGGGGTCCAGCGCAGATCCAGGAACATCGCACGGAGCGCCAAAAGTTAATGTTTTATGCAGTTGGTTCTTCTTCTGTTTTCGTATATTGCACAGGTAGTTGTCTTTCGCAGACGATTGTTCTCCCCCAGTGTCTGGTCCTCCCAGATGGGGTCGGAGCAGATGGGGCCCGAGGATCGCGCCGCATCGCCGATGCATCGACGATGCGGCGCGATGCGGAGCCCGATTTTCTCCCCGCCGACGTCGCGAATGCATCGCCGACGTCGGCGATGCATCGCCGATGCATCGGCGATGCATTGGCGATGCGGCGTAATCCTCCAACTCCAACTGCTCGGATCCCATTGAGAAGTCCTTTACAATTCCCGAGTTCCGCTTGAAAACATCGGTCGCTGAGAAAAAGGGGGGAACTTTGGGATACACCTCTTGGGGGCCATTCGGACGCACCACTATCGAGGATGGGCGCACCACTATCGAGGTTAGGCCCAACATGTATGGTCCATTCGAACCCCCACGAAGCCTCTGATAGAGGTCGACATCCGTTGCAAGTCTTTGTCTCCCCGTCCATCCGTCTGTCGGCCGGGTCTGTACTTTTCTGTCGTCCTCCCTCCCTTCACCCCTCTGTTTCTCGCTCCTCGGCTCCTCGCTCTCCTGCCCATTTCTGTCCCTTGCCTGGCCCGCTTCTCTTTATCGGCCCGTCCTGTGGTCCGAGTAAAAACTGCGGTGGCCCGCACTGCCACGGTGGCGAATAGCAGGGCGTGGTACGACGACCTGTTGTTGGTGTGCTATTTGTATTTTACACAGGTACGGTAGGTTCGCGTCGTGTCGACCGGCGGCGGCCCCGCCGCCGGCGTTCGACGTTGAACGCCGTTGTCGACCCAGAATCGATCGATGTTGAACGTTCCGGTGTTTCGGAAACGGCCGATCGTTCAAGGCTGAACAATCCCCGTCGTATCAGAAACAAACGCCGAAGCCGGCACGACGCGAACTCGCGGTAGTCGTCTTTGTCGTCGCCCAGCTAGATTTGCTTGCATGCTCCAGGAGGGGAAAGAACACACAGACACAATTAATTGTCGATTCCCCCGAAAATATTGGAAAATATGGGAAGTGGGGGGGAAGACAAAAACCCAGAAATTTTGATGTGTGTGTGTATTTATTTGTGTGCCCTTAGGCCCCTTCATTGCTTACTTGCGCGTTTCCTCGATATCTACCTCTGGGGCCCTTTGGCGGGCCCTGGGGCCAGGAAAAAGACGAGCCGCAGGCGAAGAAACGGTCCTGGGAAAAGGATCGGGGCCTTTGGGGCCGCGCACTGAAAATCGGGGGCGACAAAGAGGGGGGTGATGACGGTGATGACTAGGGGGGGGGGGATATCGTGGCGTGGGCCATGATATTTCCCCAGATGTCATGGCGCCTCTTCTCATTCCATCAAGTCCCTGGCCCCCCCGCTGGGCCGCGCACATGCCGCCGGTCATGATTTGCACCCCCCCCCCCTCTTGGACACCCCATTCTTGGCCGCCACCGAACTGAGAAGGTGGTCACATCATCATGGGGTGTCCGGGGGGATAGAGGAGAGGGAGAGGGGAGAGGGAGAAGGAGCGAGGGTAGAGGACGAGGCGGGGGATAAGGAGGAAGGAGAACGAGATAACAGCAGAAGCAGGAGCTGGAGTGGAGGGAGGACCATGGGAAGGCGGAGGAGTGGAAAAGAGGCAGGCGACAACGATGAAGAAGGACTCGGCTCCAAAAAAGTGACCCGCGCTGTGGCGAGAGCGCCATGCTGAGCGACGGGAGCAAAGCGTCGATCCGAAGATGAGGCTCACGCTGCATCGGGAGCACCATCTTGAAGCACCGCAAAGCAAGTCTGAAAATAATGTGTGTAGAAAATGATATAGCGGAGAGGGCCGAACATCAGAAGAAAGAAGAGCGCAGTCAACCCGCACAGTAAGGATGGGCAACCTTCCCAAGAGTACCTTGCATCCTTGCCTCCTCGGTCCATCCATCCTTGGCCACTTTCTTTGGCCGCGCCCCGCTCGAAAAGCTCCAAAATGGCCTTCCAAGGCCTTTGCATCCTCATCGTGCGTCCTTCTCATTCGGCTTGACTGTAGCGTTCATAAAACGCCATCGTCGAGGAAAGGGAGGGAGTGATGGGACGGGGGGGCCGGGGGCGGGGGCGAGACGGAAGAGAGGAGCGGGGGGGGGAGTGGCGGAGTGGCGCAGTGAGGGGCGCCGTCGCTTGTCCGATCCCCACCGGGGGGGGGGGGGGGCATGGTGCCCATGCCTTCGGGAGGCCCGTCTCTCGTCGGTCGTCGCTCGTCTCTCCGTTTTCAGTTTCCTCCGCCTTGTGCTCCCCTCCTCCCCCGGCTCTTCCAACTCCGCGTCTCTCTCTCTTTCTCCCCCTTCTGCATCCTGCCGCTCCACCACCCCTTCCTGCGCCTGTTCCTCTTCGACCTCCTTCTCCTCTCACTCTCCCCTCCTGCTCGTCCTCATCCTCCTCCTCCTGCTCCTGCTCCTACTCCTACTCCTACTCCTCGTGCTCCTCCTACTCCTACTCCTCCTTCCCCAGCCGTTTTTTGCTCAGGCCATTTTTCAGCTCGGACGGCCCGCCAGCTAAAACTTGCTGGGGCGATGCCGTCCCGCGCTGGTGCCTTCTGCGGGGGAATCAGCTCAGAGGAGCAGGGGGGAGGAGGACGGAAGAAGGAGGAGAAGGAGGAGGAGGAGGCGGAGGAGGACATGTGCAAACCCAAGACTCATCAACGATGTTGAAACACACCCTCCCTCCAGGATCCCTCGTCGTGGGCCCCTACGAGGGGTCATGTCCACTGAGGGAATGGTCCCATTGGGAGACGACCATGTGAACATCTTGAAGCGTGCTAGAACACCATTCTGAGGACGTCACCGCCACGAGGTAACCTGACTGTTACGTCTTGGCGATCCTGAATCAGGAGGAGGCGCAGGCGGAGAAGGGGAAGAGGCTTCGGTAATCTGTGGTAGCAATGTCCGCAGCTCGAAGCCCGGAGAAAAAAGAGGTGTATGATAAGGGAGCAGGGGGAGCAGGCGGCGGGAGTGGGTGGGGGAGGGAGGGGGAGGAGGACAAGGAGGAGAGAGAGGAATGAGGAGGACGGGGCAGGAGGCGGAACAGGAGGAGGAAGAGGAGAAGGAGGAGGAAATGTGAGAAGGTGAGGAGGAGGAGGAGGAGGAGGAGGAGGAGGAGGACGACGAGGATGCGGAGGAGGAGGAGGAGGAGGAGGAGGAGGAGGAGGAGGAGGATTAGGAGGAGGATTAGGAGGAGGAAGAGGAGGCAGAGGAGGACAAAGGTTTCAAGTGTAGTTTTGTCTAAGATCTGCCAGCAACGCTGGACTGATCCAATTTTGTGAGAGGATATGTGAGAAGAAACCTTTCGCCATCCACGGCTCGCATAGATTGGAGCAATTTAGAGGCCTGTGGTTTTGCAGGGCATGCGCAGCACAGGGCAGTACGCGCTTCTTGCACTTAGCCAGCCCTTGTGTTCCAGGGCTCAGCAAGGAGGGGAAATGGACCCTTCAGCAGATAGACCAGGGCAAGAAGCCTAAAGGTGTCAAGCAGTGGCCTGATGAGACGGAGGCTTGAAGGTGCGGCCATTTTGTCCTCCTCCCGACCGCTCGCCGACGACTGCCCGCTGGGTTCGTCGGTCGAGGGTGTCAGGAGGAGGGTGGCCTAGCTTTCGAGCTGGATCCCAGGCCTTTCCATTTTCAATTTTGTATGTTGTGTGCACTGGCTCAGGGCTGGTGGAAGGGGTCGGGCCAGGGGTCAGGGGAGAGTTGCTCCCGCCTGGCCCGACTCTTGCAGAGGCACTGATGTGACCATCGGACTCTGCCTCATGTGGGGGCGCAGGAGGCAGAGGAGGAGGCGGGAGTGAGGAGGAGGGAGGGAGGGAGGAGGAGGAGGAGGAGGAGGAGGAGGAGGAGGAGGAGGAGGAGGAATGCATGAGGAAGAGGAGGAGGAAAAGGAGAAGGAGGAAGAGGGAACGAGGATGAGGAGCAGCAAGGATCAGGAAGAGAAAGGAGCAGGGAGGAGCAGGGAAGAGCAGGGAGCGAGGAGTAGGGGGAGGACGAGGAAGAGGAGCGCCGACTCCGGAGGCGGCAGAGGCGGGGGGCGAGGTGCCCGCCGCTGCGGCGTCGCTGCGCCGCTGCTCCTCGTGTTCGCCGCCGTGCTCGCCATCTCCAGGGCGGCCGAGGCCGCGGGGAGAATTGCGGGAGCTGCCCCTTCCCCCCCCCCTGGGGTTTTGAGGGGGAGGAGGAGGAGGAGGAGGAGGAGGAGGAGGAGGAGGAGGAGGAGGAGGAGGAGGACAGGACGAGACGAGGACGAGACGATGACGAGACAGGAGAGGAGGAGGAGGAGGAGGAGGAAGAGGAGGACGAGGAGGACGAGGGGAAGGATAATGAGAAGGAGGAAAAGGAGGAGGAGGAAGACGAGGACGAGGACGAGGACGAGGACGAGGACGAGGACGAGGACGAGGAGGAGGAGGAGGAGGAGGAGGAGGAGGAGGAGGAGGAGCGGGAGGGGGAGGGAGAGGGATGAGGCCGAGGAGGAGGGAGGCCGAGGAGGAGGAAGAGGAGGAGGAGGAGGACGACGAGAAGAAGGAGAATGAGAAGGAGGAGGAGAAGGAGGAGGAGGAGGAGGAGGACGAGAAGAAGGAGAATGAGAAGGAGGAGGAGGAGGAGGACAGTGTAAACTCTGCGCCCTCACGGGCACTCTTCTTTTTTCTGCAGTCTTTTCCTACTCCGGGGGGGCTGCGGGATTTGCCCCTTCCCCTCATCTAGGGCTTGTGCGAAGGAGGAGGAGGACGAAGAGGAGGGGGGCAGGAGGCGGAGGAGGTGGAGTAGGTGAGACGAGCGAGCGGTTTCGGGGAGAGCCGGGGTCCGCGTCACCGTCGGCCTGGTCCTGATGAGCGCCCTGCGTGAGGGGGCTTCTCTTGGAAGAGGACTACGGAGGAGGGTGGAGGACCAGTGGAAACCCAAGATTCACCAGCGATGTTGCGATTAGCCCTCCCCCCAAGTTCCCTCTTACGGGTCCATACGAGGACTCAGCTTCGCTGAGGGAAGTGCACCGTTGGAAGACAACTGTTTGGAAATCTTGAACCGTGCCTGAACATGATTCTTGCGACTGTAACGCCGCGAATCAATGTTCATGTTGCGTCCTGGCGATCCTGAATCGCGCCAGAACGCAGCTCCTGCGACTTCAACACCGCGAATCAGCGTAACTGTTGCGCCGTGGCAACTCTACATCTCACCAAAACACCATTCCTGGGACGCCAACCATAAGAATCCGTTCACCTGTTGTAAATGTTAAGCGTCCGCGGCGCTAAGGCGAGAGCCACACTAACACAGAGACCGCCCTCCATCCATGAACCTCTTGCGTTTTCGGAGACGGACGCGCGCGGCGCCAAGGCGAGAGTCACAGTTTGAAACGGTACTGGCCTCCACCCGCGAAGTTCGTGCAAACTCTGAAGACGAACGTGCGCGGCGCTGAGGCGAGAGCCACATCTTGAGAACGGCCCGCCCTCCACACGCCAAGCTCTTGCACACATGTAAGGCATGTGTGCGCGGTGCGAAGGCGAGAGCCACTTTTGAAAACGACCCGCCGTCCATCCGTGAACATGTTGCACGTTCGCGGTTTACGTAAGGATCGCACATTGCCAAGAATCATTGGGCGGACCGCCCGACCCGCCCTACCGACACGTCTCGAGGCGCGACAGGGAGGAGGAGGAGGAGGAGGAGGAGGAGGAGGAGGAGGAAGGGAGGAGGAGGGGAGGAGGGGGACGCGATAGTCACTGAGCCCAAACAGTTCTGGACGTGACAGTGGCAATCTCAACGGTCGCGATAGCAGGGGGATTCGATACGCTTCGCCTCTGTTGCGGAGGAGGAGGAGGAGGAGGAACATAATGAGGATGAGGAGGAGAAACTGGAGGAACAGGAGGAAGAGGAGGAGGATCAAGAGGAAGTGTATGAAGGGAGGAGGAGCTGGAGAAAATGAGGGAGGAGGAGGAGGAGGAGGAGGAGGAGGAGGAGGACGTGGAGAAGGAGGAGGAGGAGGAAGAGGAATAGTGGAGGAGGAGGAGGAGGAGCCAGGAGTAGGGAGGATGAGGACGAGAAGCCAGGAGTTAGGAGGAAGAGGGACCAGAAGGAGGGCAATCTCCGAGCCTCCGCCGCCCTGGGCCCTACGTGTGGCCGGCGGCTGCTTCCTGCCCGCGGCCGCGGGCGCCGTGCCGCGGGCCGGCGCCGCGGCGGCCGCTGCCGCGGCGCTCGCGGGCGCCGCACCCGCGCTCGCGGCCGAGGCCGCGAAGGAGGATCGGCGCCGCGGCGCGGCGCGGGGTGGGGGGAAGGGGGAGGGGGAGGAGGAGGAGGAGGAGGAGGAGGAGGAGGAGGAGAAGGAGGAAGCGGATGATGATGATGATGATGATGATGATGATGATGATGATGATGATGATGATGATGATGATGATGATGATGATGGTGATAGTGATGGTGATGGTGATGTGTGATGATGATGATGATGGTGATGATGATGGTAAATGGTGATGGTGAAGGTGATGGTGATGATGAAATGGTATGGGGATGGGGATGGGGGAATGGGATGAGATGGGGATGATGAAGAAGGGATGGTGATGGTGATGATGATGATATGAGATTGAAGGTGATGAATTCGTATTACATTATTTTCTGTATTTTATTATGATGGTGTTGGTGGTTGTGATGATGATGATGATGATGATGATGATGATGATGAATATGAGGATGATGATGATGATGATGATGATGATGATGATGATGATGATGATGATGATGATGATAATGATGATGATGATGATGATGATGATGATGGTGATGGTGATGGTGATGGTGATGGTGATGGTAATGAGGAGGAGGAGGAGGAGGATGCTGATGCTGATGATGGTGATGGTGATGGTGATGGTGATGGTGATGGCAGTGGCGATTGACATTGTCATGGTGATGAGGATGAGGATGAAGATGAGGATGAGGATCATGGTCATGATCATGATCATGATTCTGATTATGATCATGATGATGAGAAGGAGGAGGAGGATGAGGATG
>CAUYUJ010015549.1:984132-1022683 GCA_963575745.1 Prorocentrum cordatum | reverse complement strand
TCCTCCTCCTCCTCCTCCTCCTCTTTCTCCTTCCCCCTCCTCGCCCGCCCCTCCTCGGGTCGCCTACGGCCCAGGGGGAAACCGTCCAATTCTAGGCTAGCGGCATCGTGGGCAGGGCCACGCATCAGCTCCGCAGAGCCACGGAATACCCTCCAGGGGACGCGGAGCGGGCTTCCAGCGCGGATAGGCGGGCACATCCAAAGCTGGGTTAAGTCGGTAGCTTTGAGACAGGGGTCAGTGCAAACGGGGGCCAGCCAGAGCGCCCGATCTTGCAGGATCCTGCGGTACCAGGGTCGCATTGAACCGGGGCTTGGGTGCAGGATCTTGCGGGATCCTTCGCATTGACCCAGTCTTGGGCGCAGGATCTCGCAGGATTATGCAAGACCTGACTGACCCGGGTCTGGATTGGACCCGGGTCAGAAGATCCCCGATGAAGTCGGGCGTGTCCTTCTACAGGAGGAATCTTCAGAAATGGTCAAAGAAATAGTCCGGGGACGATTTTTCTGCTATCTCTCATACTGTCTGAGCATTCGTGGGCCATTCTTCGATATTCCTTCCGAAATCCGCCCGCAGGAGGACATGCCCGACTTGAAGATAGGGGGCGGGCGCGGGTGGCGCTCGCCGGTCGCACGACGTGCGACTCCCCAGCGGCCGGGCCCTGGGCCCACAGCCAGAGCGGAAGCACGGGATGTCGGAGAGGGACGCCAGCGTCCAGAGCGTTGCTCGAGCAGTGGCGAAGCGTCTTGGCTTGCTATAGAAAACAAGAAGAAGCAGAAAAAGAAGAAGGAGAAGAAGCATAATAACAAAACAACGCCACAAACATAAATGTGAGCGCTCCGCGCGGATTTGTTGGATCCGCGCTGGGACCCCCCAGGCAGCGCCTCCAACGCCACCCCTGGCGCGCTCCGTGCGCCGGGGAGGGGGGGGGGTCCAGCGCAGATCCAAGAAATCCGCGCGGAGCGCCAAAAGTTTATGTTCATGCGTTTTTGTCCTCCCTCTTGATATAGAGACCCACCAAAGAATGTTCTGAAAATCATATGTGGTTTGCGCGAAGGGTTATCAGACCAGTTCTGGCCGAAACTGCCCTGCTTTCATACGTCGGCTTTATTTTCTCAGAACCGCGCTCTTGCTCTTAGAACACTTCTTCGGCTATGAGAGCATGTCGTGGTAGGCTCAAGTGTCGCGCATGTCCCTCCCTGCAGGAGACATTTTCAGAAGTAGTCAAAAAATCGTCGGGTGACGATTTCTCGACTATTGTTTGCAATGTTTGATTTGTGGGGGGCTGTGTTTTATTGCGAAGGCCTGACGGCCGGTGCCGCCGACCCTGTTCGCAATGCGCAGCAAGAGATTACGGCCGGTGCCGCCGACCCTGTTCGTCGACATCCCGCGCAGCAAGAAGACTTACGAGGTTGCTCAAGGTCGGCTGGCTGGAGCCCAGGGGAAGAGGAGTCCCAGGGGGGGGCGTCGTATCTGACCCAGGGGGGGGAGGGTCGACCCCCCCCCCCCCCTCCCGGCGGGGGAGGGATCAAAGGGAAGGGGCTTCCCTTCGACTCAATTACGAGGTTGCTCAAGGTCGGCTTGGCTGGAGCCCAGGGGAAGAGGAGTCCCAGGGGGGGGCGTCGTATCTGACCCGGGGGGGGGGTCGACACCCCCCCCCCCTCCCGGCGGGGGAGGGATCAAAGGGAAGGGGCTTCCCTTCGACTCAATTACGAGGTTGCTCAAGGTCGGCTTGGCTGGAGCCCAGGGGAAGAGGAGTCCCAGGGGGGGGCGTCGTATCTGACCCGGGGGGGGGGTCGACACCCCCCCCCCCTCCCGGCGGGGGAGGGATCAAAGGGAAGGGGCTTCCCTTCGACTCAATTACGAGGTTGCTCAAGGTCGGCTTGGCTGGAGCCCAGGGGAAGAGGAGTCCCAGGGGGGGGCGTCGTATCTGACCCGGGGGGGGGTCGCTACCCCCCCCCCCCTCCCGGCGGGGGAGGGATCAAAGGGAAGGGGCTTCCCTTCGACTCAATTACGAGGTTGCTCAAGGTCGGCTTGGCTGGAGCCCAGGGGAAGAGGAGTCCCAGGGGGGGGCGTCGTATCTGACCCGGGGGGGGGTCGACACCCCCCCCCCCTCCCGGCGGGGGAGGGATCAAAGGGAAGGGGCTTCCCTTCGACTCAATTACGAGGTTGCTCAAGGTCGGCTTGGCTGGCTCCAGGGGGGGGGTAGGGTCGCGGCGGGGGAGGGATCAAAGGGAAGGGGATTACGAGGTTGAGGTCGGCTTTGGAGCCAGGGGAAGAGGAGTCAGGGGGGGGCGTCGTATCTGACCCGGGGGGGGGTCGCTACCCCCCCCCCCTCCCGGCGGGGGAGGGATCAAAGGGAAGGGGCTTCCCTTCGACTCAATTACGAGGTTGCTCAAGGTCGGCTTGGCTGGAGCCCAGGGGTTGCTCAAGGTCGGCTTGGCTGGAGCCCAGGGGAAGAGGAGTCCCAGGGGGGGGCGTCGTATCTGACCCGGGGGGGGGGTCGCTACCCCCCCCCCCCTCCGGCGGGGGAGGGATCAAAGGGAAGGGGCTTCCCTTCGACTCAATTACGAGGTTGCTCAAGGTCGGCTTGGCTGGAGCCCAGGGGAAGAGGTCTCCCAGGGAAAGGGAAGGACAGAGACGACGAGTACAAAGAATGACGGAGATGGCGGCTCGAACGGAAAAGCCCCTCACACACGCCGACAGGGTCGGCGGATTTGTCGTTCCAAATCCCCCTGTAGGAGGACATGCCCGACCTACTGGTAGGACTGCAGGGACGGTCGGCCCCTGCTCGAGCTGTGCGCCTCGGGCTGCGCTCGATGGGACAGCAGCGGCGAGGCCCTCTGGCCGGAAGGCTGCGTACGTGGGGGGGGGCAGTCGTGAATGATTGTGCCCAGGAGGATACCCAAGGGCTCCCACGAGGGCGCGAAGTTATTCGCGCTTCGCGGTCCTCGTTCCTTTTCCACTCCTCCTCGTCCTCCTTTTCTCCCTTGGGGGGGCGGCGCGAGAGCGCGAAGTTATTCGCGCTTCGAGGAGCGCGAAGCGCGAAGTTGGGAGCCCTTGATTCCCAGGGTTTCACTCAAAGCTTGCCCCTGGGGGGCGTTCATGAAGGATTGTGCCACGTTCACTCACTGTCTGCCCTTGCCTCTTGCGCGTGCTCGCACCCTCTCCTCTCCGCAGCGTTGATTGGATCAGGCCAGAGCCCGACAAGGGCGACGGTGCCATCTGAGTTTGAAGGCATAGCGTTTGAGAAAACATCCATCTCAGAGAGTGGCCCTAGAGGATTCCTTATCTGATGAGGGCCGCGATGACATCCAGGCCACATCTTATGCTGTTCCAACACACTTTGCGCATCGGTCGTTGGAAGTAGGTATCTTGTGGGATTCCCAGAAACCAGTCTACTTCAAGCGCCTTCCTACTTCAACAGTCGATATGGTCTGGCTGTTGCCTGTTATTAGTTGGGCGGGCCCGAACCCAATCTGCTTTGTCCGCCTTCCTGCTTCATGGTTCTACCTACTTCTTCCGACCGATGGGTAGCCGTGATTACCAGAGAGAGGGAGAGAGAGAGAGAGAGAGAGTAGAGCACCGAGAAAGTGCCGAAACTTGAGGGCTCTCGCGTGTCGGGCCCGGGAGGGGGTACTCGTTCGGCACTCGCTCGACACCGTTTCGATACGCTCTTGGGTGCTCGGGGTCATTGCTGGGATGTGGTCCATGAGTACGACGATGGGAGCAGCATGAGACCAGTCCGCGATTGAAGTTCCACTGGCGTCGTGCGCAGGAGGAGCAGGAGGAGAAGGAGCAGGAGGAAGAGGAGGAGAAGGAGCAGGAGGAGGAGCAGGAGGAGAAGGAGGAGGAGGAAGGTGGAGAAGGAGGAGGAGGAGGAGGAGGATACTGAGGGTACTGACAACACGGGCACGTCATGGTGCCCTTCGCCCCACGGCGCAATTAGAACTTCATCGCTGTCGATAAGCTCGGGTGCCTCCTTCTGAGACCTCTGGCAGGACCTCTCCCACTGCACAAGATCATCAGGCGAGACGAGACCATGCAACTTGGCGACTGAGACGGCCTTAAGGCCCCGAAAGCGAAGGAGGCGAGAACCCCCCCCTTGCACCAGAAACTTTGGAAACAGGGCCCATGTGGCTGCCAGCCGAAACCTGACCCTCTACAGACTCGCTGTCAAGGCTCCCCGCAGCAACAGCAGCAGCAGAGCCCCCACCAGCGTCCAGCAGAGGACCCCAAACATCATTCATGGCAAGAGTCGGTCCAAGGGCAGGGCCCATCCTGGCTTCGCCATGAGCGCGCCCTGGGAACAACGCCCGCCTCAGCTTAGACCGCTGGGTCTTGAGGCCAGGGTGCTTGGAGCCCTTATTCTCCTCTCTGAGACCGCGCGCCGACGTGTGTGCAGAGGCCCCACAAACTCTGCAGAACAAAAGGCCGGTCAAATCCTGGCCTTGGTCGGTGACTGAGGCTTGCACCAGCGAGTGACCCCTGACAACCCAGGAGACTCCTGAGGCAGAGACGAAGGAATCACCGACCTCGCCTGGTTCAGCAGAGCCTGTCACAGTGGGAGGAGGAGGGAGTCTCGGAGCGGGGTTAGGAAACTCGACCCCGTCAGCCAAGGACCGATCCCCGAAAAGCGCCACACCTTTTTCTAAACAGGCCCGAATCAGACCAGTAGGTAGATCAGCATCCCAGACTATTTCCGCAGTGCCGACACGATCCTGCGAGTCTGGTTGCTCCAGCTCCCCAAAAATGTATTGGCATCTGCTCTGCCACTTAGCAATGTCCGAGGCAATCCTTTCACACCCAGAGACAAAATCAAGGTGGTCCTGAGAAACGTTCCAGTGGCGGGCTCATCTCTTGGCCCACTTTTCCGCGAGAGCATTACCTTTTTATCAGCCATTCCTCATGGGTTGAGGTGGCGGCAGCTAGACTCCCGTGAGCCTCTACTTTACAAACAGAGGCCAGTTTGCCGATGCCGCTCCACCAATCACCTCATATGTGGCGACGAGGGTTGGAAGCCGAGAAGGCAATGCTGGAGTCTGTCGCACAGCCAAGCGTGCCTGAACAATCCGTGTGGACCTCCAGCGGGTGGTCGGCTGACCATTCGCTGAATTGAGAGAGCGTCCTGAACCCCTAGTCCTCCCCGTCACGAGCCGCCTGTCCTGGAGCCGCATGGAGCGGCACCGCGCCGTGCATGGCGCCGATCAAGTTGCCAGCTGGGTCGATCTGAACGACCGAACACATTGCACGACTAAAACCCTGAAGGTGGGAACGGAAGGCCGAGCCGTCAACGGAGACCGCGCCCGAAAGTTTCCACCCGCGGAAAACACTGACAAACCTGAGCTGATCCTCCGGAGGAACCTCCTTGCAAGGGAAGCAGAGAGACGGAGAGGGGAAGAGGCATCTCGCCATGAGTTCACCAGCTTCCTCCCCAATCTGCTTCACATACTGAGCATCCTGCATGACATGCTGCGGGCACTCCTCACGCCTGAGCTGGAGACACATGGGGCCATCGTAGAAGCGATGCCACATGGTGCCTCTCGTGCCGCAATGGACGCAGGCATCAGACTGAGCCTTACCCCTAGAGTACAACCGAGCTTGCGGCTAATGGGATCCACCGGCCAAGCTCCGAATGGCAGCGGCACGATATTGCGACCAGCTGTCATCAAAGTCCTTATTGATGAGACGAGTGAGGGGAGGCCAATTGAGAGGCGAGACCCAGAGCGCTCGGAGTCTCTCCACCGCCACGACGTCAGAAGCCTGAAGCGCCAGTGGCCCGACAAGATCAACAAAGAAAGCTGGAGATAAGTCAGCAATACTGAACTCCCCAATCCTAGGATGCCAGAGCGCACCAGCAGAAGGCATGGCGCAGCCGATCCTGGCGAGAGACAAGACAGCAGCCTGAGATGGGTCGACGACTTGGGACCAAGGCCGCTCTTTTTCCAGCAGACAATACGTTTGCTGCAGGCAGGCCTGCAGCGGACCGAGGCCTGGCAAGACCGACTGTACACTCGGTGCCCAATGCTTGATCACGTCACAGACCACAACTACCCTGGTGACACGCAACCTGAGAGCAACCGAGGTGCCTGGAGGGGCACGACCCTCCCCTCTGAGAGTGGCTAACCTGAGAGCAGCAAGCTTCATGTCAGCCGTGCCAGTGACCGCCGCCCCCCCACACCGCCGTCGCCGTAGGAGAACCCCTCATGATAGTGCCGACGCTTGCCCTTAGTTTCCCCAGGGCAAAAACGCGCGATGCAATCGAGGCTGCTATGGCCAGCCGGTTATTTTGCTCAGTGACACTACGGGCAGCGCCACTATTGCATCTGTGCCAAGAACCCTGCTGCTGCTGCTGAGCCTTTGCTCAGAGCTGAGATCCCAACTCTTGTTGAGGACATCATCTAGGTCCACCGTGCTATTCATGTAACCAGTCTTGCCCCAGTTAATTACTAGCTGTCGATGCTTCCGACGTGGCCTGAGGGAACTGCTCAGACACATGTAGACGACCTCCAATAGCCTGTAAGAGGAAGTCATCTACCAAATTCTGAAACCTGACAACCGGATATGTCCGCTGTAGAGAAAATCACCGGGTGGACCAAAAGCTTAGCCAGAGCTAGCGCGCAGCTGCACCCAGCCGCGACGTTGCCATTAGCTCCGACTGCATATGAGATGGCAGTCTTCCACCGAGCACTCCTGGGCAGGCGATAGCCTGCACAGAGACATTTGAGAAGCTGCATCGGGGCGCCCGTGGCCAGGCCTTCCCGCAGCAGGTCCTCATGAATATTTACTTGAGTCTAGCAGTCCATTGATCGCGGCGAAGCCTTTGAGCCTCGCAAATCTCTGCACTGTGTTATGGACATGACCTGCCCTATCACAGGCGAGGCCAGCTCCACCCCAGAAGGCCGAATTACTGAGAGAGAAAGAGAGAGAGAGAGAGAGAGAGAAAAAAAAAAAAAGAGAGAGAGAGAGAGAGAGCGAGAGCTTCCAGTTTCTGGCCGCAGGTTGCCGGAGACGGGACCAGATTCTTCCCCAAACCGAGGCCAGAACAATCGGCCTAATTCCCGAGGCAGGGGCCGGTTTGCCCGGAAAGAAAATAAAGCGTCCAGAGTTCCAAATCTTCCGGATGTTGTTCCCAACTCATTAAAACCTCCAGGAACGTTTGCTTGTAGCTATCGGGAAGCCACAACACCTGACGCAGACGCAAGTGATCCCATCCTAGCCCACATGAGCCATAGTAGGACGACAAGACTTCATTAAGCTGCGTGATGGTGACCCTCGAAAGCAGCGCCCAGGGATCTAGACCACCAGGAACCAGAAGGCCCCGAGACGGAACCGAGGCCTCCGAAGGCCTGGAGGGGACCACCCCTGGACTTCAGCCCCTAGGAGGAACTTCACCATCGCATTTGGGAGCGCCAAACAACGGCCCCCACTGATCCAGCAGGCGACCGACCGCCTGCTGACCTTCAGCGGGGAGTGACGGCAAGTCGTCCGTGGCTTCCGTGTAGATCTGAGTCTCAGGCAGAGGCTCTCGAACATAACTATGCGCAGCCCCCCCCCCCCTTGATCTTTGGCCACAGCTGTGGCCCAGGCCTTCCAGGCCGACGCGCTGGCAGCTCTTTTCTCTGCTTTGGAGGCGAAAGAGGTGGCCCCTCAAATCCAGGAGGAACCCCAGAGCCTCGTCCCCACCATCAGTTAAGAGCTGCACTGAATACTTTCTGGGATAGCTGCTCCACTGCCCTAGTTTGGAGCCCTGATGCCAGTCGGGTAGAGCAACGCGCTGCACTGTGAGAGCCTGCCTACTCTGCGCAGCCAGAGCCTTGAAACCATTCGCTCGGGACTCCGAGCTGATAGCATGCGAGCGCATGCAGGCCGAGTAGAAGGAAGCCCACTTCCTTCCATCGAAGAGACCTGTTTCAAGATCGCTCTGCCAGGCGCAATAGACTGCCACATGCTGAACACGAAGGCCGTCAGTTCTCCCAGGTTAGGCCGTGGAGCACCGAGTGGAGATGTCGTGAAAGTCCAGAAGGTACCCCCCGACCTGGCGGAACCAGAGCTGACAGGCCGCTTGAAGATCAGACGGCAATTCTTTTCCAAGTCTCCAAGGCCAGTCACTGAGTGCTCGTTCCGTTGGCGCTGGCCGAACAGGCACTGGTTTATCCATCGGGAACTTCGTGGGCAGGAGGGCGTTAGGCACCTTGGCCTCCACTGAGAGACCTTTGAGCAGAAGACCCACAGGAAGGTGCGAGCGCGTTGGCGCTCCAGCGATGTCCTTGATGACGCAAACGAACGGCGTGAGGACCCTGCTGCACACAATGAAGTCCAATTCACGAGCTCCGAAAGTGGGTTCCCCTGAGTAAACCACATCAGCCTTGGCCTTGGCTGCCCACTGCTGCATGTCCTCTGGGACTAGATTCCAATCCGCTCCAACGATCCACGGGAAAGGCAGAGAGCCCACAGCCTGAAAGAGACTGCCAAGTAGATCAATGTTGGCCCCAGCGAGCCCGACGCCGGTGTGAAGGTACACTGAGACCACAGCAACAGGAATAGACAGGCCGATGTTGACTGACATGGCCGCAACTCTGGAATCCGAAAGGGCTCCTTGAGCCCAGTTCAAAGGATCCGCTGGGAACCTGCTGAGAATTGCACGCTCTGCACTCGACTCTGTGGGCCCAACACCTGTGCAGACCGCCAGAGGCATGGAGACCTTGAAGCCTCGCTGAGTACACCACTTGCGAGCACTGGCCCGCCGAAAAGCATCCTTGAGACGATGCTCTTGAAGGAGCAGAATGTCGGGAAGACGGTCTTGCTCCTCACCTTGAAGATCATGTCTGGCCCACTCCAGCATGGCTTGAGCAGAAGTCCAGGTCCCTGGGTTGAGCGTCCATATGAGCAGGTCTGAAGGCACTCTGCTACCCCAACTTCTGCCGCTTGCCGTTGGCCGCAATGTCAGCCAGGAAGCGCTTGAGCTGTTCAAGGTCATCTGCTGCGGGGAGAGCGGGCATTTGCCTTGCACTGGTGCGTGACGAATCGGGACGGCAAAAGCGTCGATACATCATCAGAACTCTGCGCCCGGGGGGGGAGTACCTCGCATTTGTGCGCGGCAAAACATTTTTCTGGAAAACACAACTCAAACACACACCCTTGGCTACCAGCCCGTTTACTAAAGCCCCGTTCGCAAGGGTTTGGCAAGGGACGGGGGTCAATGCAAACGGGGGTCAGTCAGAGCGCCGGATTTTGCAGTATCCTGCAGAGCCAGGGTCGCATTGACCCGGAGTTGGGTGCAGGATCTTGCAGGACCAAAGTTTGGGTAACCCAGGCCTGGAGTGACCAGTGTCAGCAGATTCCCGAACCGAGATGCTGTCTTGCCACCAAGACCTCGTGGCAAAAAACCCAAGCCCGTCGCACGAGCCAGTACGGGATGCTCGTATAAAGCAGGCTGCGAGGTCACTCGCGTACATGTGGGCGGGCCCCACGGGGGGCAGCTCACTGAGGCGTTCCCAGCAGCGGCAGCAATGAATCGGTGCGGTGCGCGTCGATGTGCAGGTGCTCGGGCACCCCAGCGCCGCTGATGCAGTCGATCGTTCGTGCTGCCGGCGGTCCACGAGGGGTCGACCGCTGTTTTGATTTTCCCGTTTCGTGGTTGGGGCCGACGCGGATGCCATGCGCCAAAGGCTTTGGCATTGCTCGGACATGTGCGTTCGTTCTCGACGAGGACCATCCAGGAGCCTTTGGGGGCATCTTCCGAACGGGGGCTAGGACGAGGATTAATACGTTCCAGAGCGTTCCAGAACGCTCTTCTCAGAGCGTTCCGGAACGTTCTGAGAAGGCCGCGGCGCCCGAGTCGTCCTCCAGAACCGCCGGTTCTAAGAGTTTCTCGAGTTGTTTTCGCTCGAACGTATCTTCGTCTTGGATTCGTCTTAACCTTGCGAGAGAATATGCACGCACGGGGACTGGCGTTCGAGCGATGGCGAGAGGCGAGGGTTCGAGAGGCGGGCAGGTTGAAGATCCGCTCCAGCCTCAGGGGCGGAGGCCACCTGCTGGAGCACAGCTGTGGCGACGAGGCCCAGGGAGTGCACGAGGTGCGGGTCTTTGCCTTAAGTCGGACATGTCCCTCTGCAGGGGGAATATTCCAGAATAGATTCAAAAACAACTAGTTCTGATCATCGGGTGACTTTCCAGAATAGTTTCAAAAACAACTAGCTCTGATCATCGGTTGACTTTCCAGAATAGTTTCAAAAACAACTAGTTCTGATCATCGGGTGACTTTCCAGAATAGTTTCAAAAACCACTAGCTCTGATCATCGGGTGACTTTCCAGAATAGTTTCAAAAACAACTAGTTCTGATCATCGGTTGACTCTGTTGATTTCCTCCCTGCAGAATCCACCTGGAGGAGGACATGCCCGACCGATGCCTTGCCCCGCGGGGGCGAGCAGGGCTGGGCAGAGCGGCGGCACTCGGGGGGCAGCAGAAGGAGGGGGTGAGATGGCCAGGGTGCAGTCGGGCCCGTCCCTCTGCAAGTGGGAAGTGCAACACATATGTCCCAAGATCTCATGGCGCCTCTGATATATATATATATATATAAAAAAATAAAAATGATATATATATATATATAATAATAATAATAATAATAATAACAATAATAATAATCATAATAATAATAATAATCATAATAATAATAATAATATATACGCGGCGACCGGGTCCCCGGGCCCTGGGGCGCCCACTTTTTCAAAACTCCCCCCCCCGTAACCCACTTTCGTCCCCGGGTACGGTCGGGCCTGCCCCTCTACAAGTGGGAGATGCAACAAACACTTCCCAAGATCTCATGGCACCTCCTTCTTATGTCATTACGTCCCCCCCCCTCCGGATCGCGCTTCTAGGGGATAGGAGAATTGCATAAACATAAGAATTCGGAGGTCCGCGCGGATATCCCGGATCGGCGCTGGACCCCCCTGGCGGCGTCTCCAGCGCCGCCCATGGCGCGCTCCGCGCGACAGGGAGGGGAGGTCCAGCGCCGATCCGAGAAATCCGCGCGGACCTCCGAGTTTTTATGTTTATGTCATTCTTCGTTCCCCCAATTACGCCCCGCCCCCCCCCCTGGACCGCGCACATGCCGCTGGTCATGATTTGCGCGCCCCCCTCTTGTACGCCCCCCTCTTGGACGCCCTCGACGCACTCGGCGGGGACGCGCAAGCCCCGCCACGAGCACGTGTTTGATTCATGGGAAGTCCTTGACGACGAGGCCGTCCAGCGCGGAAGGTCGACCCTGGTATGAAGTCGAAGTCAATCGAGGGATGCGGCGCGTCGAAGTCGAAGGCAATGCTAGATAACACTTCGTGGACGCAGCAGTCGATGAAGCCCTCCGAACAATCGAGCCGCAGTGTAGCCACGACGCGCTGGGGCAGGCGGCGAAATGCAGCAGTGTGCCTCGCCTGGGATGGCACGAATGCTGTGTGCGCTGGCAGGGTACGCAGGTGCGAGAGGTGAGTGGGTCAGGGCCACGTGTCCTGCGGGGCGAAGATGTGGCACTCGCCGTCCGGGGACGGGTGGCGGGGGAGATCTGGAGGGTCAGGGTCTCTCCGATGGGCTTAGGCGACCCGTCCTCCTCCTCCTCCTCCTCCTCCTCCTCCTCCTCCTCCTCCTCCTCCTCCTCCTCCTCGGGTCGCCTGCGGCCCCGGGGGAGATCCGGGCGCCATGGCCCACTGCCGCCCAGACGGCGGCAGAAGCTGGACGACACTGCGCAGGCCGGCCCGCAGCGCAGCGGTGGCCCCCGGCGACGGCACGAGGCAGCACGACCTCCAGGGCACGAGCGGCCGGCACGGGCAGGGTCTGGCCACGCACCCAGACATGTCGGCCGGGGGCGGCAAAGGGGGGGGTGATGACCGGGGGGGGGGATATCATGGCGTGGGCCATGATATTTCCCCAGATTTCATGGCGCCTCTTCTTGTTGCATTTCGTCCCTGGCCCCACCGCTGGGCCGCGCACATGCCGCTGGTCATGATGTGCACCCCCCCCCTCTTGGACACCCCCCTCTTGGCCGCTCCCGAAGGGTACGAGCGGCCAGCACCGGCAGGGTCTGGCCACGCACCCGGGCATGAGGCGGCGGACGATGCTCGGAGAGGCGCGCTCGGCCCATCGATTCGATTTCGATTTCGATACCCATTTCGAAAGATCGTCGATGCGATGGGTTCCCCCAGGGGGGTAAGGACCACAGCTCCCCCAGTTTGGGCTGGTCGCGCTCGGCCGGACAGCGTGGGAGCCACGGGAGGGCGCCCTGCCCCAGGAGGCGCGGCCGGGGGCCAGAGGCGGAGGCGGCGCGCGGGCTCGAGGGCTTCGAGCCCAGCGGCGCGGGTGGCGCCTCGTGCTGCGCGTGGACGCAGCGCCAGGCGCGGACGGAGACGAGGGAGGGGAGAGGGGGGGGTTCCTCAGAAGGAGGCCGCTCCTTAGAAGGCGCGCGCCCTTCCATCTATAGACGAGGCCCGCGCCTTCTGAGAAGCAGCCTGCTTCTATAAGAAGCCTTCTCCCCTCCCCCTACCCCCCTCTGCGCGTGGCCGACGCTTGCCGCCGACTTGACTCGAGCTGAGGCGAGGTCGTTCCCATGAGTTTGAAGGGGCCCTGTGGGCGCGGGGCCAGACGCGGACGGAGAAGAGGACGGGACGGGGAGGAGGAGGGGAGAGGGAGAGAGGGGGGCAGGGGAGGGGGCGATGGGAAGGGGAGGGAAGGGATGAGGGTGAGGGTGAGAGTAGGGGAACAAGCTACGACATGAGCATAAAGATTCGGAGGTCCGCGCGGATTTCTCGGATCGGCGTTGGCCCCCACTCCCTGGCGCGCGGAGCGCGCCAGGGGCGGCGCCGGAGGTGCCGCCAGGGGGCTCCAGCGCCGATCCGAGAAATCGGCGCGGACATAAGAGTTTTTCATTCTTCGTTCCCCTAGGGAGGGCGCAGAGGGATAGGGGAGTGGGGAGAGGGACAGGGGAGTGGCGAGAGGGAAGGCGTGGGCGCCCCCCCCCCCCCCCTCCGGATGCGTTTCCTGCCTGGCGGGGTCGAGCAGGGCCAGGACGCACGGGCGACGAGCGCGCTCAGCATTTGGCTGCGCGGTGGTTTGTCGCGGCGTCTTCGTCTTCCTGCGGTGAGGAAGAGGAGGAGGAGGCGGAGGAGGAGAAGGAGGAGGAGGAGGAGGAAGAGGAGACGGAGGAGGAGGGGGAGGAGGAGCGGGAGGAGGAGGAGGAAGAGGAGGAGGAGGACGAGGAGGAGGAGGAGGAGGAGGAGGAGGGCGAGGGGGAGGGGTGAAGGGGGAGGACGTCGTGGAGGGGAGAAGTGGGGGGCGGGAGAAGGGGCAGCTGGACGAGGAGGAAGGGTGCGCGGGGGAGGGGGAGGGAGCGGGACGGGGGGAGCACGACTGAGGACGTGGACCAGGAGGCAGGAGGAGAAGGAGGAGGAGGACGACGGCGAGGAGGAAGAGGATTGGTACTCCACCGAGGGCTCCTTCCAGGGTCCAATGCCCGCATCGGCCTGCCTACCGCCCTCCCGCCCGCATGCCGCAACCTGTGCGAGTGGAGGGCGGCTACATTGCTATCCCCCGTGGTGTGTTGCGCTTGCGTGACACACTGCTGCCATAGTTCGTAGCTCAAGAGTGTTTGTGCAGTCAACCCGCATAGCAGAGATGGGCAACCTTCCTAAGGCTACCCTTGCATCCTTGCCTCCTCGGCACATCCTCGGCCGCTTTCGCTGGCCGCGCCCCGCTCGCAGAGTGTCGACATGGCCTTCCAAGGCCCTTGCATCCTCATCGTGCGTCCCGATGATACGGGTTGACTGTGTCAAGGACGAGGGATGACGAGGAGGAGGGGCAAGAGCTGGATGATATGAACGAAGGAAAGGGGGAGCGCGAAGAGGGAGCAGGAGCACGAGTCGAGGGGAGGAGGGGGGCAAGGCGGAAGGGGGGGGCAAGGGCGCGGGCGAGAACCTGGATAAACAGATCGGGGGCGATCTCCGCGCCGCCTACGACCGCGCTGCGCGCAATGGCGCGCCTGGATTGGTAAGGAACATGCCACACATGTTATCGGCACCAGAACCCTCAGAACCTGGGATCCTGAAACAGAATGTGCCCTGTGTATGCTGGCTCCCTCGGTGAGGCCGTCGCTGGCAGCCCAGCGCAGTCTAGGGAGCCATTCGCACGGATCAAAATGGGCGGCGTTTGTTGGTCATGTGGGTAAGGAAGTGGCTCCATGGGCTGTAAAGGGTTGTGCCAGGCAGCGATTTCACGGGCCCGTTGAACAGGGCCAAACGGTTGCGTTCAAAGTGCTTGTGGTTTTACAGGGAGGCGGTCATATCGATGTGCGTCGTCATAGTTTCTTGGAAGCCAGAAGCACAGTTGCCAGCAACAGTAGCACGAGGCGCATAAAGGGGAGGCGTGGCATCTTTTCTGCGCCGCGCGAGTACTCGGCAGGGTTCTGAGGTGGCATGAAGGAGCTGAAGGCAGTAGACGATAGTAAGAAGGAGAAGTACATGGAGATGGCTATCGACGAGCTTTGAGTGGGTGCACGATGGCGCACTCACCGACTCGGCGCGACCGCGCCCCGTTGTGTTATCAAAGGCCGCCCGCCTTGCTCGCTCCCCTCCTCATCCTCAACTCCTCTCAAACCTCGTCCCTCCTTTCCCTCCCAAGTGATCCCCCTTTTCTCAGAGGAGGAAAATGGTACCCATGCTGCTAATTGCGCTTCCCTCGTTTCCCCTCTTGGGAGGGGGGGCTTCTGGGAGGCCCGCATCGCCACCGCTGGATTCGCCTCGAACTTCTGGTCTGGCGAATAGCGGTATCGGTACCGTTTGGTGCTTCTCTCTTCTTTGGCCACTACCCATCTGCAGCATGATCACCCTCATCCTTCGCGTCATGTCCTTTCTCGTCCTCCTCGTCCGCCCCTATCTCTGTTCCACTCTTCCCTCCGCACCTGCCCCCCTGATCTCCACTGCGCTGCCTCCCCTTGCTCACTCCTCCTTTCCAACCCGACCTCCCGTTGCCCATCCCACCCCCTCCCATACCCTTTCCTCCCATTTCCTCTTTTCACCCCTCTCGTGCCATTGCTCCCCCCATTTCACTCCCTACCCTCCCAACATCTGCCCTCAGTGGTTCCCCTCGTTCCCTATCCTAACCTCATTCCCTCCCCTTTGCACTCTCTCCCTCCCTCCCCCGCCCTTCCCGCTCCCTTTCCAAACGCCACAAACAGGTGCACGATATGAATTCTACGTTCTTCTCTCCCCTGCCAGTACACGCATGTACTCCCGCCGATGTCGCGTATTCTTGCGCACATGCACACATTAACACATGTTCCAGGTCATGTGACCCGCCGCTCTCCTGAGGCGCTGTATTAAGCGCATTTCAGAGTGTATTCGCACACGCCTTTGGATACCATCGACGATATTCAGGAGGACGTTTTTGAAGATGCTCTGGAGACCGCAAGCCTGAAGTTCATTACGCACTCATGGTTCGGGCGACTGCGGCCCCTGGACCAGGCTTCACAGCCCGCATGGCGCCCCAAGGTGCTCTGAGGCATGCTACCTGATGCATGTTCTGTGAGGCATGGTCACTGAGACACGTTATTGTTATTGGCAGGTCATAGAACCAAGCGCATGTTGCCCAAAGATGGATGGCCGTAGCTCCCGCACCCCTGATATACCCCCGCTCGACGAAGATCACACTGGCAGGCGCAGCATCCCGCCCCACGAAGATCATAGGTCCCCATAACACCCGCTGTCAGTCTACCATCCCTCACGGCCATGCTTCGGGTGTGCGTGCACACGTGCGACACCCGGGGGCAAGCGGAACGAAACGTAGCATGAAGGCGGCAATGAAGAAGGCGGAGAGGGGCAAGATGATTCCGTCGATTGGCGATTTGGTGCCTCTTCTAGCGCCCACTGGCGACCTATGGCATCGACCGTCTCGCCACGCATGAGCCGCAGGCGCCGACCTGCAGATTATGAGTTTCATTGTGACCTTGGTTTCTCAGGAACGTCTGGACAGCCTGTCGTAAGATGTACTCTTTGTAAGATGCACTGCTGTATGCAGTGTAGGACGCTAGTAAGATGCAGTATGAGATGTATTGGAACGGTAAACGCCCTGAAGTGGCTCCCATGCTCCGGCGTTTAAGAGGGGCCTGCCCGAATTGGTCCATGTCCGAGGCATTTCTCAAGATTCAACTTCGTTTATGTTGTTGAGAATTTCGGAGGCGCGGTGTCTTCGAGAGGTTCCTAGCAGAGCTTGTAAGGAAAAGTGTGATGGGCATAGAATCGGACTTCGGGCAATTGCATCGGTTGGCAGCCGAGGCGCAAATATCATGTCTCCAGGCTCATGCCATATTGGAGGCAAGGGGAGGAAGAAAGGCAATGAGCGAAGGAGAGAGAGGGAGAGAAAGAGAGAGAGAGAGAGAACGAGACAGAAAGATGGAGAGAGAGAGAGAGAAAGAGAGAAGAGGAAAAACAAAGCAGAGGATACTGAAGGAGGAGGACCTTAGCAACAGCCAGGAGGACCAGCACGAGCAGGAACCAACAGGAGGGGCAGGACGAGGAGAAGGAGATAAATAGCCAGAGCAGGACGAGGCTGAAGCAGCCGAGGACGACGACGACTATGTCGAGGAGCTCCCAGCGGAGAATGTGGACGAGGAGGAGGTACATGGGCACAAGGAGAAGCAGAAACGGCAGGAGTAGGCAGAGGAGGAGGAAGAGGAGGAGGAGGAGGATCACGATGAGGACGAGGCCGAGGCTCAGGACGAGGTCGCTTCCTCCTCTTCCTCCTCCTCCTCCTCGTCCTCCGCCTCCTCCTCATCCCCGTCCTCCTCCGCAGGCGTGAGGGGTCAAGGGCCCTTCTGCGGTCGAGTAGCGTTACAGGGACGGTTTCTTTCAGAAGGGCGTTCGCCCCTGCGAGTCCACGTTTTCCGCGGGCACCATGCCCGCTTCTCCCATCCGTAACTTTTCTTGTCAAGAATCCCTCGCCATGGCACCACCCCCAGCGTCTGCGTAGTAGGGAAGTGTGCCACCACCAGGGCACGGGCAGCATCAGTGGCAGTCATCCAGTTCCCCTTCGGCAAGGGCAACAAGGGAGGAGGAAAGAGAACCAACGGCGGGGGCAAAGGCGCGTCGGGCGAGCCACCCACCCAGTCCACATGGACATGTTCAGGGTGCGGCTGCAACGCTGCAGCCAAAAAACGAGCCTGGCAACCCTGTAAGCATTGCTGGTCTTGGAAACCCGACAACTTTTCACGCGGTCCTCTCAGCCTCTGGGTGCTTGGGCGGGCGGAGGCCTTGCCTTCGGGTGCTCTTGCTCTGTCTGGTGGTCCTCCTCTTCGGCGTGGCCCTCTGGTGCAAGGTGCTGGCGGAGCTCCGGATCCACAAGACGAGCACACTCAGATCGCATCGCTAGTCCAGTTGTTGCGATCTCAAGGCGACGAATCAGCGGTTGCTCGCTATCAGTCCAAGTTGGACGAAAGGGTGGCAGCCAGCAAAATCGAACCACCACTGCAGCAGAAAGCCAATCGCGCCGACCATGACACGCGAGGATGCGAAGCAGAGTTGTCTAAAGCAGTGGAGTCGTTCGAACGTGCGCAGCCAGAACTACGCCGGCATAAGTCCATTGTCGAGAGCCCATCGGCCCGGCTACCCGAGGCGAAAGCATCGCACACATTGTTGGTGGAAGAGTCGCACAGGCCTGTTGATGGTTCACGCACTCCGTGGTGCTACAGAGGCGAAGCGAGATTGAGGTGCAATATTAATCGGTGGTTTCTGGCCCGCAGGGCCTCCAGGGAACGCGCGCAAGCCCTGGTGGCCTCGCGTTGCAGCCCCCACTTGGCGCCGCGCATTCGCTCGGAAACATTTGTTTCAGATCGCAGCCCCCGACGGGGGCGCCGGCTTGCTCCGACCAGTCCGGCGCGCGGGATGGGTTCGCCTCGCCAGAAAGGGTGAGCAGCGAGCCATATTGAACCACTTGTTCGGCCGGCCCCGCGCGGGCTTTTCTCCCAGGACGTTGCCACAAGTGATGAGACTAAGCGTAATTTGTTTTGGGTTCACATCGGCCCCATGGTTCGAGCGGCATAGCGCGCGCTGGCTCGGGCCAAAGGGGCCCTGCTGGCGAGTTGCTCACTGGCGCGACCCTCGGCCCCAACAGCCTCCAGGGGCCCGTCGATGCTCGGTCGCCCCCCCGGCTCAAGCGAGCAACTCACGAGGCATTTCGAGGCCGACAGCACGCTTTCCTCCCCAGCTCGACCCCCGCAAGGCATCGGGGCGGGGGCCTGGCCAGCTCCGGTTGCGGAAGACAGCGGGCGTCGCGGTTATGCACGAGCTCGAGCAGCTGGCCCATCAAATCAGTTCCGGATCGCCTTGGGCGCGCCGACGCGGTTGGAAAATGCATGCGGGGCGCAGCAGTGCCAGGAGTAGTAATGTTCTTCCGAGATGGCCCTTGCCCCCGCGCTCCAGGGCCTGGCCATCTCGTCATTCCCATCAAGGGCCGTGGCGGGCATTGCGGACGCGCCCGGGCAGCCTGCCCCCCTCGCGATCACCGCGGATCCCCACGACTGCCAGGATTTATCGGATCACGATATTGATATGATTTGCTCGCGCCTCTCCCCGGGCGAAGGTTTGAAGGCGACGATCTTCTTCGGCGGATTTTAATGGAGCCCGCGGCGCTCCTGGGAGGAGCCCCAGGGGCCAGGAAACATAGAGCTTCTGGCTCCGGAGGGTCACGCCGCGAAGTCTGCGGCTGGAATCGCGCAGCGCGATTATTTCGTTGCTTCGGCTGAGATGCGAACGTTTGCACTCGCGCCCTTGTCAGGTGCCAACTGCGCGTTAAGTTCGGTAAGTTTAACTCCCTTGCCACTCGGCGACCCCATCCGCTCCCCACGGTTCCGTTGCCGCGCGCGCCCGTCGCTGCCGCGCGCGGGCATCAGGAGCGGCTGCGCGGCGCGCCGGAGACGGCTCGAAAAGCTGCGCGGTCTGGGGACATGGAACGCGCGCAAGACTCTCGATCGCGCTTATATGGACGCGGCGAATTCCACCGAGCGCGAGGTGCCCGCAGCCACTTTCAAAGTCTCGCCTGTCGGGGTTCTAGGGGCAAGCCCCCCTGGACGGTTCGGCGCTTGGTTTTGCCCGATGGGGGCCAGCAGAGGAGACCGCCCGTCACGCGCGGCCAGACGGCTGGCCGACCCCCCCCCCCCCCCGACTTCGAGGGCCACTGGGCAAGGGGGCGCCGGGCAAGAATCCAGAAGGTGCTCGGCGGGCTCGCGCAGCCACGGGCTCGAACAGCGCACCGTTCAGGGCCCGCGTCGCACCGTTCTGCCAGCCTCAGCGCAGTTCGCGGGCGAGTTGCCCACGCGCGAACCTGCCGTCTGCCCGGCGCGGGATTTCACCATGCATGTACATTCGCTGCCCTGCGAGACACCATAATCGAGGCCGCTGGAGGAAGAAGGCCGCCCGCGCGGTCTCGGAGAGAGCGACGCCGCGGGCCCCCGCCGCCGCTCATTCGCTGGGAAGGTGGCGGTGGCGGACCCGCCGTCGCTTCTCCGAGCCGAGGCCATTGGTTCTTTTCCGATCTGGGGCGACGCGGGGGGGCCATCCGCGGCTCCAGGTCGGCGAGCTCGCCTCCAATCTACCCGAGGTCCTTGCGGGAGCAATTCGGGAGTTCTCCAAGCGCATTCAGGAGAATGCGAGAGTCGGGGCGCATGGCCCCTACGAGGCATGTCGCTTTTCTCAGCGACGGATTGTCGCGCGCGTTGTCTGGCTTATTTGCTGCGATGGAACTTGCGGCTTCGATTCCTCGGCAGGTGGCCTTCACTTCGTTGCCGCCCGCCCCGAAGCCCAGTTCTGGCCCCCGCCCGGCCAGGAAATTCTGCGGTGCGCACCGGGCCCGGGGCAAGGCGCGCAGGCCTCTGGTCCAGGCTTGGGGGGCTCAGCATTCCTGGGATAGTTAGGCGGCGGGGCCCTTCGAGGGGGTCCCGGGGCGCGGCCAAAAGACAGGTGGCCTCAGCGCTGCTTGACACTCATCGGATCTATGAGACCACAGATGCGAAAGTGCTTCTCCAGAGGCGTAGACAGATGAGGCTGCGAGGTCGGCGATTTCCACGCGCCTCCAGGCTTGTTTTTTTTGTTCCGAGCGCTTCCGTGGGCGGGCCTTGCCCGGCCGGCGGGGGCGCCGCGGCGGAGCGCGCGTTCGCGACGCCGCCCATCAGAGCGCATTCGATTTCGACCCTGGACACATTGAGCCCCGACTCCCAGGTGGATTTCCAATTTTACATTGACAATGTGGGGCTCGGCGCCACCGGTTCGAAACGGCACAGCTGTTTGCGCCTTGGCTATACTTCTAGAAGAGGGTGTAGAAGCCACGGTGAGCGGTGGGGTGGGGAGGCGATTGCTGGTCTGGATGTATGAGGCGCTCGGACGCGAGCTTGGACTCACTCTAAGAGGCTTAGCTGGGCCCCTCGCCAGCTCGGCCCCCGACCTAGGGGTGAACGATTGCGCTGGCAGGTCGAGACACCTCAACGGACGTTGGTCTAGGCAGAAGCCACGAGAGCACAAAGCTAAGGCTTTGTTTCTCGGCCAGCCCCATCGAGGCCGACGGGGGGCGGCCGCGTTGCCAGGGATGCATTGTTTGTTGGATTGGTTTTGTTTTTGTTGCGTTTTCCTGCGGCGCTTTTTCCTCCGGCCTTCCTGGTCCGACGCGCGCGGAGCTAGCGACTGCGAGCGGCCGCGCCCCCGTCGCAAGGCCGCCGCGGCCCCCTGGCCCTCAGCAACGGGGGGATATCTCACGGCGCATCTGCTTGCTCAGGGTGGGCCGCGTGGGCCGGCGCCAGCGCCGCCCCATGTCGAATGGTCCATCGGAGCATGGAGAGCGCCCGGCACGGTATCCATGCCCACGCGCTTCCCTTTCTTGAGTAAAGGTGCGCCCAGGACGTCGGCTTCCCAGGAGGGCCCTCGGAAAACATCACGAGCGGATTTCTCGGCTCTACCCGCTCTGCATGGAGGCGCCTGACACACTTTGGCATAAATCAACATATAAACACCCAAAACCGTCGATCACGAGGGTTCCCCAGCGAGCCCCGAGACCCACAGGTGGACGAGCGACATGGAGGACGACTTGGCGGTCTTCGGAGAGTTCCCCCGCCCCGCCGACGCGCTCCCGCCTCCGCTCAGCGAGGGGGGCATCCAAGTCTAGTGGCTACAGGGAGACCCCGCGGGCGCTGACAATGCGTGTAGCGGCGACATGTTCGTCGACGGCTCGAGCCCCCGACACGTCGCGGAAGAACTAGCCCGGGCGGGCTGGGCCCTCGTATTGATGGACAGGGAGCCCGGGAGGAAGGTCGTTCGCGTCGGGGGGCCAGTCTGGGGCACCCCCAGGCCGCCGATTTGTTGGCCCTGTCTGTTGCCGCCCACTGCGGCGCGAGGCCTTGCGTGGTCTACTCCGACCGTCGAGACTGCGCCGGTGTCGCGGCATTGCCATGGCCCGCACCGCCCGACAAAGCGCGCAGTTCCAGGCATCGCTAGAAATACCCGAGAGCACTGTCAATCGACCGAGGTGTTCCGGGTGAAAACAGCCTCGCAGTCGGCGAGGCTGAAGTTGAGTGGGATAGATACCGTGGGCAGGGCAACTCATTGGCTGACGCGTCAGCCAAATCTGCGCGTCCTCGCATCCCTCGCCGCCTCCCGCGCAGCTCGAGGGTTTTGGCGAGTCCTTAGCGGCGGCCCCCGTTGCGGGCCGTCGCGGTTCTTGGCTTCTGTCTCTGTGGCCCAGTCTCAATGTGGATAAGGATGTCGAGATGGTCAAAGCGCTTGCCAGATGGCGGGCCCCGTCTAGGCCACCGCGCGTCCTGCAGTGGGCAGGCCCTACTGGCAACGTCGGAATTGTCTCCGAGGAAAGCGAGGCCAACCGAGGGAAGGGTCCCTCGGCGGCACTTGCTCGCGCGCGCGCTACACAAACACCCTTCGGCGACCAGAAACCCGGGCCACAAGTTCGTCTTCATCGATTGTTCGGATGAGATGTGGTCTGCATCTGCCACAAGTGCGGCCGCCGCACCTCGGGGGGCCACCTCGACCGCCTTGGGGAGACATGCGAGCCGCGCAAAGTTGTCTCGAACAGCAGTCTGCGGGGTCGTCTGCAGAGAGGTCCGCATCCTCTGCGCGAGAAGCCAGGAACAATGGTGGACGTCAACATGTTGGGTCGTTTATCCAGTCTACGCAGTGTTTGTCGCCCAGATTGCTCGCAATGCCTGGAGCACGTCCTCGCGCAGAGTCGCCGTCTGGGCGAGGCGCGCGAGGCTGCAGAAGGGTCGAGCTTATCACATGAAAATTTTACGTTGGAGGCCAAGCCACGCGGGCTCGAAGGGCCGGCTCGAGGGCCTCCGGCCCAGGACTGCAGCCTCTCCCCTTCAATCCCTATTTGAGTTCCACGCCTGGCAGGTTCTCGGCCGCAACATTTTTCCCGCGGCGCTGCAGCTATGGGCGGCGCCACCGCCCTCCGGCAGATCCCACGCGGCACCATCTCCATCGACAGTCGCCTCGGCACGGTCGGCGCCAAGCTGTCCGACATCAAGGAGATGAAAAAGTGTTTGATCGAGCGTGACAAGGAGTTGGTTCGCCCCAGGGGTCTCTCGCATCCCGCCTGGAGGCCGCTGGCGAGGCCCTCGCGAACCTCGCCCGCAATCAAGCAATCTCCAAGCTCCAGGACAGGGTCGATGCTGCAGCCAAGAACTTCAAGGAGCTCAACAGTGGATTCGAAGTTGACATAGCGCGGTACATCGGCTGCAGGCACTGGCCTTGCGCCCATCAAGATCGACGATAAGACGGGCTCCAATCCGTGCCGGGTCCACATTAGCCGCGACAAGGTAAGATTTGCCATCGCGCCACACTAAGGGTCTACCTTGCCACGTAAGAAGTGTTCAGGCATGCTCGTGGTGGAGCCAGAAGGGACGGTGTAAGAGCTCATCGGCGCCAGCTCGCCCACGCTCTCCAGGGGCCCCATGCAGACCGCGCAGGGTTGCGCGGCCACGCGCATGGCTTCTTCCTCCGCCTCGATTCCTGCGAGGCCTTCCCCTCCTTCGCTATGCCTGGTGACTTTCGCGAGCGTGACTGTGCATGGGTGCGCTTCAAGCTCGGATGGCGGTTCTCAGTTGTTTATGTTAGAAGCTTATCCTCTAGCTGCAGCAGCAGCAGCACTTCGGTCTCATCTTCGTCGGTCTCGAGCAGTTCCCCCAGCGCGTCGCCCGACTTCTGCCCTCGCCGCCTGCCCCCTCCAACGCGAGCGTTCACTGTTGCATATGAGAATGCGCGGTCTGTCGTTTGCGCAACCTTCGCCCCTTGGGCGCCCCGCGGGATCAGAATGTGATAATTGGATGCCCCTTTGTCCCAGACACGATCTCGCGACGTCCAAGCGGCTCGGGGGTCGGAAGCCGACCTCGATTTCCCCCGCGGAGAAGTGCACCAAGCTCTTGGCGCCAGCACTTTTCTCGACGCCGCCAGTTCTGGCGAGCGCGCCCCTTTTCGTTCGCCACCGCATCCACGCCTTTTCTCGCGCATGCTACTCGCGACGTCTACGAGCGGGGGAGGACACGCAGTCTCATTTTGCATCGCGTTAAAGAGCGCGCGCAGGCCGCCAACGCCCACCTCGAACCATCGCGTCGGCCTGTCTCTAAACGGCAACAGCTTCGTCGGATCCGGAGGCCCCTCATCTCGACCCATCGGGCCACGTCAATTCTAATCGGCGACCTCGATTTTCACGCCCGCGGCGAGGGCAGCCGCCAGCGCGATTGCCAAGTCGCTTCACACGGTCAATTCATGACTAAGGAAGTCGATCGTATGTTCTTTAACCTGGCCGAGGTCGACCAGGCGTCGTTCGCGCGCTGCGTGGCAGGCTGGGGTAAAACGGCGAAGCGCGTTGCATCGCTTTCCAGGCTCGACCGCATCTACCTGAGCATCCGCCCTGGAGATGCATCGGAATTGTTTCCTGTTTCTCGGGCTCTTGGGGCACCCGTCGACGTGAATGAGCTATCCGACCATGTTCCTGCACTACTTTCTCTCCGGCCGAAAAGTGGAGGACCGGCTAGGATCCAGACTCGGGCCTGCAAGCGCCCGGCTTCCAGGAGAAAGTCGAGGCAGTCAACTATGGCGCCGGCCAGCTCTCCGAGGGCCCCAACGAGGCCATCGCGGAGGTTAGGAGCTGCATCTTGGAGGCCGCATATCAGTTCAAGGCTCACTTGGAGGAGGTCGGCGCGCGCCCCGACGCCGGGGAATTGTTTGGGGAGTTAGCGGCCATGAGGGCCGATCGTTCGGGGAACGCGCTCGCGCCCCACAGGGCCCTGAAGGCCCGCCCTGGGCGCCCACTGCGACGCGCAGGGACGCAGGCACACGCAGAATCAGCGCTTCCACGCATGTCTCGGAGGCCTTCAGCACGTCGCCCTTTGCCGGGAGACTTGAGGCGGTCAGTGTCGGCATATCTGGGGTGAGGCAGCAGCGCGGGCTCAACGAGCCTCGCGCGGACAAGATTGCGCGGCGGCCTCGGCACCGCGCGCGCGGCTCGGACGCGGTCGCGGGGCCCGACGGATCTACTTGCTTTTCGCGACACGGGCGAGTCCCGCCGCGAGCTTGCTCGACACTGGGGGGGTGCATATGGGAGCTTCGGCATCCCAGGGCGCTCTTCGGTGCTTCGCGCCCTGCATCCTACGGGAAATTTCACGTCGCAGCATTTTGCTGCGCGCGCTCTCGCACGGACGTTGGGCGCGACAGAACACGCGCAGCTGGCTGGCGCCAACCTGAGAGAGACCCCGCAGGACGCCCAGCCAGCAGAGCGCAACCCAGGGCGGGCGGGCGGGAAAACCACCCGAGCGCGCCCAAGGCGCCACACAGAGACGCCCAGAGGCGCCAGCAGACACCCACAGCACACAGGACGAAGACGAGGCCGGCAGACGACAGACAGACAGACAGACAGACCGACAGACAGCCAGACGGACAGACGGACAGACGGACCGACGGACCGACGGACGACGAACAGACGGACGGACAGGGAACCACCGTCCGCAGGACACGGCGTGTAAGCAGACCCACCAGCGAGAGCCAAGTCTGCCACCCCCACGCGGAGGTACCCGAGCCATGCGAGAGCTGCTAGGAATCCCCAGGCAGAGAGGCCAGAATCGGAGTGGCACCGTTTTCCTCATTCTCCTGCCCCCCAAACCGCCACGCGATTTCGGGGCGAATTCAGACGCCCCCTCCCGCCATCCCTAGGCGATTGGATTTCCCATTGTTACAGGGCACGCGTGAAAGAATCCCAGACAGCGCACCAGGCCCCGACGGCACCCCGGTCTCTGGTTGGTCGAGAGCTGGCTCACTGGCCGCCAAAGCCTTGCACCCGCTCCGCCTCGACATTCTCCAGGGCCCCCCCCCCCTGGCCAAGGGCGAGGGGCCCGCTGGCGGCAGGCGCATCGCGCGGGCGCCGGACAAGACGCGCCCGACTTCGCACTGACAACGCGCAAGGTGATCTCGGTTCCCCCCAATTCCCCGCTTGCCCTCTCGCGTCAGAAGATAGCTTTTGAGCAGCGACGTTGTTTCGTCCGTAGGAGGGAAGTGCTCGGCAACATCTTGGACCTAGAGAATCGAAGTGCCTTGGAGCGGGCGACGCAGCAGAATGCGCAGCGTGGCGGTTTAATTTTTTCGACGCGGAGAGCGCCTTCCACGGCTTGGCCCACCCAGCGTCAATGTTCGCCCTCGGACAAAAATTGAGCCCCCCGGCAATGCCCTGGAGGCTGACCGGGGCGCGCCAGTCAAGGCCGCTTTCCGGGGGATTGATCGCCGCGGACCCGAGCTCTGTAGGTGGATCGAGCAAGCAAGAGCGTCCGATGTCTAGCCCGTTCTGCGCTCCCGTCTACGACCCGATCATCATAGTGTTCGCCTGCAGGCTACCCCGCCCTCCGCGTGGGATCGGCTCATTTGCCGAAGATTATGGTCTCGCGAGCAACAGCCTTCCCGAACTTCGTTCGATCGCGATCGACATCTTGACCCTGGCTGGTGGCGCCGCCGGGCTTCATCTCCAAAGGCGATCTCGGGTCAGCACGCAGCATGTTCAAGATCTCTGCGTGGGCCGATGGTCGCTACGCACGCTCGCAACCTCGGCGCAAGCATTATGCTCCACCCGAAGTGTCGAGCGCAGGGCTGTAAGCTCCCGATGCGCCAGTACGTAAGGAGGACCACGCGGCTCGTCGGCTGGATTTGGGGCAAGTCAAATCTGCCAATCACTAGAGTATGCTTCGCGTTTCGGTTCTCGGGTTCGTGGACAGGTCTATTCCCCTGCTGAGGAAAGATCGCGACGTGGCCAAGGCATTCGTAAGGACCCTTAGGAACGAGGCCCCTTCGGCGACCAGCCAGAATCTCAGGAACATCGGTTCCCCCATCCTGGCCGCCCAGATCAGGAACTGTGATCAGGCCGCCCGATTTCGAGTTGCTGGAAGGACCTCGGCATACCGCTATGCTGCTGAACTGCCCTTGGCATTTGAATGAGACGACGGCTGCTGGGCAGCATGGCGCAACCACTCGGCTTGGAAGGGTAGCGCGTCCAAGAGGTTGATGGACACCTAGCGCCCTATGCTTGCAATTCATGAGCCCTCCCGCGATGCTCCCAATATCCAGGTTGTGCCAGCGAAGTTGTCCCTGAAGGTGTCTGAAGGTCACCACGGTAGTACGCTGACCTCCCGCGTTAGTAAATTGTGTTTACTCCAGGCAAGATTGTCATGTGTTTGGTTTGCCTTTTTTGCAGTTAAGCCGAAAAGGTCCCCTCCTCGCGCGTGCTTCATGTGCTTTTGACAAAAGCTTGCACTTGTTGGACCTGCAACGAACGCTCTTGCGGCCCGACGAAGCCCTGTCCTGGCTGCGGGCCCCCCGAAGGTGGCACTCTTGAGCTGACTGCCAGAAGTTGTTTCCCCGTTGGCCTCTACCCCTCCTCTTGCCCAGCGCCTTCACTCTCAGAAGTGGTTTTGGCAAGCTTCCAGTGTGTCGCGTGTACCTCATCCCCGCCGAAGCGCTGTATAGTGTCGCTGCCGGCTTCGATCTGGTGCATAGCTCCCACCAGCATTTGAAGCATAGCGTTTGTGGTGGAGCGTCCATCCACGAATGCTGCACGGCCCGAATTGCACAGCTCGTTCGCAGGGGAGCGTCGGTCGCTGGCCTGTTCGGGCAGATGCGCCGGGACCCGGCCCCAGGCAGGCCCAGGAGGCCGCATGCCGTGTTGCTGCCCGCCCGCCGCCGAGGATTTGAGCAGGCAGGACCCGTGCAGGATAGGACAGCGGGTCGGGTCGGCCGTGGTCTTGCCTTCCTTCCCAGGCGAGTGCGCTCCTCATCCTCCTCCTCCTCCTCCTCCCCCCCCCCCCCTCCTCCTCCTCCTCCTCTCCTCCTCCTCCTCCCTCCTCCTCCTCCTCCTCCTCCTCTCCTCCTCCTCCTCCTCCTCCTCCTCCTCCTCCTCCTCCCCTCCTCCTCCTCCTCCTCCTCCTCCTCCTCCTCCTCCTCCTCCTCCTCCTCCTCCTCCCCCTCCTCCTCCTCCTCCTCCTCCTCCTCCTCCTCCTCCTCTCCTCCTCCTCCCTCCTCCTCCTCCTCCTCCTCCTCCTCTCCTCCTCCTCCTCCTCCTCCTCCTCCTCCTCCTCCTCCTCCTCCTCCTCCTCCTCCTCCCTCTTCTCCTCCACGTCCTCCTCCGGGTTCGCGAGCCCGTCCGATCCTCCAAATGTTTTCGTCGTCCTCCTCCTCCCCCTACTTCCCCTCCTCCTCTTCCGTCTCCTCCTCCTCCTCCTCCTCCTCCTCCCCTCCTCCTCCTCCTCCTCCCCCTCCTCCTCCTCTTCTCCTCCTCCTCCTCCTCCTCCTCCTCCTCCTCCTCCTCCTCCTCCTCCTCCTCCTCCTCCTCCTCCTCCTCCCTCCTAAGGGACTACATATTTGGGGACCCTCGAGTTAGGTAAGGACCCTGTTTCGGATGAGGGGAGGGGCGATCCCCGCCTTCTCTAGGCTTCTGATGACGCTAGTTCGCCTGGCGTTTTGCTTCGTGTTTTGCATTCCTCTCTTCTTGCTTTGTGCTGCGCTCACTCGACTCGCCTGAATTGTCTGTTTCTGACATTTTTCCCACGCTCGGCGCACCTGAAATGCCATGGTGGTGTCCTCCTCCTCCTCCTCCTCCTCCTCCTCCTCCTCCTCCTCCCCACTTTCTCCGCCTCCTCCTCCTCCTCCTCCTCCTCCTCCTCCTCCTCCTCCTCCTCCTCCGCCTCCTCCGCCTCCTCCTCCTCCTCCTTCTCCTCCTCCTCCTCCTCCTCCTCCTCCTCCTCCTCCTCCTCCTCCTCCTCCTCCTCATCGTCCTCCTCCTCCCCCTCCTCCTCCCCTCCTCCCCTCCTCCTCCTCCTCCCCCTCCTCCTCCTCCGCCTCCTCCTCCGCCTCCTCCTCCTCATCCTTGCCCCCCCCCCGCCTTACCGCCCGCGCGCGCGTCCTTGCCTCCGCCCCCCTCCATCCGACCCGCAGGTCTTCCGCCTGCGCCCTCGCCTCCGCGGCGCCCCGGGAGCACAGCGCCCTGGCGGCCCCGCGCCCAGCGGGGACCCCTCGCGCGCGCCCCTCCGGGCCCCGAGCCTCGCCGGGCGTTCGACCTTAGGAAGATCTCCAGGCCTCCTATATGGGGTCCGCGTAGACGGTGTCGGAGGATCCTGCCGCATCGCCGATGCATCGGCAATGCATCGGCGATGCGGCTCGATGTCGGGCCGGGCTCTCTCCACGCCGACGTCGCCAATGCATCGCCAACATCGCCAGTGCATCACCGATGCATCGGCGATGCGGCGAGATTCTCCGACCCCATCTACGCGGACCCGATCTAGGAGGCCCCTAAGATCGGGGCAGCCGAGAAGGGGGTGGTAACTCGTGGGGGTGGACGTCATGGCGGCGGCCATGATGTTTCTCCAGATTTCACGGCGCCTCTTCTTCTATTAATGCGTCCCCTGGCGTCCCCCCCTTGGGTCGCTAACATGCCCTGGTTCCCTTGCCCCCCATCGGGCCATGATTTGCGAACCCTCCTCTTGGAAGCCCCCTCTTGGATGCCCCCGAGGGGAGGGGGAGGACTGCGTGGAAGAGGATCGGGTCGAACGAAGGGGGCTCCAGTTCAATTTGTGTTGCGTTTGCAATTGTCCTGCCTCGGGATGCTCACCAGCGGCTGCGCCTCACAAAAGGCGTTCTGGGAGTGTCAGGATCGTCCCGAACGACCGCCGGAGAGCACAGTTATATCCCGAAAACTACAAAAGAGGAGGACGAGGAAAAGGAGGAAGTGGACGACGATCTGATTTGTTCAATGCCGTGCTTTTGATAGATTTCAGCCTCTGGGGCCCCGAGACAGGCCCCGGGACCATCAAGCATGGGCCCGGGGCGAAAATCTGCCCGCGCTTCTCCTCTCCCATCTGACCCCCACCCCCTCTCTCGCTCCCCGCTTCCCCCCTCTTCCCTCCCCTCTCCTGCCCTGCTGCCCCAACTCCTCTCCTCCTCCTCCTCCTCCTCCTCCTCCTCTCTCCTCCTCCTCCTCCTCCTCCTCCTCCTCCTCCTCCTCCTCCTCCTCCTCCTCCTCCTCCTCCTCCTCCTCCTCCTCCTCCTCCTCCCCTTCTCCTCCTCCTCCTCCTCCTCCTCCTCCTTCTCCTCCTCCTCCTCCTCCTCCTCTCCTCCTCCTCCTCCTCCTCCTCCTCCTCCTCCTCCTCCTCCTCCTCCTCCTCCTCCTCCTCCTCCTCCCCTCCTCCTCCTCCTCCTCCTCCTCCTCCTCCTCCTCCTCCTCCTCCTCCTCCTCCTCCTCCTCCTCCTCCTCCTCCTCCTCCCTCCTCCTCCCTCCTCCTCCTCCTCCTCCCTCCTCCCTCCCTCCCTCCTCTCCTCCTCCTCCTCCTCCCTCCTCCCTCCTCCTCCTCCCTCCTCCCTCCCTCCTCTCCTCCTCCTCCCTCCTCCCTCCTCCTCCTCCCTCCTCCCTCCCGCCTCCCTCCTCCCTCCTCCCTCCTCCCTCCTCCCTCTCGCCCGCCTCCTCTGGCGCCGCCCCCCGCGGCCTCCCCGTCCCGCGCCCTCCCCCCGCGCGCCGCCCCCCCCCCTCCCCCCTCGCACGCCCGAGGTCGAATGGATGCTCCAGCGGTCCCCCGCGGCCGGCGGCGCCGACGAGACGCTGCTGGAGGCCAGCCGCGGAGGCGGGGGAGGCCGGGCGGGGCCAGGGCGAGGACGCGTCCGCTCCAGGCGTCTCGGAGAGAAGTCGGGCCGAAGGTTGTGCGTCGCTTTCGGCCCCTCGGTGCCCTCGCCGGGCCTCGGGGGCGTCAAGGAACGACTCGGGATGCAGCACCGTGCGCAGCGTTCGGCCGAATGGCAAGAGGCAGTCCCTGCACTGCAGCGGCGAGCACAACTGCACAACATTCTACATGCGTGGGGGATACCCATCAGTTTCACATCACACTCTGCGAAGTTTTGTTCATTGCTCCGATGCCGTCGTAATAAAACAGCCGGCCCCTGGGAAGTGGTCGGGAGGTCGGTGACCCGTGTCTGGAAACAATCGAGTCGTCGGATGTCTGGGTGCCTGGACGATTTTGGAGCGTTCTGGAACGCTCTGAGAAGGCCGCAGCGCCCGAGGCATGTTCCAGAGCCGCCGATTATCTGAGATTATCGATGTATCCTCACCCGATGTTGTCCTCACCCTGGCTTCGTCGTAAGGAAGGATGAGAAATACGAGGAGAAGGAGGAGGAGGAGGATGAGGAGGGCCTCAGTGAGGAGGGCCAAGGTCACGAGCGGACCAGGATGAAGAGGACGAGGGGAGGAGCACCGAGGTCGCGAGCGGACAGGACGAGGACGAGGATGAGGATGAGGAGGAGGGCGGGGGGAAGGAAGAGGAATAGGAGGAGGAGTTGGATGCTGGGACCGAGCTAGCCACCTCAGATCGCGATAGCGCCGCGACGCGCTACCGTTGCGCTTGCAACGCGCCATCGTCAGATAGACCGAGGGTATCACATAACTGTGCGTGGCGGAAGAGGAGGAAGAACAGGATGAGTGGAGGAGGTGGATGAACAGAGGAGGAGGAGGAGGAGGAGGCGGAGGAGGAGGAGGAGGAGGAGGGGGTGGACGGGGGAATAAGAACAGAAGGAGGAGAAACAGAGGAAGAGGAGGAGGAAGAGAAGGATGAGGAGCAGCAGCAGCAGCGCAACAATAATAGGGCTGGCTCTTGAGCTTTGACGAGATGAGTGTTTGGCCTCAGCTGCCCTTGTGGAGGGGGGGTGGGGGGGGGCAGGCTGGCGAGAGGCATGGTTGGCCGAACGCAAGGGCAATCCCTTCCCTCCTCCTCCTCGTCCTCCTCCTCCCTTTCCTCCTCCTCCTCCTCCTCCTCCTCCTCCTCCTCCTCCTCATCCTCCCCCCCCGCCCCTCAATCTCACCTTCCACCAGCCCCTCCCTTCAGCAACCTCATCCCCCCCTCTTCATATTTTTGGTTCTACTCTTCCGCCACTTCCTCCGAGAATGCTGGAGCTGTCCGCAGCGCTCTCCAGACCCGGAGCTTCCATCCAGCGGGCGAGCCCCCACCCCTCGGACCCTAGGGAAGGATGCGCAGAAGTTCTGGCGTCCAACACTAGGCATGGGGAGGACCATGAAGAAAGGATGAGGAGTAGGACAAATAACAAAATGAGGGTGAGGAGGATGAAGAGGAGAAGGAGGACGACGACGACATCGGTGATGACGAGGACGAGGACGAAGATGGCGAGGAGGACGCGGGGGAGAAGGAGGAAGAGGACGCGGAGAAGCAATGAAATATTGGGAGAAGGACGAGCGGAAGGACATAGAAGAAAAGGGGGAGGTTGACGACGAGGGTGAGGAGGCGGAGGAGGAGGAGGAGGAGGAGGAGGAGGAGAACGAGGAGAACGAGGAAAGCGAGGAGAACGAGGAGAACGAGAAGAACGAAGAGGAAGCGGAAACCCGTTGGCGGCAACCCTGCCCCCCGCACCCGCCCCATGGGCGCCGCGCCCGGCCGAGCGCGCGCCCCCGGGGGGGGCTGGCCTCAGCGCGTCGTCCGCGATGGGCGGCGCGCGTGCCACAAGAGGGCGAGCATGCCCGGGAGAGAGGGTGGTCGTCCAACTGCGGGCACAGCAGCGAGGCGAACAGCACGCGAAACGCGAGAAAGATGGAGCCGCGGCTTTGTCGGCTGCGCCGCGGCTAGGCCGCCGCGGGAGAGGGTGGTCGTCCAGTTGCGGGTGAGCATCCGGGGAAGAGGGGGAGCATCCACCCACCAGTTTTTTGAACCACGAGCCGGCCTTCTGCAACCTCGGCTACGAGACTCGCGCACATCGGTGGAGACTCACCAGCAAGTGCGCCGAGACCATACACGAATGTACGAAAAGATGCAGCTCTCAAGAGAACGGGCGACCGCGTCCGACAGGGCTACAGCCACACCTCAACGACATCATGACCTTCGGTACGACCGCTTGCGTAACATGCGACGGTAGCTCTACAGGGAGGCGCATGCCAGCGTCTTGCGTGGACCGACCGTCTGTTTGGCGCTGGGGGTAGATCGCACAATAACCAAGCGCCCATCTTGAGGAGATGTTGTAGCTGTTCGGGGGGGTGGGGGCTGGGTCTCCTGAGCACGCTCGAACCATTAAAGAGTCCCTAGAGACCACCACTGCATTTCTGGGTCGGAAGAAGCGTTGCGCCGGAGCAACGGGTGCTTCAAGCTCTGACACCCCCAGGGCGCTAATTACTACACACCCCATAACATATCATATCATACTGTATCATGTCATCGCATATGCATTCATGTCATATTTACGCATTCGAGCCGCGTAATGTGCGGGGGTTGTCAGTTTTCGCAGGGACCCTGATGGAGTTCCTTGTGCTTCTCCAGGGAGCTCCATTTCCGCTCGGGGTAAGTCGGCAGCGTGGGCGCGGCGTTGGATGAGACCTATTTCGCCTCGATCGCACAGGTCCTGCGCTAAGGGCCAAGACTTGCTCTGTTAGACTATACGTAAGATTGACCCTTCGCCGGAGTGGCCTCTGGCGCGGGTCTACTGGGGCCTTCCGATCCCCACAAAAAGCCGCGCACCAAAGGTTATTCAATCGCTTCGCTCACTCCGCCGGCCCATGTTGCATGATCGCTACTGCTTCGCCGTGGGCCCGGGGCCATTGTGGCGCCGCCGAGGAGGAAGAAGATGAGGACGGGGAAGGGGAGGGGAGGAGGAGGAGAGGATGAGAAGGAGATGAGGAGGATGAAGATAAGTAGGAGGAGGAGGAGGAAGAAGGGGCGGAGGAGGAAGCCTCTCGTTGGCATCTTGTGTTGCTCTTGGGGCCAAACAGGGTCGTCGTCAAGATGCTTCTCTGGGAGGCCTCTTGGGGTCTTCTCAGAAGCCGTTCGAGGGCGCCTGGGAGGCATTTTTGAAGTCTTCTGGGGGGCCTCCTGGGGGCCTCCTGGGACCTCTTGGGGGCCTCTTGGCGGCATCTTGGGGCCTCTTTGGGGCCTCTCGGGGCCTCCTGGGGCCCTCTTGGGGCGGAAGGCTCGACGTTTTGGTTCGTGGTCCCCCTCTTGGGCCCCTCTTGGGGCCGTCTTGGGGCCGTCTTGGGCCGTCTTGGGCGCCTCTTGGGTCGTCTCGGGGCCCTCTTGGGCCCTCTTGGGGCCCTCGTGGAAGCCTCTTGGCCCGTCTTGGGGTGCTCTTGGGGGCCTCCTGGGCCGTCTTGGAGCATCGGATGGCCGAAAAGGGGACAAGGCCCAAATTCTTTCAAAACCATCGTAAAATGTCTGATTTGGGCCTCTCAGGGCCCTCTTGTGAGGCCTCTTGGAGGCCACTTGGTGGCCTCTTGGGCCGTCTTGAGGTCATCATCGGCGTCTTGGAGCGCTCTTTAGGCGTCTCGGGGGCCCTTTGGGCAGTCTTGGGGGCCTCTTGGGGCACTCTTGGCGCGCTCTGGGGGGCCTGAGAAGCTACACCCAGGAGGAAAACCATCTCTGAGTAGCAGTGGTCGGGCGGCGGTCGGGGTACTTTTCGCCGGGGGACCCCCAGGGGCCGCCCCGCGCGCGCGAACTAGAAGTATTGTTTAGCAGTTACCGGAGATCTTAGCACGCCTTTGGCCCGTTGGGCCGGCGAATTTCTTACCACGTGGTCATTCCTACGTGTAACCGATATGGCTTAGCTTCTGCAGGCTGGACCACGACGGTGTCGGGCCATGCTCGGATCACCAACCAATAGGGACATATCGCTGGTGTGGCATCGGGCCACTTCACCTGGTGGCCCAGCCCCTGTGGTTTGGACCGCGACGGCCTGCGGCCATGTTGTTCCGTTGGACCATCTCCTGCATGCTGGGCGAAGTTCGCCCGATGCCATGTTGGTTCTGCGGCAAGTGACCATATTGCGCCTGTGGCCTAGTCTGCGCGGGTCACGCGGCTCAATCCACGTTTCACAATTGCGCGATTCCTGCGGGTTCGGCCACGATCTTATGTCGCTTCGGTGCCCCATTCCTTGATGGTTGCGCCCCCACAGCCTTATGTAAGATTGCCAGCGTTTACCTTACGCCATCTCGCTACATCGGCCCAGCCCCTCATGCACGACGACGCCAGGTCATCTTGCCCCGCCCGCTCAGAACAGCTACGCAGAACCAGACCAAAATATTTTCAACGAGCCGTTTAGGTGGTCTCTGCGATCAGGCCAGGTGCTTCGTTTGCCTTGCGGGATGGGCATGACAAGTATTGGACCGTCCTGCTCCCGCGGTTGTAGGGCGTCTTGCTCCGTCGGCCCAGCCTGTGCGCCCTGTGCCATTCAGGCCACCTCGCTCCGCTTGCCTCGGGCCTGCGCGCTCCGCGGGCCCAGCCCGCGCGCGCGCTGCGTCGCTCCGCTGGCCCCAGATCTCCGCGCTGCGGTCGCCCAATACCCTGGGCATCGGGGCTGCGACGGCGTCGGGCCAATGCGCCCCTGGCTCCCACTTGCGCCACGCCTCTGGACCGAACCCAGACAGGCTGGGTTCGGGCGGCCCCGGGTCACGTTGCTCGCGCGAGCTCCGAAAGCGCTGCCCCCGTTGGCCACGGAGTTTCGGGCTGGACCCGGGCCTTCTCAAGACATCTCGGCCCGCGCGCCTCGGGCCGTCTTGATCTTGCGGCTCCGCCCATGCGGCCCCGGGCCATCTGCCTCCGTGGGCTTCGGGCCATGTTGCCCAGTGACCCAGCACTAGCGGACCAGGCTTGGCTCGGGCGGTGGCTCGTGGCCCCTTGGGCACTGGCCCGCCACGGCGCGCCGTCGACGCCCTCGGCCTCCCCCGCGGCGCCCCCTCGGCACTCTCCTGGGCCCCCCCTTGGCAGACCCGAGCGATGTCTGGGGCCTCGGCGCCCCCCTGCGCCCCCCTCGGTGCTCCCCAGCATGCGCCGATGGCCCAGCTCCGAGCTGGATGCGACGGCCCGAGGCCATCTTGCCCCGCGTGGCCCGAGGCCATCTTGCCCCGGCGCTCAGACCCTGCGGGCTTAGCCAAGACGGCATGAGACAATCTTGCACTTGTGTCTTTCGGCCATCTCGCCGTTGACCCAGTCTCTGCAGTCCGGGCCGAGATGGGCTAAGGCAGACAGCCTTCTGGCCTCTCTCTCTCTATCTCTCTCTCTGTCTCGTGGCTTCAAGCGAGCTTGATCCATCGACGCGGCACTTCTCAGCTGTGCCATGTAGGTTGGCGGCACTGATTTCCCCATCCCCTGCCATTTTGCCCCGATGGCCCAGGCTTCATCCTGTCTCCGGGCAAATGTGTTTACCTTGCCCCTGTGACCTCAGGCCATCTTGCCCTCTTGGCCCAGCCGCCGCATGCTGGCCCTCATACGATTTCGCTCGCGTAAAACTCAGACCGTTTTGTCCCGATGGATCAGCCTTTGGGTCTGCGTCAAGATGGCCGCGAGCTACCTTGTGTCATTCGCCCAGCCGTTGCGGTTGGACCGAGGCATCCCCCGGGCTACGACAGCCGCCAGGACTACAGGGACACCCAGAACGTGGAACATTACGACTTGGCAGCCGACGACCCCGGCACGGACCTCGCGGACTACGGAGAGACGCGGGCCGCAAGCTGTATTACAAGGGCCACGCACAGCTACAAGAGCAACCAGAGGAGTTCCAAGACCCACCCGCCGAGCTACGAGAGCCACCAGCGAAGCCACGACAGCCACAAGCTGAGCTACGAGGACCGCGAACTAAGCTACGAGAAGCAGGGCCGCGAGGGCTACCTGGGAAGCCAGCTGGGCCACTACCCGAGCTTCGAGGGCAACGAGCAGAGCGATTTATGGAGGGCATCGAGCAGAGCGGCTATCGCCAACAGCAGAGCTATCAGCACCACGAGCAGCTCTTCGAGGACCGCAGGCTGAGCAACGAGGACCAGGCACAGCTACGGGAGACACTAGAAGAGCTTGAACACCCACCTGCCGAGCTGCGAGAGGCACCAGCAGAGCCACGAGAGCCACGAGTTGGGCAATGAGGACCCTAAGCTGAGCTGCGAAAGTCACAAGCAGGTTCACGCGGAGTTCCAGCTGAGCCACGAGAACCATCTACGGCGCCACGATCGCCAGCACCTGGGCAACGAGGGCCACCAGCTGAGAGACCGGAGGCAACAGCTTCGCTACGAGGACAAATAAAGCTACTACGGCCGCCGCCAGAGCCACCAGGGCCACCAACGGACCTTTTAGGCCCACAAGCTCAGCAACGAGGACCACAGGCACACCGACTACAGTACAGCCACCAGACGAGCTACCAGAGCCCCCAGCAGTTCTTCGAGAACCACAGGCTGAGCTACGAGGCCCAGAGGTACAGCTACGAGAGCCACCGGCAGAGCCACGAGGACTACCAGCTGAGCTACGAGGACCACAGGGGCCACCTGCTGAGTTACGAGGGCCACAACTAGAGCTATGCGGACAACAGAAAGACCTACCAGAACCACCTGCGGGGCGACTAGGGCAACGAGCTGAACTGCAAGGACCAGAAGCAGAATTCTGAGACCCACCAGATGAGTTACGAGGGCCACAGCCTGAATTACGACGACCAGAACTTGAGCTGCGCGTGCCATAAGCAGAACTACGAGAGCCTCAGAACTACCTGGCCAACAAGCTGTGCAACGACCACCGCGAGCAGAACCAGTGGCGGAGCTGCGAGGACCACATGAGAAGAGATGAGGGCCTCCACCAGAGCTACGAGAACCGCCGGCGGGACGAAAAGGACGAGCCAAAGTTCCTGAACAAGCAGGACCACAAGCTGAGCTACGAGGCCCAGAGGCACAGCCACGGTAGCCACTGGCAGAGCCACAAGGATTGCGAACTTAGCTACGAGGACCACAGGCACAACTGCGAGAGGTACCAGAGACAGTTCGGTTACAAGGGCCACCTGCGGAGCTACGATTGCCACAACTTGAGCTGCGCGAGCTACGAGCAAAACTACGATCAGGCTTAAATGTCCAGAGGCGCCACGTGGCCTCGGTGGTACCCTGGGCGCGCGGGATGCCACCTCGGAGCGCTGGTCATCCAGGTCGGGGCTGATGGACGTCAGAGTTAAAAGTATCAGCGTCGAGCCTATCGAGAAGTAGCCCAAGAAGCGGCCCACCGTCATGTACCAAGAAAAGGCTCGAGCCTACCAATTTCACGACCCGATGAAAAATGACTACGTGTCCGATCGCTTATACGACCTCGCAGCCGCTGAAGGCCAACCAGGGGCTACCCAGTTCTTTCTCGACGTGGTCCACGACGAAAGCTTGTTCGACGTAGTTTACGATCGGATTGCGCAATAGTTGCGGCGAGACCCGCCTACCACAAGCCGTTGATGATGGATCTTTTCCTCCATGCCAAAAGCAGTCGCTCTACAGTGCTACGGACAAGGGTATTACGTGCACGTGCCACGTCTGCATCGCTACGGACAACGAGCTCCGTGTTCGATGTTACCTCCAAGATACTGCGTTTGCGGCACGCACATCAGCTACGGCTGACTGGCCCCGCCGGTCATCCCACCCCCCTTTTCCTCGGAGGCCTCAGGATGGAGGACGGTTCGATCGGTGGCCTCCCCCCCCCTCTTCGGAACCCACCGTCGCTGGCACGGCGGCACCACCGGCGCCCGCGCGTGGGGCGGCGCCGCTGTGGAGCGGGGGCTGCCGATGCCGCTGCGTGAGGAAGGAGGAGGAGTAGGAAGAGGACGGGGACGAGGAGAAGGAGGAGGAGGAGGAGGACGAGGAAGAGGAGGGGGAGGAGGAAAAGGAGGAGGAGGAGGAGGAGGAGGAGGAGGAAGAGGAGGTGGAAGAGCAGGACGGGGGAAGGGGAGGAGGGAAGGAGGAGGAGGAGGAGGAGGAGGAGGAGGAGGAGGAGGAGGGGAGGGGGAGGAAGAGCACGGGGAGGAGGAGGACGAGGACGAGGACGTGGACCAGGATGCAGAAAGAGGAAAGGAGGAGGAGAAAGAGGAGGAGGAGGAAAAAGAGGAGGAGGAGGAGGAGGAAGAGCAGGACGGGGGGGAAACGAGGAAGAGGAGGGGGAGGAACCGCTCCAGCATATCGATAAGGATGAGGACGGCAACAAGGAGGATGAACATGACGAGG
>CAUYUJ010015549.1:951920-984032 GCA_963575745.1 Prorocentrum cordatum | reverse complement strand
ACTGGATCCCCGAACCACTCCACTCCGCGCGACCTCCCAGGAGCCCACGAAGGTGGCGACAGCGTCACACCTCGCAGCCCCCCAGGGAGCCGCGAGGTCCCAACTGCATCCCCGAACCACTCCACTCCGTGCGACCTCCCAGGAGCCCACGAAGGTGGCGACAGCTTTACACCTCGCAGCCCCCAGGGAGCCGCGAGGGTCTCACTGGATCCCCGAACACTCCCTCCGCGCGACCTCCCAGGAGCCCACGAAAGGTGGCGACAGCTTCACACCTCGCAGGCCCCCCAGGGAGCCGCGAGGTCCAAACTGGATCCCGAACCACTCCACTCCGCGCGACCCTCCCAGGAAGCCCACGAAGGCGGCGGACAGATTCACACCTCGCAGCCCCCCCAGGGAGCCGGCGAGCGGCCTCAACTGGGTCCCCGCAACACTCCACTCCGGGCGACCTTCCCAGGAGCCACGAAGGTGGCGACCAAGCTTCACACCTCGCAGCCCCCCAGTGAGCCGCGAGGTCCCAACTGAATCCCCGAACCACTGCCACTCGCGCGACATCCCAGGGCCCACGAAAGAGTGGCGGACACTTCACACTCGAAGCCCCCAGGGAGCGCGAGGTCTCAACGGGCACAGAGACCCGAACCACTCCCCTCCGCGCGACCTCCAGGAGCCCACGAAGGCGGCGACAGCTTCACACCTCGCAGCCCCCCCAGGGAGCCGCGAGGTCCAACTGGATCCCCGAACCACTCCACTCCGCGCGACCTCCCAGGAGCCCACGAAGGTGGCGACAGCTTCACACCTCGCAGCCCCCCAGGGAGCCGCGAGGTCTCAACTGGATCCCCGAACCACTCCCCTCCGCGCGACCTCCCAGGAGCCCACGAAGGGGGCGACAGCTTCACACCTCGCAGCCCCCCAGGGAGCCGCGAGGTCTCAACTGGATCCCCGAACCACTCCCCTCCGCGCGACCTCCCAGGAGCCCACGAAGGCGGCGACAGCTTCACACCTCGCAGCCCCCCAGGGAGCCGCGAGGTCCCAACTGGATCCCCGAACCACTCCACTCCGCGCGACCTCCCAGGAGCCCACGAAGGTGGCGACAGCTTCACACCTCGCAGCCCCCCCAGGGAGGCAGCGAGGAGCCCACGAAGGTGGTGACAGCGGGGCCACGACGGGCAGCGAGGGGCATCGACGGCGGGTGAAGGGCAACGGGGGCCGCTTGCGGGCCCCAGCAGGCGGGCCGTGCGGGCGATCCAGACGGGCAGGTCGAGCGGGCGGGTCGCCGAAGCGTGAGCCCTACAGGAACCGTCAGGAAGTCCCAAGCGCGAGCGCGAGGCCCAAGTAAACCGTGAGGGAGTCCAAAGCGAGAGCGTGATTCCAGAGTGTCGAGGCGCGGCTTTTCAACAGTTTGCGAGGACGTTCCAGGCTTGAGCGCGATTCCGGAGTACTTTTCAAGGACATCCCGAGCGAAAGCGCGATGTTTCAATAATTTATCAGGAAGTATCAGGCGGCTGCCGTTGTTGTAGGATCCAGGTTCCATGTCGATCCGATCGGTATGACCCGATTCCGATATTCCGACGGTCCAATATGACCCGACGTTTGCATGGCGCAGTTGCGCATCCTGGCGCAGCCGATCCGATTGGATTCGGATGCCGTGCCGATGCGGCCCGATCCGTTGCACGATCCGATCCGATCCCGATTCGATGCTGATGGGTCCCAGGGGTCGAGGTTTTCGCACGGTTTTGTCATCTTTCGGCGGCTCTCCAGCAACGGGACGTTTTCCAGCAGTCACGCCCTCGAGGACGTTTCGGGGCTGCCCTGATCGTCCTGAGCGGCCGCCAGGGACCCGAGGTATGTCCCGAACGCCAGGCGACGAGGCATCGAGTCCTCCACCACCCGAGATCCAGTGGAGGCGTTCCAGGACCTTCTGCTCGGCTGCACCTCGGCGGAGGCCGACAAGAAGGCCGGCGGAAGGCGGCGCAAGTTCAACAGCGCCGTGGTGTTGGGTCATCCGGCGCGCTCCAGATCACCGAGAGCGTTCCACTACTCGCAAAGTGCCTACTCCCAAACGTCCGAAACAAACACAGTTGTGTGCCTCGAGGTAATATATCGTATTTCCCCCGCGGCGGATCAAGGCCATTTGCGAGCAGTTACTCTGCGAGAGTAGTGAACGCGCTTGTTGTCTGAGAGGTGGCCTCGCCTTCGAGGAAGCGGTGGAGTGGACCCCTCGCTTGCCAGGGAGGCGGCGGCACGCAAGCCGGCGGCTAAGCGAGGGCCGGCGGCGGGTCCGCCGACGGAGCGCTGGCAGAAGCCAGCGCAGGCAGAGCAAGTCGAGCAGGGCATCGACTACGGTAGGTCGGCCCTGCCAAACCAAGAGTACCTCTGTGTCCTGTTTTTCGCGACCCATGCCTCCTACATTCCGATGGCAATGTGGCCCTCGGAAGGGTCTTGTGTCCTCTCGCGTGTCCTCCCCAATCAGCCCCGAGTGTACCCCAAAATTTGTTTGTTCCGTCGAAAATGCGGAAAATGCGCAGCATGTGCAGTAGATCGAGTGACCATTCTCGTAGACTTGACGGGAAAAACCATCTAGGGGGTAACCCAGTTTTGGAGTCGATCGCTTAGTCGAACAATCACCCACACGAGGTGCCAGTTCTGGAGAACCAAGATTTCTGGAGTCCGCCAGTGCGTGTTCTCGATTCGGCCCCCAAGGACAGGTTCTGAGGCCTCTTTTTCGCCGGAGTGCACAGTCGGGGTGCCAAGATGAGGCCCGTTGGCTTCCGTAGCAATTTTGGCTCTAGCCTTTTGTGTGCATTTGAGTGGTTCCGTCACATCTTTCTAACAATATTCCGCACTCGTGCCACGGTTCGTCATTCTAACGCAATGTATGGTATACTTCGTGGCATCTCGGAGGCTGACATCGCTGGCAAGAGGTTCGTTGTGCAGTACTTCGTGTCTTGTGCTGCGCCGCCCCCGCCTCCCAAGCTCTCCAGCAGCCCGATCCACGACTTGGAAGAGGTGTATTCCATTCTATCCCGCGCGACTGGTGTGAGAATTTTCCGCCCTACCGCGGCAATCGCTTTCCTACGGTCGATCTGCGTTGATGGTTTTGAGAGGAGGGTATCCAATGTGACGTCCCGTCGCAACCATGCTGCTCACCCTGATAGAAGTGATATGTGCGATGTTTTGGTTGCGATCGAACACCTTCCTCATGCAGTTCGTTCCCAGTCTGCTGCGACCTTCCAGTCCCGCGGCACTTCTAAATGCGCGGTGGATGCGAGCAGCAGTAGCGACTTCTTGCGGATTGAGCAGAGATGTGCACCGCCGACGACCACAAGCGGACATCAAGACGAACAATTCTCACGCTGACAAGAACGCCGCAAACTCCGACGACGAGCGTGGCGAGCCCCAGCTCATTGGCATGAAGGTTTTGGTCAAGCGTTCCGAGTGCCGCCGGGATAAAACCATACCAGGTCGAGGAGTAATAACCGAGATGGATACCCGCAAGGGCAAGCTGTTCTGTGGCGCCCGCCTGAGGGGCGGCGAGCTTCGCGAGTTCGCGGTTGGCCGCGTCACTTTCGACGGCGGCGACGGGGATTAAGAGTGATTCGTGCTGTTCGTTTCTGGCATGGCTTGTTACCTAACAGCGAAGGCTGATAGGTTTCTAATGGGGTCAAAAGAGAGCATCTGATGACTCCCCAAGGGGGTCTGGGCGGGAGCCGGACAGGCGAGGGCCGGGCTCGTTTGAAGCAAACAGTCACACACTTCGTGCTCTTCGACCTCCCACATATTGAATGCACGGAGCCAACTGTAGGCCACTTCGTGCTCTTCGACTTCCCAGAACTCCACTCCTGGGCCACATTTTGAATGCCAGGAGCCAACTGTAGGCCACTTCGTGCTCTTCGACTTCCCAGAACTCCATTCCCGGGCCACATTTAGGATGCCCAGAGCCAACTGCAGGCCACTTCGTGTTCTTGGATTTTCCAGAACACCATTCCCGGGCCACATTTGGAATGCCCGGAGCAAACTGTAGGCCACTTCGTGTTCTTCCACTTCCCAGAACGGCACTCCCGGGCCACATTTTGAATGCCCGGAGCCAACTGTAGCCACTTCGTGCTCTTCCACTTCCCAGACTTCCCAGACTCACTACTACCATCACTACTTGTTTACTGTTACCACTACTACCATCACTACTACTTCTACTGCTACTACTACTGTTACTATTACTGCTGCTGCTGCTGCTGCTGCTGCTGTTGCTGCTGCTAGTGTAGCTATTGCTACTGCAACTACTGGCAGTGCCATTGCGACTGCCGCTGATGTTGCCACTGCGACTGCCACTGCGAATCCGAATGCGACTGCGAGAACACCAGAACTCTACAACAGCGCTCTTACATGAATACCACAGGCAATGTTTCCAGCTATGCTTCTACACATCGCTGTTCGGTTGCTTTGCCGGGATAATTTTTCCCATGGAGCTCTGGGCCACATCTAGCGCTGGCGGGCGGCGGCGGGCGCCGCGGTTCATAGCTAGACAACCCGTCCGGACAAAGTTCCGGCCTGCGCTGATTGCTTCCCGACGAAAGGGCGCGAGCTGAGCTCGGAAGTGGCGGGATCTCCCGGGGCGCGCGGGCGTCTTGACAGCGGGCGCGCGCAGCGCAGTAGAGACTCGGCGACCTGGCTGCTCCCGGAGTCGCGGTGCGATCCCCTCCCAGCTGCAACGGTGGCCTGCGTGGCAAGGCATCCGCGCATACATAGTTTGGCAAGTTATGTTCTGGCCTGTGCCTGAGGAGGAAAAACCAAGAGGCCTGCGGGCTCGCGAGGGGCTCTGGTTTTCGTGCCGCCCCCCAGATACAGGTCGGGGGGCCTCTTCGCAGCCGCGGCTCCCCGTAGCTAGAAGAGTCCTCCCGTTCCTTACTCAGCGTCCCTCGTGGCAGCGCGATGGTTGAAGGCCCTCGCTCATCGCCCCATTCGTCGCGCCTCTCGTGCCGACGTGTTCTGAACGAGGTACAGTGCCAGCATGTGTTTTTCCAGGGGTATGCCAGGAAGCTGGGCGCACATTTCACGGCTGGCCTGGGGGAGAGTCGGAAAATCATGTGGCTATGTGTGTTGTTTCTTCGCATGTGCATCCAGAGCACGGCTTTCAAGTGTGCTCATGAGAGTGCAGCCATGTTTTTCCCAGCTTGAGGGAAGTGGGCAGACGAGTGTGTGTGTGTGTGTGTGATTGTATGTTTGTGCGTGTATGCGTGAGTGCGCGTCTGCGTGGGGAGTGGGCGGCGAGGCCCTTCCACGCGCGATGAGCGCATGAGGCGCAATTCGCCGTTTTCCTCGTTGCCCCCCGTTTTTCATCCAGCTCCCGCGCGGCCACCCCCGTCCGTCTAACTCGGCACGGCCCCAGACCGCACAGCCCGCCCACTCCCATCCGTCCAGGTTCCGCGTGGCCCCCAGCCCACCCAGCCCATCCAGCCGATCGATCCGTCCAAACATCTACCAACCCGTCCCCATCCCTCCGATTCCGCACGCCGCCCCGCCCCCCCGAAAATCCCCACCGCCACTGTGCTCCAACCTGCGCCGCATCCTGGCGAGCCCATCGCCCCGCCAAGGAGAAAACGCGCCAGGGACGAGGACGCGGCGGAGACCGCCGGGCAGGCCCGCGCTCGCGCCCCCTCGCGGCCCCGAGCTCCGCGGGACACCGCCATGACGCCCCGCGCGCGCCGGCAGCCCAGCGCACAGTCATCGGCGCGGAATCGGCGATGCATCGCTGACAGATCGGCGAAAAAGTCACCGAGCGCGTTCCGCGACCCGCACAGTGCTTATGCACTCACAGTCGTCGAGCGGTAACGTGTGCCTCGATGCGATGGGGCCTCTTCGCTGGGTCGCAATGGACCCAGGCCATTTGCGAATAGCTACTGTGCGAGTCGTGGGACGCGCATTTCCAGACAGGCCCCCGATAGCGGTGCCGCACGTTCCATGGCCCCTGTCGGCGATGACTGGGCGATTGGGCGTCGACGCGTCCCCCCTCGAGCCTGATTGCACCCTGCCCCCCCCCTTGACGTTGCACGGGTCACGTCGGTTCCATCGATCTGACCCGATATCGGTCTTGGCCAGCCCGATCCGATTCGATCCCAGTATGCGGCGATCGGTTGCGGCCCTGTGTGTTTGCATGGCGAGCTTTTGCATCTTGGCGCAGGGCCGATTTGATGTCGATCCCGTGCCAGTGCAGCCCGATCCGACACGCATTCCGATTCGTTCCACTTTGCCAGGTCGATGTTGACGAGTCCTGCTTTGCCCCTGATTCCCAGAGCCCATCACGTCGGGCATTCCACAAAGGGCCTCGAGCACGGCGGGAAGCTGGCGGAAACCGACGGGAGGGAGGAGGAGGAGGAGGACGACGAAGAGGAGGAGGAGGAGGAAGAGGAGGAGGAGGAGGAGGAGGAGGAGGAGGAGGGGAGGAGGAGGAGGAGGAGGAGGAGGAGGAGGAGGAGGAGGAGGAGGAGGAGGAGGAGGAGGAGGAGGAGGAGGAGGAGGAGGAGAGGAGGAGGAGGAGGAGGGAGGAGGAGGAGGAGGGGGTACTTTTTTCCCGGTGGCCCGCCCCCCTCCCCGCGCCGCGCGGCCCCTCCGCGCGAGAGACCACGGCGGCTCCGCTGCTGCCCGGCCCAGATCCGCTCGGAAGCCGTCCCCGGGCTCCGAGGCAACGACAGGGGGGGGGGTGGGGATAGGCATAGTCGGGGGCGGCAGAGAGGGGGGTGATGACTAGGGGGGCCGCAGAGAGGGGGGTGATGACTAGGGGAGGGTGGATATCATGGCGGGGGCCATGATATTTCCTCAGATTTCATGACCCCTCTTCTTATTTTACTACGTTCGCTGGCCCCCCCCTCCCCCCCCTGGGCCGCGCACATGCCGCCGGCCATGAGTTGCACCCCTCCCTCTTGGACGCCCCCCTCTGGACCGCTCCCGACATTGTGGGGGGGATGCATCGACCCCCAATCACCCAGGGCCCCAGGGCCCCTTCAGTCAAGGGAGGAACCTCGGGAGCGGGCCAGTGGGGATCACGGCGGCCCTCCCCCGTCGTGCTGTGTGGCGTTGTCCTGGGCCTCCTCGCCACGGCGGGAGCCGCCTCGAGCGGGTCTCTGAAGGGACCCCCAGGATCGGGGGCAACGATAGGAGGGGATAGGCATAGGGGGGGATGCATCGACCCCCAATCGCCCACTGATCGCCGATATGGGCCCGACAGCTCCAGCTTGCCCAGGAAGGTGCGGACTCACTATCAGAGGCCCATCGCCGATGTATCGGCGATGTATCGCCGATTCCAGGTCGATGCATACCCCCCTACGCCAGTCCCCTCCTTATCTTTGCCTCACAGACCCCCCTCTAGCAGGGCTCGTTTCGATTCCTCCGATTCGATTCGATTCCGATGGCTTCCGATTCCGATTCGACTCGACTTCGGATTCCAGTCCGGGCCCCGATCTCTCCATGGAGGCCTACTCGCCCGCCAGCTTCTGCCGATTCGACCTCTCCCGACTTGGCCGCCGAGTTCCGCCGATCCGCTTCCCTTCGACCGCCGATCCGACTCGTCTGTTCGCAAGGGCGCCCTCAAGGGCGCGAAGTTATTCGCGCTTCGCGCTTCGCGGTTCGGCTCCGACTCCTCCTCACCCTCCTCTTCTCCCCTGGGAGGCGGCGCGAGAGGGCGAAGTTATTCGCACTTCGCGCTTCGCGCAGCGCGAAGCGCGAAGTTGGGAGCCCTTAGTTCGATCCTGGGCTCTCCCGCCCCCTCGAGGGCCCACCCGCAGGCCCGCTTCTCGAGGCGGGCCCGGCCGTGGCGCCGCGGCGCCGCCTTCCCGGCACGTCCCAGGACGGACGGCACACTCCTGGGGCCTTTGACCGGTCCTGCTCCGCGATGCGGGGGAGGAGCACCCAAGGGCGCCCTCGAGGGCGCGAAGTTATTCGCGCTTCGCGCTTCGCGGTTCGGCTCCGATTCCTCCTCGTCCTCCTCTTCTCCCCTGGGAGGCGGCGCGAGAGGGCGAAGTTATTCGCACTTCGCGCTTCGCGCAGCGCGAAGCGCGAAGTTGGGAGCCCTTAAGCACCTGTTCTGCAGGTCTCGGGCCTCAAGTGCTGCAGCTTCCTGGCTGCATCGCCATGGGCAGTGAGGAAACTCCAGGCGGAACGCCCGGCCCACCCTACCGACACGCCTGGGGGGTGCGGCGCGGGTGATGGAGGAGGAGGAGGAGGAGGAGGAGGAGGAGGAGGAGGAGGAGGAGGAGGAGGAGGAGGAGGAGGAGGGGAGGAGAAGGAGGAGGAGGAGGAGGACCACGGTAAACCCAAGGTGCATCAAACGGCTCTAATACACCCTCCCATCCCAAATCCCCTTCTCATAAGTCCGTACAAGTGGTCTTTTCTATTGCCGGTGCCCCCCTTGAATGATGAGGGGCCGGTCGGTCCGCCAGTCAGACGAGGGGGCGCTTGATGTAAATGATCCCCCTTCAACTTGAAAGACCCCCTGGGTAGCCCCATCTGGAGAAGCACATGCCCTCCATCCGTCATCCGTCTAAGTGTTGCAGGATGTCAGAATCGTGGACGTATTCTTCGTAGAGAAGTCTCACGCGAGTGCCCCGCTTCGGGAGAGGAGCCGCCCTCCATCGGGGTCGTAGAGGCCGAGGAAGAGTCAAGTGAGTGTAGATAGTGGACTTTCGAATGTGCGCGAGGCCAAGGGGAGGCCCGAGTGCGTTTTGGAAAGAATTCGCCATCCACTCTCACAGTAAGAGGAATTTGAAAGCCGAGTTTGCGCGTGCGCCCCATGTTGAAGACGACCCGCCCCCTCTCTTTTTGTTCCGGGCTGTTTAAAGCGATGGTGTGCGGCGTCAGCAAAGCGGGAGCCCCACTGTGAAAATCGCTCGCGGGCCACGCGTCAACGCGATCTAGATTCAGTTGCTCCTGGAAGACTCCAGCGGCGACGAGGGCGAGAGGAGGTGGATGCTGTTGCTGCTGGTGGCGACGGCGAGCTTCGGAGCGTTTCGGGAGAGACTGTAGCGTTTGGGAACGCCCGGGAGCGTCTTGGAACGTCTGGGAGTGCCCGGGACAGCCCAGGGGAACGCCTGGGTCCAAACTCGGAGTCGGCGGAGGGTCCCGGAGCTCTTCGGAACCACGGGGCGGGGCGGTGCTGGAGATCAGCAGATGCGCGCCGATGTTTTTCGCATCCGATGGCAAGGGTGAGGTCGGAGGGATGCGCACCGAGTTGCAATGTTGGCATCGGGTGATGGGGGTTGGCTCGTATGGATGTAGACCGAATGATATCTGTTGCCTCGGATGATGGAGGGGTTCGGTCGGATGGACGTGCACGCCGAATCTGAAGGTGCATCGAATTGTGTGGGTTGGGTCGTATGGATGCGCGCCGAACAAGATGTTTCCCCATATCCTAAGATTGGGTTCTTGTTATTACTCTGACGCCGCCGACTCCTCAGTCAGGCGTCCTCCCATTCTCGTCTCCTCGTATTTAGATTCGTCCATGCTCATATTCCTTCGCACCCATACTGTTCAGAGTTGTTCACATTCAGACTCACTCATACTCATAATCTCGCGGATTCACTCATGCCAAGACTCTGTCCCAGTCATTCATCCGTATTCAGAAGATTCTCAGGTGGGGTGTTGGTTTCAGCCCCCCTGAAGGGGAGCCGCCGGAGGGGTATTGCACGGCCTCTCATGCGGTTTGCCTGCTGCGGTGCCCAACATCGTTTGTGATGCAAGCAGTTTGTGAAGATGTCACAGGTGGGGCGCTGGTTTCAGCACCCCATAAGGGGAGCCGCCAGGGGGTGTTTTCACGGGCCCGTTCGCGGCCAGTTTGTGGGGATGTCTCAGGCGGTTTGCTTGTTTCGGTGGCCAACATCGTCTGCGTTTATGGCAGTTTGTGACGATGTCTCAGGCGGAGCGTTGGTTTCAGCACCCCTACGGGGAACCCCCTGGGGTGTTTTCACGGGCCCGTTCGCGGCCAGTTTGTGGGGATGTCTCAGGCGGTTTGCTTGTTTTGTGGCTCAACATCCTCTCTGCTGTCAGAGCAGATTTGGAGGATATCTCAGGCAGGGTGCTGGTTTCGGCACCCCTAAGGCGAGCCGCCAGGGGGTATGACACGGGCCCGTTCGCGGCCAGTTTGTGGGGATGTCTCAGGCGGTTCGCTTGTCTTGTGAATCAACCTCCTTTGCTTGCAGAGCAGATTTGGAGGATGTCTCAGGCGGGGGGCGCTGGTTTCAGCACCCCTAAGGCGAGCCGCCAGGGGGTATGATACGGGCTCGTTCGCGGCCAGTTTGTGGGGATGTCTCAGGCGGTTCGCTTGTTTTGTGAATCAGCATCCGTTGCTTTCAGAGCAGATTTGGAGGATGTCTCAGGCGGGGCGCTGGTTTCGGCACCCTTAGGGGCGCTGGTAGGGGGCCACATGCGAACCCTACCCCTACCCCCCACGATTTCTGAGGGGGAGGGTGGGGTTCACTTCGCTCGGGAGCTCCCGAACGAAGTGAACCCCACCCTCCCCCTCAGAAATCGTGGGGGGTAGGGGTAGGGTTCGCATGTGGCCCCCTAGCTGGCTTCCTTCTCTCTCTCTCGCTCCTCCGCTCTTTTCCCTGTGCGCTGCCTCCATGCACCTCTGTCGCGTGCTCGCTCGGGCCTCCGGGGGCCGAGTGGGCCTCGGGGGGGTATGGCCTCCGGGGGCAGGTCCAGTGATCCACAGGACGGCTGGGCGTTCTTGGTTGAAGGCCGTTTTTGTTACTCCAGATCTCGTAATAAAAGGGAGGGGGTCTGGACCCTCCAAGACGAGCCATTTCAGACCCCCCCCGTGGGAGAACCCTCCAAAACATCGTCCCCAGACCCTCCCAGGCCCTCCAAGATGGCCTGGAAGAGACCCCCCCCCGAAATGAGACCCCCCTCCCTTTATTACGAAGTCTGGAGTACACCTTGGGTGGGTGAGTGGAGACATGGCTGATGACGCAGAATGTTCTTCTGTGGCTGTGCAGGCTCGTGCAGGCTGGGGGATCGTTATCCGGGGCGGATCTGGTGATCCGCAGGAGGGCGCTCTCGGTTTAAGGCCATCCCCATCCATCATATTTCTGAGTAGGGTCGAAGACCGCCATTGTTCGTCATCCTGTGTGCGAGTGGAGCAACGACTGATGACGCAGAGTGCCTTTCTGCGACATTGGAGACTCGTGCAGGCTGGAGGGATCGGTATGAATGGCAGATCTGGTGGTCCGCATAAGGAAAGGGCGTTCTAGGTTGAATGCCATCCTCATCCATTATTTCTGTGAGTGGGGGCGTGGCCCGTCATTGTGCCCCATCCCGTGAGTGAGGGAAGGGCTGATGACGCAGAATCCTCCTCTGCGCCAGTGGGAGGCCGTGCGAGATGGAAGAACCATTGTGCTGAAGGGGACCGGGTGATCCGAGTATTGGCAGGGCGTTCAGGGTTGAAGGCTGTCTTCATTCATCACTTGTGTGAGTGGAGGAACGCTGGCGGGACGCGAGGAAAGAGACCAGATTGGCGCAGATAGGGTGCAAGGGTCGGCCCTCCTCCTGCACCTGCTCCAGCGGCCTCCTGCCAGCTTGACCCAGCTGCCTTTAGCCATCAAGGCTCGTGCAACGGCGCGTACTTTTGGGACGCACGGAGGAGAGAGACGAGGAGGAGGAGGAGGAGGAGGAGGAGGAGGAGGAGGAGGAGGAGGATGAGGACGAGGAGGAGGACGAGGACGAGGCGGAGGAGGAGGATGCGTGCTGCCCCCGTGGGTCGTGCTCCGGCACGCACCTTGTGGGACGCACGGAGGAAAATAATCGAGGCGTGCTGTTTTTGTTTGGGTCGTGCTCTGGCACGTACCCTCTGGGACGCACGGAGCAAGAATACGAGGGATGATGCGTGCTGCTCCCTGGGGTCGAGGTAAGGCACGTACCTTTTGGGACGCACGGAGGAAGGAGATGAGACGCGCTGCTCTTTTGTGTTGTGTTCATGCACGTACTCCCGGGGACGCACGGAGGAAGAAGATGAGGGAGAAGGCGTGCTGTCCCCTTGGGTCGTGCTCAGGCACGTACCCTCTGGGACGCACGGAGGGTGCCATTTGTAGCAGTTGCTTTCTGCACGCCATATGCCTACGGCTTCTGTTTGCGTTGCCAGCTAGGCCCGATGCGAAGTGCGGGCGGTTAAAGCTGAGGAGTGTATCGCGAGGGGCCGTTTGAAGCACTTGTCTTTCGTGCCCTTCCCTGGTGCTTCGGACGCGGTACCAGTGGAATTCTTTGCCTTGACAGCAAATGTTCTAACATATGCATGTGCGTGAATGTGCACATGCGTTGAATGTACAGCCGAGCTGCGCGCACGTGTGTTCGCCGCTCACGCGGATGCGCTCCTAGATCAATATTGTCATAAACAAACGCTCACCGTGGCACTATCCTACAGCGTGACATGCACACATAGCTCATATGGCTAGACGCTCCAATACTGATCCCAAAAAACGAATTGCATTTTAAAAAGCGATCCACATATGGGGAGCTCCGCGAAGTGAGTCAGCAATTTGGGGTGATGAGGGTTGGGACGCACGGATGCGCGCCCCATACTGTTGTTTTGTACTGGAGGTCGAGGGCTGGGTCGCGTGGATGCGCGCGCGCGCGTCGCTCAGGCGAACGCCAACCTTTGAAACAGCAGCGGGGCTCCATCCTTGAAGCGGTTGCAAGTTTTACGAAGAGTGTGGGCGGCGTTGGGGCGAGAGCCGCATTCTGCAATTAATCACCCACTCCGTCCCGATTTTTCATGCTTCGCTTGTCCCCGCCAGCCCGTCCGCAAACCCTGGCAATGAGAGTTGACGGGCCAATTGGCGAAGAGACACTGTAGTGAAACAGAGTGGGCGACCAGAGTGCAAAGAGAGATCCTTGGAGCAAGGGGCGACCATGGAGGGTTTTTTCGGACACCCCTGCGGCCCGCGTGGGGCGCGAGGGAAAGGGGAGGAGGAGGAGGAGGAGGAAGAGGAGGAGGAGGAGGAGGAGGAGGAGGAGGCGAATACCCACGACGACTGCGACGACGACAAGGCAGAGGGGTTAACGAAACGCATGACGACGAGGGCACGAGGACGAGGAGGAGGAGGAGGACAACGAGGACGAGGACAAAGCCATCAAACTCGCCTTTTGGAACCCTCTTGGGTTTTTCTTGGGGGGGATCGTTGGGTCATATTGGAATCTTTCAAGGGGTTATGGAGCCCTTATGGGGCCCTCGTGTGGCTTTCTTGGGGGCCTTTGGGGAACCCTGGAGGGCCTCTGGAGCCATTTTGGAGGCTATCGATCAAAGGAGGGGGGACTTCAATATGCCGCTCCCCCCCCCCCCCCCCCCCCCCCCCCCAAAATCGCCTGTCTGCCCTCTTCGGGCGCTGGCCGTATGGGGGGCCTCTTGGACTCCTATTGGGCTCCTCTTGGGCCATCTTGGGGCCATCTAGAGGCCTCCATAGCGCATCGGAAGTGAAAAGGCGAGAAACCGTTGGATTGTATTTGGATGTTGCAGGTTCTTGGCCTCTTACATGGGGGCTCCGAGAACGCTTCGAACCGTTTTGTGGCCCTCGTCGGGCCTATTCGAGACATGCAGGAAGCTATCTTGAACCATCGTCGGCTATCTTGGGCCATCTTGGAGGCCATCTTGGAGCATCGGGCGCCCTCTTGGAGCTATTTTGGGCCATCTTGGGCGCCCTGACACTTTCGCGGGCCGTGGAAAAAAAATCAAATAAAGGAGAGGAGGGGTAGGGTACCCCTTCCCGAAGGGAAGATACATTTGACCCGCTAGACCACCTTAGCTTAAATGGCTGGTGCGATTTTAAGGCGAGTGCGCGCTACGCTGCGGGTGAGAGTCACATTTTGAAAACGACATGGGCTCCATCCTAGGAGATGTTGTTCACTTCAAGCTTCAGGGTGATAATAGGCGGGGATGGCTCAGGCCAGATAGTCCGGGCTAGCCGACGGACACGTCTGGGGTGGTGTGATTGGAAAGAGTTGCTTATAAGGAGAAGGAATGGGGGAGGAGGGGAGATGGAAGAGAGATAGATGATGATGAGGAGGAGGAAGAGAAGGAGGAGGAGTAGGAGGAGGAGGAGGAGGAGGAGGAGGACGCTGCTAGGACGAGGATGAATCGGATCCAGAGCGTTCCGAAACGTTCTCGGAGTGTTCCGGGACGCTCTGAGAAGGCCGCGGCGCCCGAGAAACCCTGCAGAGCCGCCAGACCTCAGCGATTCTTGATTTATCTTCACTCGGTCTTATCTCCGTCCTAGCTTCGTCTTAGGGGAGGAGGGGGAGGAGGAGGAGGAGGAGGAGGAGGAGGAGGAGGATGAAGAGGAGGAGGAGGAGGAGGAGGAGGAGGAGGAGGAAGGGGAGGAGGAGGAGGAGGAGGAGGAGGAGAGGAGGAGGAAGAGGAGGAGGAGGAGGAGGAGGAAGAGTTGGAGGAGGAGCAGGAGGAAGGAGGAGGAGGAGGAGGAGGAGGAGCCAGGGCTGGCGGAGCTCCCACCCCCTTCCTTGCGAGCGCATAGCGATGCGAGGGCATAGCGACGTCGTCCCTCTGTCCCGTCCCTCAGCCGAGCGAACTGCCCCTGAGTGGCCGCGCGCGCCTGCCGCCGCCGCCCGCTGGCCATACAGCGGCCTCATTCTTCGGAAACCGCGCGCCAGGAGGGTCGGCAGCGATGGGAAGAGAACACGGCTGGCGGAGGAGGAGGAGGAGGAGGAGGAGGAAGAGCAGGAGGAGGAGGAGGAGGAGGAGGAGGAGGAGGGGAGGAGGAGGAGGAGAGGAGAGGAGGGGGCGGAGGAGGAGGAGGAGGAGGAGGAGGAGGAGGAGGAGGAGGAGGAGGAGGAGGAGGAGGAGGAGGAGGAGGAGGAGGAGGAGGAGGAGGGAGGAGGAGGAGGAGGAGGAGCAGGAGGAGGAGGAGGGGAGGAGGAGGAACAGGGCTGGCGGAAGAGGAGGAGGAGGAGGAGGAGGAGGAGGAGGAGGAGGAGGAGGAGGAGGAGGAGGAGGAACAAGGCTGGAGGAGGAGGAGGAGTCGCTTCCCCCGGCAGTTGCTGCCCCCGTGCCTCCCCGCGCGCCCCTGCGAGCGCCAGGCGGCCGAGGAGGGCGGCGCCGAGCGGCAGGCCCGCCGGAGGGGCCGCCGGAGGGACGCTCCTTCGAACAAGGAAACATTACGTCGGGCATGTCCGCTTATAGGAGGAGTAGTCGAGAATAGTGAAAAGAACGTCAGGGGACAATTGTAGTGGACTATCATTCGGCTTCTTTTGGCATTTGTTTATTGTTTGTTCATTTGCTGTCCGGAATCCGCTTGTGATGACATGCCCGACCGAGGGAGCTTCCTTCGAACAGGAAGATCGGGGGCGGCTAAGAGGGGGGTGATGATTAAGGGGGGGGATCACATGGCTCGGGCCATGATATTTCCTCAGATGTCATGGCGCCTTTCTTCTTAATTCATTACGTTCCTGGCCCCCCCCACTGGGCCGCGCACATGCCGCCGGCCATGATTTGCGCCCCCCCCCCCCCCTTGGACGCCCCGCTCTTGACCGCCCCTGAACTACGCCGGCCATGTCCCTATACAGAAGGAGTCTTCGAGAGGAGCCAAGACATCGTCGAGGGACGATGTTTGGACCAGTTGTTGCCTTCCTTTGAGCATTTCTGGGCCATCTTGCTCTTGTCGTCCAAAGTCCGCCTGCAGGAGGGCCTGCCCGACCTGCAGGGAGCAGCCGCCCTCGCATTGAGATCCTGGAGTCCCGCGGCGACGTCTCGGATCGGCCCTCGGCCCCCCTACGCGGCGCCGCGTGCCCCGCCGCGAGTCCCAGGGAGGCCTCCCTCGAACAGAAGAACGGCATGCACACCGAGACTCAGGAGGGAAAACAACCACACAGAGACAATGAATCGTCGTTTTTCCGGGAAAAGATGGAACATATGGGAATTGGGCGGGAATACAAAAGCCCAGAAAACATAGGAAAATATGGGGAATCGTTATATTTGTGTGTATTTATTTATGTGTGTGTGTGTGGGTGGGTGTGTCCTTGGGCCCCTTGAAAGACTCCTGCTGGAGCTCCGCGATGACTGCGTGGGCCGATCCCGGGCTCTGCCCGGGCCCCCCCCCGGGCGCTGGACCTCGACAGCCTTCCCCTCGGGGGGAGGAGCAACGATGCCAACACCACCGGGGGGCCCACCTCCAGCGAGGAGGTCCACGATGCCTCCCTTGGCATCGTGCGGACGTGTGCATTCTTTCTCGGCGAGAACCATCGAGGACCATCCTGGACCATCGAGCAAAAAAAACACGCGCGAAACCGAACAATGCACGGAAAATGGACGTCCGAGCGACGGCAAGCTTCCCGAGCGAGAGATTGGGGATGTCTCGAGCGAGAGGGGGGGACCACGCCACCAGGCGGACCCCCCTTGCCTCCGCGCACCTCCTCGCCCTGTTGGCGTTGGGGTCGCCTTTCCTTGCTCCTATCCCCCCCCATGGGGAGCAGCAAACGGCATGTGCATAAACTTTTGGTGCTGCGCGCGGACTTCGTAAATCGTCGCTGGCCCGACGCCCCGGGCGCGCTCCACGCGCGCCAGGGGGGGGGGGGGGGCATTCGGCGCAGATCGATCCAGGACGTCCGCGCGACCCGTTGAAAGTTGTATGTGTGTGCCGTTGTTTGTTGCTCTATCCCTGCAGTTTTCTTTGGCTTCCACGGTGTGTAGTAGCAAACCATGGGGGCCTTGTATACCCTCGCAATTCCTTCGGTAGAGTGCACTGGCGGCGATCAGCGTCTGGCAGTCGATGAGGTAGAGCCGATTTGGCGCCGATTCGCCTCAGCTGGCGCCGAGCAGCGTCGATTCGCAAGAACAACAAGCTTGCATGGGAGGCTCCCACGAGTTGTCACCGAAGGCTTCCTTCAGTTTCAGGCGAGTCGGGTGCAGTTTTCGTCGGCTTTCCTTGGTGACCACATGTGAACCCTACCCCCCCTCTACGATTTCTGAAGGGGGTGGGGGTTCACTTCGATTGGGAGCACCCGAGCGAAGTGACCTCCCTTAGAAATCGTGGGACGTGGGGGTAGGGTTCACATGTGGTCGCATTTCCAGTTTCCGTGTGCAGCTTTCTCTGAGGTTGTCGGAACCCGCGACGAGTGCCATCCTGTGCGCCTCGTCGAGGGCGCTTCGGGAGTGCCAGGCTCGTCCCGAATGGCCGCCAGAGGCCCAAGGTACCGTCCCGGTGAGAATTTCCAAAGTTTTCGGATGCATCTGGAAAAGTGCCCGTCCGTTGTTTTAGGTTTTCGTGGGTTGCGGATAGGATTAAGTCGGGCGTGTCCTGCTACAGGAGGAATGTTCAAAAATAGTTTAAAACAAGTATGGGCACGATTTTTCTATTATGTTTGATTTGTTTTGGATATTTGCTGACTGCTTTTTATTTTTCTTCATGCTGGCCTAAGGGTAGGATCTCCTCGCGAAACAGTGTTTGCACTTGGGCGTTCTTGCTTCGGTCACTGAGGGAAGTGATGGGTCCGGCGAGGTTTCGCCACGTTGCCGTCTGGTGCCGCCTCGCTGCCGCCTCGTGCGCTGGGTGGGTCTGGCGAGGTTTTGCCACGTTGCCGCTCCGTTGCCGCATCTAGCTTGCACCACGCAGCTTGCATTAAGTCGGGCTTGCAATAGTCAACAAATACTCTGGGGACGATGTTTTGAGCATGTTTTGACCATTTGGGGGTATGTTTTGACTATTTCTTATTTTCCGTCCAAAATCCCTCTGTAGGAGGACAGGTCCGACTGAAAGCTTGCACCACCTAGCTTGCACCGCGCAGCTTGCTCAGCCACGGTGCCACAACTCGCTGTCGGGGGTCCACTGCTTGGAGGCCTTTCCTCCCCGTCCTGATCCGTCCTCCTCTTTCGGAACTGTCTTTTTAGAGGAGCCCTGCGCCGGGTAGAGCTCTGCCGGAGACCGGTGCCCACGGCGGCGGCCACAGGCTGCGCGCCGCAGGGCCCGCCGCCGAGCCTGAACCTGCCAACCTGCCCATCCCGGCGCATGCCCGCGCGCTCGGCGAGAAAGCAGGGGCTTGCCCCTCTTGCAGACTGTGGGGAACTCGTGGCGCCCAATGGGTTTTCTCGCACGACGCAGCCACAGCGCAGAGCAAGGCTGCACGACTCTGCAGGGCTGCCCTCCTGCAGCCTCCCCCCTCGGCCCATCCTGGGCGGCTCTCGCTGGCCGGCCCCTGTGGTTTTCGGCCGAGCCCCGCTCGGAGAACGCCGCCCACAGGGCCTTCCAAGGCCCGGGGCATCCTTCCCGCGCATCCTTCCCTCCGCCGCTCCGGCGCGGATATCTCGACAGGATGGGACGCGGCCTGTCTCCCCAGAGCTGAGCTTTGAGCCTGGTTCTATCACTGCGTGATGGCGGAAGTCCTGGAAAGCCTCCGCCGCTCCAGCGCGCAGGACGACGCCGCCGCCGCCCCCTGCGGGCCCGAGGGCCGCCCGGCGCCGGAGGTGGACCTCACGGAGCTGGAGGCGGGGGGTCGTCCAGCTGGGAAGGGGAGGTGGAGGGGGGGGGAGGTAGAAGCGGAGGTGGAGGGGAGGAGGACAAGGGCGAAGACGGAGGAGGAGGAGAAGGAGGAGGAGGTGAAGGAGGTGGAGGAGGTGGAGGAGGTGGAGGAGGAGGAGGAGGTGGAGGAGGAGGTGAAGGAGGTGGAGGAGGTGGAGGAGGTGGAGGAGGTGGAGGAGGTGGAGGAGGTGGAGGAGGTGGAGGAGGAAGAGGAGGAGGAGGAGAGGAGGAGGAGGAGAGGAAGGAGGAGATGGAGGATGAGGGAGGAGGAGGAGGCCTCAGGCCCTAGGGCTATCAGAAACGTAACTGCCCTGCTACGCCCGTGTTGAAACGCAACACGTGCCGTGTTCAAAACGTTCGTGGTACACGCTGCGAGTCGGTTCGGCATGTGTTGGTCCACGTTTTGGCGAACGTATCGTGCCAGACCTACGTTTTCAATATACGTGTTGAGCTCCGTGTCAACACGCTACGGGTTGCGTGGTGCGTATCGGGGCGGCTAAGATCAAACACAGATTTGGGTCTAAAGGTGTCCCCAGGAAAGTGTTCGAGGCGTTGTGGGTCCGAGGATCCCCGCCAGGTTCGTCGGATGTCTAGGTGTCTTTTCCTAAGAAGAAGATCTGGGAGAACAATAACGCCCCTTTGGCGGCTCGTCCAGGGACGCCCTTGGCGCGCAGCCTAGCGCCGATAAAAGACATCCATGCTGACCTCGAGAGTTCAGGTGGATGCGATGTCTTGTTCTCTCCCTCCCCCCAGCAGGGCCAAGCAACCCCCTCAAAGAGTGAATCTATTGGGCGGTCGCAACACAACGCACCGTCTCCGACGACGGCCTGTTAGTTGAGAGATTGGAGACCGCCTCGAACTGTCCAGGTGGCCTTGCTGAGGCCATCCAGGGCAATTTCCAAGGATTCTTGTACGCAGTCCTATAGGCCTCTATGCTTTGTCACTTCCTTTTGACGCTTCTCTACGCATGCTGGGAACATCGGCAGTATATACATGTTGAGGAGCAACTGGTCTTCCTTTTCTTCGGAGCTTTACTCGGAAGCTGCTTTTCCCCCCTGTCACCTTCTCAGAGTTTGGGAGCCTGTGTTTTCTTACGTGTGCCTCTTCTTCTCCAATCGCCCCCTTCCTCACCGCCCCACCCCAGTCTAGCCAAAGTCAGTCCCCGGACCACCCCCTGATGCCCATCCCAGCAAGTTTCTCGTCCTGGATGGCCGATTGACGGTCCCGGAGCTCGAAACGGGCACCCGGAGTCCACCCTATACCAGGTAGGTGGACACACATGACGCGGATGGCCTAGGCGAGAGCTGTACGTATCGGGGGCGGCCAAGAGGGGGTGATGACGGGGGCGAATATCATGGCGTGGGCCATGATCTGTCCTCAGATGTCATGGCGCCTCTTGACATCTCATTACGTCCCTGGCCCCACCCCTGGGCCGCGCACATGCCGCTGGCCATGATTTGCGCGCCCCCTCTTGGACGCCTCCCTCGTGGCCGATCCCGAATGTACATGTGTTCAGATGTCCTTCCAGCAATCGGCTCTCGTGCGTCCAGATGCGGCAGCCCGCCGCATGCGCGTGGCCTGCAAGTGTCCCACCTTTATGTGCAGCCATGCGTGTCTCCGGCCTTGGTCACCCCCAGGGGCGCGAAGGTAGTCGCGAATCGCGCGTCGCGGCCCTCCTCCTCCTTCACCTCATGTTCCTCCTCCTCCTCCTCCTCCACCTCCTCCTCATGTTCCTCCTCCTCCTCCATTCCTTCTCCCTGTCGCACCCCAAAGCCAGTTTTTAGGGCGGCCGGGCGTTCCGCCTGACACCTCCTCACCATTTATCACCCTGAAGCTTGAAAAATGACAACCGTTTCACAGATGGAGGGCGGGCCGTTTGCAAAATATGACTCTCGCCTTAGCGCCGCGCACCTTCGTTTTCAAACTTTGCAAAGAGCTTCACATATTGAGGGCGGGTCGTTTTCAAAATGTGGATCTCGCCTCAGCGTCGCGCACATTTTCTGTAACATATCGCAAGTGCTTCACGGATTGAGGGCGGGTGGTTTTCAAAATGTGGCTCTCGCCGTAGCGCCGCGCACCTTCGTTTTCAAAATTTTCAAGAGTTTCACGGATTGAGGGCAGGTCGTTTTCAAAATGTGGCACTCGCCGTAGCGCCGCACACCTTCGTTTTCAACATTTGCAAGAGCTTCACGGATTGAGGGCGGGTGGTTTTCAAAATTTGGTTATCGCTTTAGCGCTGCGCACATTGTTTGGTAAACTGTTGCAAGAGCTTCATGTATTGGGGGCGGCTTTTTTCAAAATGCGGCTCTCGCCTCTGCGCCGCGCACATTCTATCAAGAACTGTGCAAGAGCTTCACGGATTGAGGGAGGTTTCTTTTCAAAACTCGGTTCTTGCTTTAGCGCCGCGCACATTGTTCTAAACAGTGCAAGAGTTCAACTTACTTCCAAGATGAAGGTAGCAAAAAGTGTGGTGTTTTCAAGGATTCAGGATTATGCGGGTGCAACAGTTATGGTGATTCGCTGTGTTGAAATCCAGGAAATGGCGTTATGGCACGAATCCGGATCGCCAGACTGCAGCAGTCAGGTTGATACGTGGCGTTGGAATCCCGAGAACAATGTTTTGGCATGTTTCAGGGTCTTCAACCGGTTGTCTTCCAACGAGGCAGTTCCCTCAATGGAAATCAGCTTTTGTAGGGGCCTATGAAGAGGGAGCTTGGAGGGAGGGTTAATTCCAACATCGTTGATGACTCTTGGATGTACACTGGTCCTCCTCCTCCTTCTCCTCCTCCTCGTCCTCGTGTTCCTCCTCCTCCTCCACCACGTCCCCCTCTTCTTCTTCTTCCTCCTCATCATCATCCACATTACCGTCTCCACCACGCCGCCGGCCCGGGTCCGAGGATGACCGCGCGTCACGCACCGCGGGGGTGCGATTTGCCCGACCTAACACGAGTCTGCCCATCGCAGGTCGGCGCGTGCAGCGTTCCAGTCTTGCTGGGCGACTCTCGCAGTTCACTGCGGTCGTACATCGCCGACGCGCCAACCTCTTTGTGGTCGCGCTCCCTCCTTCTCCTCCTCCTCCTCCTCCTCCTTCTCCTTCTCTTCCTCCTCATCCTACTCTCCCTCCTCCTTCCCCTCGTCCTATCCAAAAAACGCGTCGGTGATCTGAAAGCAGTGCCGCAGGCGATTTTTCATCTCCCATCCCGAGCTCTGCCTTACAAGTTTACTCCTATCGAGGATGGACGCCCCCCATCGCAGATCCCACGGTTGGGCCGCACATTGTTGGTCCATTCGCGAACCCCGCGAAGCTTGGGATAGGGGTCGACATATCCTCTGTCATCCTCTCTCCAGAAGACACGTCGGAGATTTGAGAGTTTCGGATGCAACTCCTGGGAGGTCAAATTCTGAATTTCCCCTGGTCCGAACTCGGGCTCAATCCGGTTCAATTCCGTTGCAATCTGGCTGAATCTTGCTTAACCCGCGGCCAAATCTGGCGTAACGGCATCCCGATGGGGCTCAATGTTCTTTTGTCTTTCCCACGACACCTCCCAGTAGTTGCCTCCTGCAGTGTCTTCTCTTGCCCTCTCCGCGGCCTCTTTTTGGCTCAAGAATCGGCTCCGCCGCGCGCCCGGCCGGCAGAGCAGCGCCATAGCCTCGGCTGCGCGCCAAGAGCGACCCCTCGCCGGAGTGACCTTTGGTGCGGGCCCGAGGCTTGGCATCGCTCGGATGTGTGCATTTTTCCTTCGGCGAGGACCATCGAGGAGCATCCTTGATCATTTGGCGAAAAACCACGCACGAAACCGAAAAAAACATTGGGAATGGACGTCCGAGCGATGCCCAGGAGGGGGCCGCCGATCGCCGAACGCGATGCGATAGCAGCGTCGTGCGCGGTCGTGTTCGGTCCCCCCGCGGCGCCCCCAAGAGCCGCGCACGAAAGGTCACTCGTGCCCAGGGTCGCTCCCGCGTGCAGCCGAAAGTCCCGCGCGCGGCGATGCGCCGCTGAGAGCGCGCCATCCCAGCCGGTCCGCGCGAGGCGGAGCTGCTGGCGCCCGTCTGGCCCGCCCAAGTGGGGCCACAGCTCGAGGGAAGAGGCACGGGGACCATGACCGATCTTGGAGGTCCACGGCGGGCGGGGGGGGGGGGTCCGAGGTTCGAGGTTCGAGATACTCGGGCGTTTTCGTCTGTCCTCGGTGGCTTTTCAGCCTCGGTATGCCTTCCAGCGGCTGCGCCTCGCCGAGGGCGTTCTGGGGGTGCCCAGATCGCCTCCAACGGCCGACGAAGAGCCGAGTTATGACCCGAAGACACGACAACCTCAGGGGCAACGGTGAACCAGCTTCTCATGGGCCGGTCTTGATCATGGTCCATGTCGGCCGTCGCTGGCTCCCGAGGGTGATCTAAGAACTGACGCTGACCAAGACCGGCGGTGGCCAAGATCGACACGGCGTTTCCACTTTCAGGTTTGGTCATGGTCCCCCTTCTCTTCCCCTCCAACCGTTCGGGGGGCCACATGCTCGTGGGCGAAAAACATGCCCCTATCCGCGGCCTCGCGGGCCTGGCCCCTGGGCCGCGACCCCGCAGATACGAGGCGTGTTTGTTCGCTCGTGCCTCGAGCGTGTCCGCGCGATCGCGTATCCGCGGGATCGCGCCCTGGAGTTCAGACCGCGAGGGCGTGGACGCGGATACGTTCGCTGCGCGTGACGAGCAGTGCTCTGACCACACCGTGTGGTGGATCAGCAGGGGTTTGAGGTGAAGCCGGGTTTGGGACTCGGGCCGTTCTCCAAGGATGTCTCGGGCGACTGGGGCCTCCAAGGTCCCAAACCGAGGGCCCAGGTCACCGCGCGGTCTCTCAACCGCATCGTTCAGGGACCCCCAAGCTCCACGGACGATCTGCACGCACCGTACCGTGGCCACTTCCCCTGGTGCATTTTCCATAGCTGCCGATCTGCGTATGATGCAGTCGGGGCCCTGAAGAAGGAACCCTTTTCGTTGGGGAGGGGCTCCACGTTCCTTGAGTGCTTCACAGCTTGCCTCAGGTTGTCCTTATGTTTTCAATCGGAGATCGAATCGAAGTCTGACTTATGGAAAAAAGGGGCCTCGTTCCTTATTTAGGGTTCCTTAGGTCAACGCCCCGACGTGCAGGGTTTGCGGACTGACTTGAGTCCGCGTCCGCGCCCTTGGAGATCTTCGCGGGGCCCGGCGGTTCCACGGCTGAAGGGTCTGAAGGATTTCCCCGAGAGGCCTCGCCATACTCAGGTCCCCCGACGGTGCAGCGCATAGGTTTTGTTTTTCTTCGAGAACAGCGCTTGGTTTTCATCGGCGGCCTTAGAGTTGGCCGTCGAGTCTTCTTGTTGGCCCTTCTGGTCCGGGTGGGGGGTGTGCGCTTCTTCGTTGGGCTCGCAGCGACGCAATTGACCTTCGGCGATGCCAGGGGATCCCTCGAAATTTCGGGGCTCGGTACGGTGATCAGATATCGCCCGCATACGAACAGTACGTAGGCGTGGTCGGAGGATCGCACCGCATCGCCGATACAGCGGCGATGCTCGGCGGCGAGCTGGGGGGGAAGTGAGAAGGGGCGGGTTTTCTCAGAAGGCTCGTAAGTCCCCTGGCCTCCTGAGAAGTTCTCTAAGCCTCCTCCAGGGACGCAGAAACCTCCTTCGCAGGCGCGGGGGCTCCCGGGAAGCCCCGCCGCCCTTCTGACAGGGCCTTCTCCTCACCGCTTCCCCTCCTCGTTCGCCGCCGAGGTGCTCGACATCGCTCGGACGTGTGCGTTCTTCCTTCGGCGAGGACCATCGAGCAGCATCCTTGATCATGTGGCGAAGAAGCCACGCACGAAACCGAAAAAAACAGCAAAGGGGATGGACGTCCGAGCGATGGCCGGGAGGGGGCGCGATCCGCAGCTCGCTCCTCTCCCTCCCCGCATGGCCCGCGCGTGGCCGGTGCAGGCGCGGCGTGCCGCGAGCCTCCGGCCCCAGCCGCTTGGGCAGCCATAGCTGGCTGGGCGCCCTCCCCAGGAGGCCCCAAGAGGCCCCCAACAGGCCCCTCAGAGGCCCCCAAGGGGCTCCGAATAGGCCCCGAAGAGGCACCCAAGATGCCCCTGGAGGCCTCGGCGAGAAGGCCCGAAAACGTGGTGTGACTCAGGTTTTGGCCGCCTGGACCCTCTAGCTGGCTGGGCGCCCTCGGGCCCCAGGAGAGGCCCCCGCCCTCTGGCGGGGCGCGCGGGGCGGGGCGTGCGGGCGGCGCGGTGCTCGGGCGGTGCGTCGTGGCCCGCCGTCCGCGTGCGGTTCGGGGGCGCGCCCTGCGGCAGGGGCGGGCGGGGCGGAGGCAGGGCGAGGGAGGGGAAGCGCAAGCAGAGCCGGGAGCGGGAAGCGCGGTCGAGGTGGGGCCCGGGTCCGGTTAGGGGGCCTTCTCCAGGGGCGCCCTCGAGGGCGCGCAGTTGCTCGCGCTTCGCGATTCGGCTCCGCTTCCGCCCCATCCTCCTCTTCTCCCCTGGGAGGCGGCGCGAGAGCGCGACGTTGTTGGCGCTTCGCGCAGCGCGAAGCGCGAAGTTGGGAGCCCTTGTCCCCTGCCTACGGATCTTGTGGTATCCTTCGGCGCCCAGGTGGCCTCGGGACTGTCGCGTCACTGCCTCGGATCGCCCTGGGGTCGTTTTTTGTGCAGCCGTGGGCCCGCCGAGGACAGAAATCGGCGACGAGCCTAGGGGGAAGGGATGGTAGCCAGCGTGGGCCCAAAACAGCTGTGTTTCTAGCATTTTATCAGGCGATCGCAAACATGGATTAAGGGGGCGTGGATTTGCGACGGGTCCCGTTTCCATGAGAAATCGCGGATTTCCGCCGCCGAGCGAGGCGGCACGGGCCGCATTTTGGGGAGGGCACCTCCCCCGATCCATTGATTTGTTGACGGCGCGCCAAATTCATGGATCTGTTTGCGCGCCCCCGAATTAGTCAGCGTGGACCCAAATCAGCTGTGTTTCTAGCATTATATGCTGTGCATTCGATGTGGAGCAATATCTGTGGTGCAATCTATGTAGTGCAGTATCTTCAGTAGACCCCGTGTGGTGCAACCTATGTTTTGCGGTGTATGTTGTACAATATATGTTATGCAGCCTATGTTGCGCGATTTGTGTTGTGCAATAGATGCCGTGCAGTATGTGTCGTGCAACCCACGTGATGCAATCTATGTGGTGCGCTCTAGAAGGTGCAACATATGCGGAGATGCTGTGCGATCTTCGTTATGCAAGTTTTTTGCTCCGATCCATGTTGTGCAATATATGTGGTGTTATATGTGTCATGCAACCTATGTAGCGCAATCATGTCCTGAAGCCCAAGTGGTGCAATCCATGTAGTGCAAGTATGCACGGCCGCGACAAGTCGGCGACGAGGCGGCGACGGCGACAACGTAGCCGCCAGACCGACATCTCGTCCCAGTTCCCTTGTGACAAGGAAGTATGGACCCCGAAGTGCAAGCACTGTCTGGGGGAAAGGTCCTGGAGAGGGGTGCTCACATTCTCAGAAGGCGGAGGGGCTTCTCAGAGGCCCTCGCTCCTTCGCGAAATTGTCTAAACCTTCTCCGAAGACAGACGGCTTCTCTCAGCCACGCGCAGAGGGGGGTGGGGGGAGGGGGGAGGGCTCCTTGGAAATGCCCCCGCTTCTTAGAAGGCGCGGGCCTTATCTGCAGATGCAAGGCCGGCGCCTTCTAAGAAGCAGCCTCACCTTCTAAGAAGCCCTCCCCCCCTCCCTCCACCCCCTTGTACGTGCCGCCGGTTCTCAGTCCGGAGCCCCGCGCGGTTTTCTTGTTTTTCCGGCCCTGGGCTCCCCTGGCGGCGCGTCCGGCGCCGCCCCTGGCGCACTTCGCGCGTCGGGGAGTGGAGTCCAGGGCCGATCCAAGAGGCCCGAGCGGGGCTCTGAGAGTTCATGTTCGTGTAGTCTTTTCGATGGCCTTGGGGGGCCCATGGGGCGGCCTCGGATTGGCTCGAACACGGCGTGGATGGCTGGGCCAGGGGGTCAGGGAAGGCCCCCCGATCGACTCAATATAGTTACCGCTCGCCCCGCGGCGCGGGATGGCCATGGATGACGGCGAGGAGCGGAGAAGAAAAGAATTGCGCAAACATAAACTACAGGTCCGCGCGGATGTATTGGATCGGCGCTGCACGTGCACCAGGTGCGGCCCCCAGGGGGGTCCAGCGCCAATCCAAGAATCCACGCGGCCCTCCGAACGTTAACGTTAAGTCGGGCATGGCCCTCTACAGGAGGGATATTCAAACATAGCAAACAATTGCCTGGGGGCGATATTCCTACTAGTTTTGAATGTTTTGGTGTATTGTTTGATTGTTTTGCACGTTCCCTCCAACATCCGCCTGTTGGAGGACATGCCCGACCTAACGTCAATGGGATGGCGATGTTGCCTGTCTCCTGCAGGAGAAGATGTGCCGCTACTGCTTCGAGGGCGAGGAGGCCGGGGAGCTCATATCTCCGTGCAGCTGCATGGGCGGGCAGAAGTACGTCCACCTCTCGTGCCTGCGGCGGTGGCAGCGCATGGTGCTGGTGAGCCAGCCGACGCACCCCGCCTTCTACGACAGCGACGTGCGGCACCACAAGTGCAACGTGTGCCAGGCCGAGTTCACCTGTGCGCCGCCCACGAGGCACGAGCTGATGGAGTCCTTCACCGGCTCGGAGCTGGGCGCCCTCATAGACGTCGGCTGCGTGATCGCCTCCGACGAGCTGGTGTCGCAGGAGATGGAGAGGGAGCTCGCCCCCCTGTCGGAGCGCAGCCGCGAGAGGAGTGGGTGCAGGCACTGGATCCGCGGGGTGTTCCTCATCACGGAGGTCACCCCCGACGACGCGCAGATGGAGATCGGGGGCATGGAAAAGCTGCGCCGACGCCATGTGAGCACCGACGGACACGGATGGGCCTTGAGGGTCTCCTCGAGGCCACGGCTCTTTGAACGTGGTCGTGGCTGTAGTCCACGGGGGGGCCAACGATGGTTGGACATGCCGCCTCCAGCGAGGAGGCCCAAGATGCCACCCAGAGCTGGGGGGGGGGGCTCGAGTTGGAAGGGGGGACCTAACCAGCAGGAGGGCCCTCGCCTTGGCCTCTCGCGCTGGTGGTCAGCAGGAGGAGGAGGAGGAGGAGGAGGAGGAGGAGGAGGAGGAGGTAGGAGGAGGAGGAGGAGGAGGAGGAGGAGGAAGGAGGAGGAGGAGGAGGAGGAGGGAGGAGGAGGAGGAGGAGGAGGAGGAGGAGGAGGAGGAGGAGGAGGCGGAGGAGGAGGAGGAGAGGAGGAGGAGGAGGAGGAGGAGGAGGAGAGGAGGAGGGAGGGAGGAGGGAAGGAGGAGGGAGGAGGAGGAGGAGGAGGAGCAGGAGGTGGAGGAGGGGGAGGAGGAGGAGGAGGGGGAGGCGGAGGAGGAGGAGGAGGAGGAGGAGGAGGGGGAGGAGCAGGAGGGCCCTCGCCTTGGCCTCTCGCGCGGGTGGTGATGTCGCTTTTCCCTGTTTCCACACATCCCTGGACCAGCAATGCAATCTTTTTGCACGTCGTGTCGAAGAATCGTCTGGAGGACTTCTCTGGGGTTCAGTCGAGCCTGTCCCTCCACAGGAGGATTGTTCAAAAACAGGTTTAAGATTGTCCGGGACGATGTTTCGACTATGTTCGACAATGTTTGCACATGTTCTGACTATGGATTGAACCTTTCCTTTGAAATCCGCCTGTAGGAGGACATGCCCGACCTAACCCTATGGGTAGTTTTCCATACCGGGTCCGTCTCCGACGTTCCCAGGGGCCCGGACGCGGCCTCCCGAGGCCACACAGCGACGAAACACCAGAGGCGGCGAAGACGAGCAAAGGTCGACGATGTCACAGTCGCATTGCGTTTCCAGGGCGCCGCAGGAGTGGGGGAGCGAAGCATGACACACACAGATAACAAAAAAAAACACGGGATCCAGCGCCGATCCGAGACATCCGCGCGGACCTCTGAGGCTTTGTGCTTATGCCAGTGCTCGTTCCCCTCAAAGGAGATCCCGGTGAGGACGGCGCGGGAGCTCGAGCAGCTCCGGCTGCGCCTGGACGCGGACCTCGGCCTCGCCTTCCACGGCCGCCGGCTCCGGCTCGCCGCCCGCGGGTCCCTCGCGGGCGCCTCCGAGCAGGAGCTCCCCGCGCGCTTCCGGGAGCTGCGGGCCTCGCCGACGACCACGGTGGTGTTTCGGCGGCGAGCGTTGAGTCGGGCGTGTCCCTCCACGTGAGGAGTATTCAAAACTAGTCCAAAAATAATCCGGGGACGGTGTTCCGATTGTGTTTGACTATGCTTTAGCTTTTGGTTTGACCATTGCGAGGGCCTTACGGCCGATGCCGCCGACCCTGTAGGCAGCGACGACGAAGACAATGGAGATAGAGGGGTCCAAGATGCCCTCAGATGGCTCGAAGACGGCGCCAGATGCCTTCAAGGTCGTCCGAAGACAGCTCAAGAGGCCTCCTCCAGGGTTCGGGAACGGCTCCAGAGAGTGCCAAGATAGGCAAAGAGCGCCCTCAAGTGGCCCGAGAGGGTTCCAAGACGGCGTCAAGCGAGTTCCCAAACCGCCCGCAGAGACTGTCAAGAGTGCCGCCAGAGGCTGGCAAGAGAGTCTAGGGATGGAGAAAGGTCTCCAAGGAGCCTTAAGATAGGCTGAAAGGGCCCGCAGACGGCCCCAGAGGGCCAACGGAGCCCCAGGACGCAGGAGGTGGAGAGGCGGGGGGCTTCGATCCGAGGGGGGACCCTTCCCCAGGAGTTGCCCAGGGACCCCCCCCCCCCCTCAGGCGGGGATGGGATCAAGGAGCCCGCAGACGGCCCCGGAGGGCCAACGGAGCCCCAGGACGCAGGAGGATGAGAGGCGGGGGGCTGCATATCCGAGGGGGGGCCTCCCCCCGGAGTCGGGGAGGACCCCCCCCCCGGGAGTTGCCCGGGACCCCTCCCCCGGCGGGGAAGGGATCAAGGGAAGGGGCATCCCTTCGACTGAAGGACGACGTTGTTCAATTTTTGTCTGGACTTGTATAGGGATCCCCTCGGAAAGCAGAAGAGGCGACGACGCTGCGGGGAAGTTGGAAAAGCCTCTCCCACACGCCGACAGGGTCGACGGATTTTTCATTTTCGCCCCAAATCCGTTTGCAGGAGGACATGCCCGACCTAAGGCGAGCGAGGGGGGAAGCGAGAAATGCGGGGGGAAAGGACGTCCGAGCGATGGTAAGAGAAGGGGCGGGCCTTCTCATCAAGGCTCCGAAGTTCCCCCGTCTTCTGAGCAGTGTTCTGAACCTTCCCCGGAGACACAACAAAGACCTGTCAGACGGCCCGAGGCCTTCTGAGAAGCCCCGCCGCCTTCCGAGAAGGCCTCCTCCTGCTGATCTCCCCCCTCGCTGGGTGCCCAGCGTTGCACTGTTCGATGCGCCTCCCAGATGGGGGCGGAGGATCGCGCAGGATCGCCAAGTGCATCGGCGATGCGGCTCGATGTGGAGCCCGCTCTGCTCCGCGCTGCGGTCGCCGATGCGTCACCGACGTCGCCGAGGTATCGCCGATGCACCGGTGATGCATCGTCGATGCGGCGTGGCCCTCCGACCCCATTTGCTCCGACCCCATCTGGGAGGCTACCAATCGCATCGTCGGCGGACCTCGCCTGTCCGATCGGAGTTGCTGTCTTGTGTCACTTACCGGCCTCGGGTCCGGCGCAGGTTGGGCGCGGATCGGGCGCGGAGTCGACGCGGGTTCGAGGCGGATGTGACGTGGATTCGCGGATTCGACGTGTGCCGGCGCAGATTGGGCACGAATGGTTGCGCGATGGGACCGAAAATGTCCCCCCCGAGTGCGCAACGGAAGTCACGAGCGGCGAGCATACGCGTAGGGCGCTCCCTTGCGGTTGGCATTCCGGGGCGCGATTCCGCGGATACGCGGTCGCACGGCTATTTTCCGCGCGGAGCATCCGCGAACAAAAACGCCCCGTGTCCGCGGGGTCGCGGCCCAGAGGCTTGGCCCGCGAGGTTGCGGGTACGGACCTGTTTGTCGCCCGCGACAACGAGCGATGCGGGCTAGCCGGACGAGCTGGCTCGACCCACATACTAGCGGGAGGGAATTGCGTTTACAGCCCTCGGGCCGCCGCATGGGACGTGCCCCAAAATGACTGCGCATCTTGCGATGCACTTGAGGCTCCTGCTGGGAGTCCCTTGCCGCGCAAGTGTTTGTCTCCCGCGCGAGAGGGGGTGCTCAGGAATCATGGTTGCATTTCCCAGGAAACTGGGACGATTTGGAGAGGGATCTCACGAAGTGCAGGATCGTGTGAGGGCTGCGGCCCCTGCGCTCCACCCCTCGCGGGTCGGCCTCCGGCCTGACACGGCGCGCTTTCGCTTCCGCTTTCGACCTTTCGTGGGAGGTGGTGCTCGAGTCCGTGGAGCGGCCGAACTGCGGCGACGACCACATCGCGGCGGTCAACCTCTCGCGCCCCGTGGCCGAGCCGCCGGGGGCCGGGGAGGCCGAGCGGGCCATGGAGGACGTTGCCAGGAATCAGGAGGCAACAAGAACACACACAGACACAATGAATCGTCGATTCCCGGGAAAAGATGCGGAAATATGGGAAGTGGGGAGGGAAGGCAAAAACTAAGAGAAAATTCGGAAATAGGGGGGATCCTTTCATTTGTGTCTATTTATTTGTGTGCCCCAGGGCCCCTTCAAGGAAGTACGCGGGCGCCCGCCGCGTGCAGGTGGAGCACTACATCGGGGGACCGTGCGAGGGCGACCAGATCATCTGCTGCGTGGTGACGGGAGGCTCAGGGGAGGAAACCAGTGGCGAAGCGTCCTGGCTCGCCTATGGTCCTACCAAACAATGTTCTAAGAACCTCTCGTGGTTCCCACGAAATGTTCTCATGACATTTCTGGCGGAGTCGCTCTTGCTTTTTGTTTTCAGAACATTTCTGGGTTCTAACAACACTTCGTGGTAGGACTACAGGAATGCCGGGACGGTCGGTCCCTGCTCAAGAAAAAGGTGCGGGATGCCGCCGCCCTTCCCTCGTGTTCGCCCTGTTGGGGCCTCCTGGGAGGGCCTCGTCGCCACCGCCGGATTCGCCTCGGAGTCCCTGCCGGAACGCACCCAGGGAGAGGCCCAGGGAACGGCGATGCCGGTACGGGTACCGTTTGGTGCAACCCCAGAGGAGGCGGGCGCGGCTGGACCGTGGTCAAGGATTGGGAGAGGGCCAGTCGAGACAGCCTCCGCCCTCCCTGTCGCATGTCTTTATCCTGCTGACCTTCCCAGAGGCTTCTCGTCGCCACGGACGGTGCCACCTCGGGGAAAACTGGTCAGGGGGGTGCGTCTGGGGGCCGAGAAGCATCGGACCTGAGCCTGGCTGAAGAGCGGGCGAGGCGCGGTTGTCTCAAAGTGCGCCACGTCCTTCTCCTCCTCCTCCTCCTCCTCCTCCTCCTCCTCCTCTTCCTCCTTTTCTCTCCTCCTGTCCTCCTCCTCCCTCTTTCCTCCTCCTCCTCCTCCTTTCCTCCTGTCCTCCTGCTCTTCCTCCTCCTCCTTCTCCTGCTGACCACCAGCGCGAGAGGCCAAGGCGAGTGCCCTCCTCCTCCTCCTCCTCCTCCTCCTCCTCCTCCTTCCCCTCCTCCTCCTC
>CAUYUJ010015549.1:930066-951820 GCA_963575745.1 Prorocentrum cordatum | reverse complement strand
CTACTACTATACTCACTACTAGGACTAGTACTCGTACTACTACTACTACTACTATTACTACTACTACTACTACTACTACTACTACTACTACTACTACTACTACTACTACTACTACTACTACTACTACTACTACTACTACTACTACTACTACTACTACTACTACTACTACTACTACTACTACTACTACTACTCTCCTCCTCTTGCCATTCCACCACGAGGAGCTGCGCGACGCCATCCAGCTGGCGCACAGCCGCGCGGCGCGGCGGAGCGAGGCAGGGGTGCCCCTACACAGTCTCTTGGCGATTTCGTGGGCCGTTTTCGTTTTGATTTCGTTCTGCAGCACAGGCGGACTGAAGACGAAACGAGGGTTCCTAAGGGCTTGACGACTTTTCGCCAATCGACGTGTGGGGATCGAGCCAGATAGATCCAGATAAATGCAGATAATTCCAGGCATATGCTGATATATCCGGGTAGATCCAGGTAGATCCGGGTAAGTCCAGGTAAATGCAGAGAACTTCAGGGACAGTTGGAGCAAATTGCGGCCGCTCTAGCGCGAGTCGAAGGACGGCATTCATGCCTTCAGCGAGAGGGGATCCGAAAACAATACGAAGACGAAAGACACTGCTTGGGACCACCCCTGGGCGCGAGGCGCAGGGCCACGTTGGCGGCGGGCAGGCCGTGCGGGTGCGCGGCCTCCAGGCCCGGGCCGACCTCAACGGCGAGGCCCCAGGGGCCGCCTAACGGTGCGGTGACCACGCGCAGGGGTGGGTGGGGGGAGGGGGGAGGGCTTCTCAGAAGCACCCCTGCTGCTTAGAAGGCGTGGGCCTTGCCTATATATGTAAGGCTCGCGCCTCCTAAGAAGCAGCCTCCTTCTAAGAAGCCCTCCCCCCTCCCTCCACCCCCTTGTGCGGGCCGCCGAACGGTGCGGTGACCACACCGCGTGGTTCCAGGCTGAATTCGGGCGTGTCCCTCTACAGGAGGAAGATTCAAGAATAGTCCAAAAATAATCAGGGGGCGATTGTTCTACCATTTCTTACAATTCATTTTTGGATTATCTTCGATGCGTCGTCCAAAATCCTCCTGTAGGGGGACATGCCCGACTCAATTTCAGGCGTCCTAGATAGGGTCGGAGTAGACGGGGTCGGAGGATCGCGCCGCATCGACAGTGCTTCGCCGATGCGGCACGATGTGGAGCCCAATTTTCTCCACGCCGACGTCGCCGATGCATCGCCGATGTCGATGTTGCATCGCCGGCGCATCGCCGATACATCGCCGATGTATCGGCGATGCGGCGCGATCTTCCGACCCCGGAGAGAACGCGTTTCACGGGCGCTTGCCTTGGGAACATTCCGCGGCGCGTTTCGAACCAGGGGGTGGACCCCCCCCCCAACTTTCGGCGCCGTCGATCAAAACCAGGGGAACTCCTCTCCCCCCCAACCCCCCCCTCCCGAACCCACTCCCCGCCCCCCCGTCTCCCAAGGGGGGGGGGTCCGGCGCTGGCGGCCGCCAGCAGCGCCCACGGCGGGGATGCAGCGACGATGACCAGAGGCAGCCCAAGGGGGGGGGAGGGGGCGGCGGCCAGCAGCGCCGGCGCTGGCGCCGGCGACGGCGGGGACGCAGCGACGATTACCACCACTACCACCACCGCCACCACTACCACCACCAACACCGATTCAACCCACCACCACCACACACCACACAACCACCTCACAACCACCACCACCACTACCACCACAGCCACCATCACCACCACAACCACCACCACAACTCACCATCACCACCAACAACACCACCACAAAAACCCACCACCACGACCACCACCACCGCAATCTACAACACCACCACCACCACCGCCACAACCATCACCTACTACTAGCAGTACAACCCACCGCCACCACCACAAACCACCCCACCACCACCACTTCCACCACCACCACTACCACCAGCACCACGTCCACAAACCACCGCCACCACCGCAACCCACCACCACCACAAACCACCACCACCACCACCACCACCAAAAACCACCACCACACCACCACCACACCACACCACACCACTACCATCAGAACTAACCACCACCACCACCGCAAAAACCAACCACCACTACCACCACCACCCACCACCACCACAATCTACCACACCACGACCACCACCGCCACAACCACCACCACTACTAGTGCACGACCCACCGCCACCACACCACAAACCAGCCACACCACCACCTCCACCGCCACCACCACCACCACAAGCTCCACCAAACCACCGCCACCGCCACAACCCACCACCACCACCACCACCCACCACCACACCACCACCAAACCACCACCACCACCACAACCCTTTCCCACCACCACAAACCACCACCACACCACCACCAAACCACCACCACCACTACCCATCACCACAACCACCACCACAACCTTCACCGCCACCACCACCACCGCTACCCACCACCACCACCGTCGTCCTCGTCGACGCTCCCCGCCGCCGCTGCCCGCCGCCGCAGGCGCCTGCGCAGGCGCCGGCGCCGGCCCAGAAAAGGAAATCGTCGTCCCCGCCGCCGCCGGCAGCCGCCGCCAACGCAAGCGCTGTCCCGAGGAGAGGGGAAGCAAGGGAAGAAGGGGGGGGGGTTCGAACTCCCCCCCCCCCTCTCCGTCACGGGAGGAGGGGGGCGGGGTCCGGTTTCAGCCCCCCCTCATCTTTCCAAGCGACCACGGAAGGCGCTCTTTCCGACTCCATCTACTGCGACCCCATCTAGGAGGCCTCTGAGGCCTCTAGTGGTGAGTCAGTGGGACTTCGGAAGTTGTCGGTATCAGAAATACAGTTATCGGATTGGGCGGATGGGGGCCGCCAAACGGCGCGGTGACCACACCGAGTGGTGAGTCAGACCCCCTCGGGCAATGAAGAAATCACGACGGGAGGTTTTTCGCCATTTTCGGCTCCTGGGGGCCTTCGCCGGGCCTCGGAGCCGTTAAGAAACAATCCAGGATGAAAAACCGGTCCCCGGGAATACGTCGAGACTTCCGGGGTCGACGTCGTGAAAACATCGTGATGTCGAGGGTTTGGGGAGTAAGTGGGGAATTCGGAGGTTGTCGGTATCAGAATGACTGTTATTGGGTGCGGAGGGTGGGGTGTGGGAGACATGATATGATCATCCATCTATCCGCGTATGTTGAAGGTGTTTTTTTGCACGCGCAGTCATGCCGTGGTATCTTCCCAACACCTTCATTCCAACATGATAGCTGTTTTCCTGGCAGTACTTGTATAAATGCTTACGACGTTTCTGAATCTTTTGGTGGTTTCCATCAGCGGCGCTTCGCCGAAAGTTTTCCTGGGGCGCCAGGATCGTCCCGGGCGGCCGCTGGAGACCCCGGGTACGGCCCAGAAACTATGCATTCGGATGGGTCCGCGGGGATTCGGGGTCACCGCGCGGTTTTGTGACTCGGGTCGTTGAGGACGTTTCGGGCGACTGGGGCTTCCAGGCTCCCAAAGCCTTGAGGTGACGGACCGCGCGGTGAGGTCGCTGGGGGTTCCGAAGTCACCACGCGGTCCGTCACCGCACAGCTTTGGTGCCCCGAACAGGTGGGCGTGGCACTGAGGTTCCTCGAGGGGGCCCAGCGGTGGCTGGTGCGCCTCGCGGGGGGCGACGGCAAGCAGATCAAGCCCGCGAACCTGGAGCCGCTCGGGGACGGCGGCGGCAAGGTGATGGCCTTCTGGGGGGATGCCCGCTGGTCTCGCACGCAGCTGCTGGGCGAGATCGCCCGGGGCCACTGGGGGCTGTGCAAGGCCAGCGTTTCCGAGCTCCTGGCGGACCCGCCAGACAGGTGTAGAGGGCAGAAAATCCACCCCGATCGTAGCCACCCCGACAAGCGGAGCCGTTGAGTAAACGCGCCCGAAGAAGGAATCGAACAGGGCAGGGCTGTGTAGTAAACGCCCAAGGCCGTTTAGTAAACGCCAATTGTCCGGTCCGGGTGCGGGTGGTTTCTCCTCCCTTAAAGGTGGCCCTCCCTGAAGGGCCGCCTGGCGTTCGCCCCCGTCACCGAAATGACGGAGGGTTTCCTGCAGCAGGCGCGCCGGGAGATGACGGTGCTGCGCGCGGCCCGGGAGGCGGGGCTGCACGTAATTACAGTCGGGCCTCCCAGATGGGGTCCGAGCAGATGGCATGTCGGAGGGTCGCGCCGCATCGCCGCTGCATCGGCGATGCGGTTCGATGTGGAGCCGATATTCGCCGCGCCGACGGCGCCGATGTACCACCGACATCGCCAGCGCATCGCCAATGCACCGGCGATCCATCGCCGATGCATTGGGGACGCGGCGCGATCCTCCGAAGCCATTTGCTCCTACACCGTCTAGGAGGCCTCCAGTACAGACTGGCCCTTCACCGGCGTGACCTGTGGTGAGCGGTGTGCGCGGCGTTCGCGGGGGGCGGCCCAGCGCAGGCGCGCAGGTCGCCACCCGCCCGGTCGCGCGCGGCTGTCTGCACGCCGCGCACCACGGATCTCTGCCAGCACGGGGTCATGCTTTCGAGGAAGCGTACGACTCGAGTTCGCCTCACGTTTGCGAGAACGCGTACGACTCGAGTTCGCCGGGGCTCGGGTTTGCAGATGCGTTGGTGAGGGGCCCGTCGTGGGTTTTGACGGCCTGGTCTTCGGGGGATGTTTGCAGCTGGAGCCGGGGTCACATTTCAATTGGGCCACCTCATGCTCTTGAAAGGCCTCGTCAGACCCTCCTCGATGATTGGAGGGAGACTTGCGGGTTTCTGGTGCATGGGACGTTTCGCGCTTTTTTTCGTAGCGCTCATCAGCCAAGTGCATGCGACGGCATACCTGCAATGGGATGGCGGCAACGAGCTCACTGAAGGCAATGAACGCACTGAAGGCAAGAGGAAATCTTGATGGCCCCGTCAGGCCAATCCGAGTCCCCCGAATCCGAGTCTTACGTCTCTTATGAGAAAAAATCCTGGAGGCCTCGCGCGGCGTGCAATAGTTGTATTATCTGGTCCACACGCCAGCTCCGTAAGCTATGGGTCGACGTTCGCGCGGCGAGGCTCCGGCGTCGTCGGTCCGACGTAAGTCCGACGCAATTCCGACCTAATCCGACGTGAACCCGACGTAAATCCGACGTACATCGGGTCTCAAGCTTCCGCGGCGGGGATTCATCCACACCCACCGCCTGGGGGATCGATCTTCGCGGACCTCCACAGGCGGTGGGTATGGACATACTCGGGCCCTGGAGGGCCGAAATAGATCCATATCCACCGCCCGCTGGGGCACCGGGACGTCGGTTCCCAGGCGGTGGATATGGATGAGTTCTTGCCTCGCAAAGTTGCCGCGCGAGGCCTCCAGGATCGTCCGCACGACCCGCATCCGCGTCTCACGTCTCCCCGGCTCCCGCGCCCGGCCCACAGGCGCAGGGCGTGGCCAACGACGACGACGGCTCCGACGACGACGACGACATGCAGGGCGCGCGGGGCGGCGGCGACGGCGGCGCCTGACGGGGCGCGCGCCCGCCGCCTCGGCGGCCGTGGCGCGGCGCTGCGATGCGCGTGGCGGCGGCGCTCGCGCGCGGGGACGTCGGGGGTCAGAGGAGGACTCGGCAGCAAATCGTGGGTGCCTGGCGTATGCCCGCTCAATGCTTCGGGGGCCTAGAGGTTGACGCCGGCACCAATGTCCGCAGTGCGACTCCAGCGACGACTCGCGTAGACTAGCGTCTGGGGGTGGATGAGATGGCGCCGATTCAGCGCCCGCTGGTTAGCGTCGATGAGCGTTGATTTGACGTCGATTAGCGTCGATTTAGCGTCGATGAGCGTCGATTCGCAAGAGCCGACGAGATGGTATGGGAGGCTCCCATGAGTTGCCACCGAATAGTGACAACATTACCCATACCGCTACCCTTTCCTCGTATTGACCTTTCTGGGCCTCTAGGGATGCCCTCGTAGCCACCGCTGGATTGGCCTTGTAAATCTGGTCAGAGCGCACCCCAGGAGAGGTCTGGGGCGTGGCGGTATAGGTATATTTGCTCTTCCCTGCTGTTGAGCGTGATCGGGCACTTCAGACGGGCGAGTTGAGACAGTAGCTGGCCTTCGGGGTGCCCCCTCGTCGCCACGGCTGGGCGCAGCTCAGGAAGCTCGTGTGTTTGAACTCCAGGAGGGGTCAGGGGACCGACTTTGAGCTGCCGTTGTCTCAACTCGGCCTTCTCCGAGCAACGCGCTGACTCGACCATCGTTTCGAGTGTAGGACCATGGGCGCGTGTCCCGCTTGTGTACAAATTCCGCTGGCGAGGCGCCTGCGTTAGGATACGGGATACAGATCAGAGACCTCACTGCAGCGACATGTTTAAACGCCTGTCATCGTGAAAGCAAAAAGGTTGATTGTTACATCTTCGATTCGGACTCTTCTGCAGTGCAGTCCATGTGGTGCAATCCAGGTTGAACGCATACGCGCGTGTCCACATTCAATGCTCGTGCAAATCTGTCACCCTTCCCTCGTGATCTTGTTGGCAAAACCAGCTGGGCGGCGACAGCGGATATGACGGTGAGATGTCATGATATTCATATTTCTAGTGGGGGAATTATCGACGATGACGATGATTCTGGAACTGATATTTGTGGCGATGATTCTGACGGTTGCAACGATGACGCTGGCGATGATGGAGACGATGGTTTTGAACAGGATGACGAGGAAGTGTGCGCACAGAATCTCGACGCGGTCGAATACACTGACGATGGCCAAGGTGGTTTCGACGATGATGATGACGACGATCGTGATGATATCGGTGACGGTGTCAATTGCGACGCTGTTGATCATGACTGACCAGGCGGCCCAGCAGCTGCCGATTCGGGGTCAGCCCATCTTGAAGGGCCCGAGGGCCCACACGATCTGCTCTTGAACCCGAGAGCTATCCAAATGCAAGCATGCTTCCCCCCTGAACGAATTCGAGATGATTGGCCTCACGACGGGGCTTGCATGGCCAGCCTGAGCCACGGTCTCTTCTCCAACCTCCGATCCTCCCAACGCTCAGCATGCAACGAGGGCATCGCCAGCTGTCTACGGATTTCCCTGGACTGCGCGCACATGTGTACAGCACCCCGTGAAGCACAGCTCCTAGCGAGCTCTTTAGGGAACAATCGAGCTCTCTGCGACGGATCATTTTCTCTTTAAAACCTGTTGCTCAACAGTTTGGTCCGGATGTCGAGGAAATTGTGCGAATGCTAACGAGGATGGTAAGGAAGTGCGCGCTGGCAGAAATTCCGAAATCCTGCTTCATTTCCACTCGGCAAACCAATGGGTGATCGTACATGCGTATGTTCCTCAAGGCCTCTGTATTGAAATGTTTCGAAACCGTGCGTGCTGGGATCTATTTCGACGAGAGCTGTCGGAGACGCTCGCGTGTAATGTCGTCCGCACGGTATTATGAAGAAATTGGCCAACGCGCGGTGGTTTTTGTACTTTACGGCATGCTCCCGCGAGTGGCCAGTGTGGTCTCGTTTGACATACCGGAGCAATTTCCGGTGTTCTGACGGTTTTAAATGAGCGCGCGCAGATTTCATGCATTTTCTTGAAGACACAAAGGCTCTAGAGTTTGAGTGGTGATGTCTTGAAGTGGTCTGGAGCACATGGATTTTACCTGACCTTCACGTGTTCTCCCGCCGGCGCGCGCGTACGCCCCGCATCGTATGTGTTGTAAATGGCTCCTGGACAACAGTGTTTTGAATCAGCGCATGTGCTGAACGTATCAATATGCGGGAGGGATTTGGGCATACCAGGTAGGATTCGGTAATAGGACGATCGTTCGGATCAGGTAAGATTAGCCAATAGGACATACGCGCAGGGGCGCCATTAACCTCAGCCTCGGTGGGTGGTATGTTCGTGTTCTGTTGAACGAGAACCTGTGTCGTGGAATCCATGCAGCGCGTGCTTTGCGGCACAAGCAATCAGCCGCAATTGGTCAAGCCACGAATGAGTTGGCAAATCCACTTATCGCACAAAGACTCCACACTCCCACCCGCAACTTGACTCGCAGAACCCCTTCGGCCACGAGTGCGGTTGCTTGCTGGCACTTGTCAGCGCTCCTCCGCGGCCGTGCCGGCGCGCGCGCCCGCTCTTGCACAGCGCGACCATTTGGTTTGGCACGAGCGATGCGACCGCGATGGCGCTTACCGATGGGAGCTGCCTAGCGCGGGCGCTGCAGTGCGGGTCGGTGGCCTTGGCGGGCGCGATGTCACGATGACGTCGACAGCGGCGGCCGCGATGATGAGGATTGCGATGGTGGTGGCGATGGTGATGATGACGACGGCGATGCCGATGACGGCGCCGGTGCGGGTGGCGACGATGACGTTGATGATGCCATTGCGTCGGTGTTGAAGGCGATTGCGTGGATGATGGCGGCAATGGCGGCGATTGGCGATGACGACGCCGCTTGTGATGCGATGGCGCTGATGCGAGTGATGCGGCAGCGCGCGCGGAAAGAAAAACAATTCTTGATTCTTCCCCAAACAGAGCTTGCCTTTGTAGGGGTCCTAGCGGATTCATATGGTTAGGTAAGGTTTGCCGCCGATTTTCGCCGCACGCCCGGGTGCCCAGGTGCCGGGGGGGGCCCGGGGGTGAGGTTGCCGCCGGTTTTCGCTGCACGCCCGGATGCCCGGGGGGTGTCTGGGGGTGCCCGGGTGCCCGGGGCGTGCCCGGGGGTGCCCTAGCCCAATTGCCCTGTAGCCCTACAACTCTACAGCCCTATAGCTCTATAGCCCTATAGTTCAATAGCCCTACAGCCCTATAGCCCCCTGGCCCTATAGCCCTGATTGGGTTTTCCTCCGGTATCATCATGTTTTCGGCAGAGCTCTATCATGAAATGGTGCGAGCGCCAACGGTTTTGCCTGGATTTCGACACGCCCGCGGCGGAGCGCACATGTGGCTCGCATTGTTTTATTCGATGTGGACGCGCGCGCTGGGCGCATGCTAAACCAACGCGGATGCCTGGGTTGTGGGTTAGAGTCCTCGGGGATGCTTTCTGGTGTATGTTCGGAACGCTCTCGGGGAGGTCTGGGGGGCACTTTTGGCGCCTCATGGGAGCGTCTTGGGGGCCTCTTGAAGGCCTTGGGGGTCTCTTGGGGGTTCCTGCGGGTCTCTTGGAGGCCTCTTGGGGCCTCTTTGAGGCCTCTTGGGGGCTCCTTGGGGCTTCCTGGGGGCTTTTTGTGGTCGAGGGCTCGAAACGTCTGCTCTGGTTCCCCGTTTGGGCTCCCTCTTGGAGCGGTCTTGGGCCGTCTTGGGGCCCTCTCGGTGGCTTCTTGGGCCGTCTTTGGGCGATCCTGGGGGCCTCTGGAGCCGTCTTGGAGTGTCGGGAAGTCGAAAAGGTGAGAGCGCTCAAATCTTCGAAATTCCATCGGCAAATCAAATGTGTTTGCCTCGTGGGGCCCTCTTGGGAGTGCTCCCGGAGGCCTCATGGGGCGTCTTGGAGGCCTCTTGGGTCGTCTGGAGGCCATCGTGGGCATCTCGGGGCGATCTTCGGGAGTCTCCGACCCCTCTTGGACCGTCTTTGGGGCCTTGGGGCCCTCTTGGCCTACTTTGGGGCCGCCCCGGGGGATCCGGCATCCTCAGAGGGAGTGTGTCGGGGTATTTTTCGACCGGGGACTGCAGGGGCCGCCACGCGCGCGCGAACTCGAAACGTTGCAAACGTGTTGCCAGAGATCTTGGCACCCTTATGGCGCGTTGGGCTGGCAACCTTGTCAATTAACTTACGGGTGTTACGTTCAAGTGTTTGCACTAATGTGCTTGGTGTGATGTTTGATGCTCGAATCGTAAAATGCTTAAATAGTTTATTGCTTGCAACACGACTGTTTTTGGAGCACTAAATGTTTGCAGCACGAATGTGTTTGGTATGATTTCGCCTTCCCCGCGAGGGTACAACCCCGCGCCGGCCTACAATATTCGGAGGACCCTGACCCCCGACGTCATGATTCTTCATGGCGTCGACCCCAGAAGTCTCGACGCATTCCCCGGGACAGGCTTTTCCTCCTGAATCGTTTTTGACGGCGCCGAGGCCCGTCGAGGGCTTTCAGGGGCCGAACATAGCGAAAAACCTCCCGTAGTGATTTTGTTCGTTACCCGAAGGGGTCTGGGGACGACGACGACGACGACGACGACGACGAGAACACGAGCACCAAGGAAGGAACGAACGACCAGACGCCAGGGGTGAGAAAAGAAAGACACAGGACCCGAGCCCTCTATGGCCGGGACAATGCTCGTCGGAGCCTGGCGGCAACGGCTGGATGGCCCGTGAAACGAGGAGGGGAGGAATAAACGAAGAGGAGGAGGAGGAGGAGGAGGAAGAGGAGGAAGAGGAGGAAGAGGAGGAAGAGGAGGGAGAGGGAGAGGGAGAGGGGGAGGACGGAGGAGGAAGAAGGGGGGAACAGGCGAAGGAGGAAGATCAGGAGGAGGAGGAGAAGGAGGAGGAAGGCGAAGGGGAGGGGAGCAAACACGGCGAGTCGGCACAGGCATGCAGGAAGACAGAGCGAGGGCGGCAGAGGCAGCGGCAGGCACGTGCGCGCGTGTGTGGGGGGTCTCGTTGTATTTGCTGCAAGGGGCTGTTGAAGAACAGCGACGGCGGGCAACAATTTGCCATGAATTTGCAGTGCTCCAGGGGGGGGCGAGAAGTCTGATCCGGGGCGGGTGGTGGAGTCTATTTCCCAACCATCCTGTGGTGCTGGGTCCTCGTTTGGAAGAGAAATCCCCTCTTCCTTCCCCTGGTGTTGGCCCCGCGTTCTCCTCCTTCCTTCTCCCTTCCTCCTCCCCCTCTTCCCTCCTCCCTGCGCTTCCCCCACCCAATACACCGCTTCGTGGCCCCATAGGGAGCTCCACCGAAGGTCTCAGCGGCGGAGCTCGCATGCGGTTCCTTCGCCCAGTACATCACTCCGTGGCCCCACAGGGAGCTGACCGAAGGTCCCAGTGGCGGAACTCGCATGGGGTTCCCACGCCCAGTTCAGCGCTTCGTGGCCCCATGGGGCGTTCCACCGAAGGTCTCAGCGGCGGAGCTCGCATGCGGTTCCTTCGCCCAGTACATCGTTCTGTGACCACATAGGGAGCTTCACCGAAGGTCCCAGTGGCGGAACTCGCATGTGGTTCCTGCGCCCAGTGCAGCGCTTCGTGGCCCCATGGGGAGCACACATTTCACGCGCTTCGTGGCCTCATAGCTGATTGGCGTGGTCCTGGACTGCGGCCGCCACGAGGTCGGGAACGGCAAGAAGGAGGACGACGATTGGTGGCTGGAGCTCTACGCGCTGCTCTCGCGCGCCACGCGCCACGAGGACCTCCTGCTCATGCGGGCGCCGTGGATCAAGTTCTTCGTGGCAGGGCCGCTGGAAGGCTTGCGGAAGCAGCTGTGGCAGTTTGCGGCGCGCACGAAGCGGCGCCGGAGGGAGGCGACGGCCCTCGCCAGGGAGCTGGGCTTCACCGAGTTTATTCGCGAGGCCTGACCAGGGGGGCGGCCCGCCCGAGCTTCGCCGTCTCTCGGCGGTCTCACTGTTTGGCCCCGCGCCGCGGACGGATGACCCGCGCGCGTCGGTCGGGCCTTCTCGGGGCGACAGGCGCGCGTCGCAGGAACTTTGCGCTTCGCTCTGCCCAGCGCCTCGTTCGCCTGTCGTCGCTCTGCCCAGCAGCCAGAGCCTTGCCCTCAATCGGTCAGCGCGCTAGCTCTTTTTGCTCCGCGCGCCGGACGACCCGCGCGCGTCGCCGGGGCCCTCTCGGAGCGGCAGGCGCGCGTCGCGGGGGCCCCGCGCTGCGCTGCGCCCGCGGCTTCGGGCTTCGGAGCGCGCGGGCGCACAGGGAGAACAAACAACAAGGGAAGGGCGGTCTTGGACAGTCTAGCTTTTCTCGCTGCTCCCCATCCAACAGATCGCGGGCAGAGGGAGCCACGCCAAAGGCCACGTAGGGAACTCCGCCGAAGGCCCCAAAGGCAGCGCCCGCGCGCCGCCGCCGCTCCACTCCAGCACTCCCCTCGCGCGGCTCGTGCCCCCATAAGGAGCTCCGTCGAAGACGCTATTCGCAGGTGCAGTATTCACAGACGCGCACGGCTGGGTCCTTCGCCAGACTGTTTTTTGTGATTTCTTGGGGCGGGGGAGGCGAACCCGCACGTTGAAATCGTAATCGGCAGTTCTTTACTTAGCGCGCACATCCCACGCTCGCGCTCGCGACTTTTATCGCAAAACCCATCCGGCTACGATTGCGATTGCCGCTTGAGACTTATTGGCGCGGCTCTGCGGCCGCGCTGGCGCGCTCCCGCCCCCGCGCAAATCGGCCAGTTGGCTTGGCGCAAATGATGCGGCCGCGATGACGCTTGCATATGGGGGCTTCCCAGCGCGCCCGGGCGGCTCAGCGCGGGCCGGTGATTCGGACGGGCGCGACATCGTGATGACGACGGCATCGGCGACAACCTGTGCAACGACGACGATGACGGCAGCGGCGATGATTCCGACGATGATGTTGATATGTGTGATGTTGGTAATTAATGATTATGGTGATGGCGGTGTTGATCGTCAATGATTGTTGTGATGCTGATGGTGATGATGATGATGATGGCGATAATGCGGGTGATGTTGACGAGTCTAAAAGGTGACGCGGACGACGGCGACAATTCGTGTGACGATGGTGGGGGAATTCGCGCCCGCAGCAACCGTACCATCGTGGCATTATTTCGACGTGCGCGCGCGAGAACGTGCGATGTTGGCCCGCACTGTCACTCGAGACGCGTCGCTTAACCCCACCAGCGCATCCAGAAACAATGCCTAGACGAGCTGCCTTGATCGGGAACGTTGGGGAGCGCGCACTGGAAAAAAAACTGTAGCACAAGAGGGGGAGGATGGAGGAGGAACCGGAGGAGAAACAGGACGAGGAGGACGAGGAGGAGGAGGAGGAGGAGGAGGAGGAGGAAAAGGACGAGGAGAGAGGGAGAGGAGGAGGAGGAGGGAGGAGGAAAGAGTGGGAATTGGCAAATGAAGGAGATCAGGAAGAGGAGGAGGAGGAGGATGAGGAGGAGGAGGAGGAGGGAGGAGGAGGAGGAGGAGGAAGAGGATGATGATGAGAGGAGGAGGAGGAGGAGGAGGAGCAGGAGGAGGAGAAGGGGAGAAGGAGGAGGACGAGGAGAGGAGGAGGAGAGGAGGAGGAGGAGGAGGGGAGGGGAGGGAGGAGGAGGAGAGGAGGAGGAGGAGGAGGAGGAGGAGGAGGAGGAGGAGGAGGAGGGCGAGCAGAAAGCCCGGAGGCCTCTTGGATGCCCCGCAGAGTCTCTTCAGATTTCTTCCGGGAGTTTCGTGGAGTTCTCTTGGGGCGTCTTAGGTATATTTTGGCAGTCCCTGTGGCCACTTGAGGCGTTGTGGGGTCCTCTGGGGGGGGTCCTGAGAGCCTCTTAGGGGCTTCTCGGGGGTCTCTGTGGGGCAACTTTGGGCCTCCTGGGTACCTCTCGTGGCCGACTTGGGGCACCCTTGGGAGCCTCGGGGGCCAGTTTGGGGCCCATCTTTGGGGAGATCGATCAAAGGAAAGGGGCCCCTTCATTAGGGTCCCCCCTTCCCTGGAGGCCAGAATGTTGCCAGAACCTGTGCAAAATCCCTGGAGTGGGCCTTGTTGCCGACGCCTTGGGGCGTCTTGGATGCCTCTTGATGCCTCTTGGGGGTCTCATGGGAGCCTCTTGGGGGCCTCTTTGGGGCCTCCTAGGGGCCTCTTGGGGCCTCCTGCGCACCAGTTGGGGTCCCATTGGGGCATCCTTGGGAGCCTCGGGTGCCATCTTGGGGCCTCCTCGGAGGAGATCGATCAAAGATGGGGGGCTCCTTACTTAGGGCCCCGGCCCCCAGGAGGCCAGAATGTTGCCAACACCCTTGTGAAATCAATGATGTTGGCCTTCTCGCCGAGGCCTTTTGGGCCGTCTTGGGTGCCTTTTGAGGCCTCTGATGGGGCCTCATGGAAGCCTCTTGGAGGCATCTTGGGGGCATCTCGGCGGCCTCTTGGGGCCTCCTGCGCACCTCTTGGGGCCGTTTTCGGGCACCCGTGGGAGCTTCGGCGCCTCTCGAGGCCATCCTCAATCTAGGAGAAGATCGATCAAAGGAGGGGGAGGTTTTAAGTAGCGTTGCCCCGACACCCCCCCAAGGAGGGAGGCCAACATGTGGCCAAACATCCATGATTTTGACCTCCTCGCGAAGCCTTCTTGGACGCTCGCGGAACGCCCCGTCCAGACAAAGGGGGAGGGGGGAGGGAGAGGGGTGAACCCTTCCCCGAAGAGAAAGAATTGGGATGGAGGGGAAACTCGAGTTGAACCACTCACGCCCTCGAGGGCTGGTCGGATGTTCGACAGAGTCAATGGGTGCGCGATTGTGGCTGAACGCTTATTTTTACGTGCGCATTCGGCCACGCGCGCGTGTGAGATGCGGGGCCGTCGCCATTTGGCCTGGGCTGGATACCCATGTCTGTCGCACGCTAGGTGGTGAAATCTATGTGGTGTAGCGTACGCCTTGCACGATACGGGGTGCAAGCTGCAACATATGGGGTGTAATTTAATAGATGTGCATCCTGAAACGCGATGTGCCGATGAAGCGCCAACGCGCGGCTCTAGAGGTCCCGACCCTTTTCCCAGGGCCAGTAGTTCGTCCCGCATTCATGTTCGATGTTCCCGGGGTCCCGGAAGTGGGCCCCAGTTGCCGAAGTCAACCGAAAAAAGTGCGGGATGACAACATCAAGTCGTCGGAGATTTAGGCTCCTGTTCTTGGTTGTGCCGTCTGGTTGACGCCATCGAATTTGCGCGCTGCCAGAAAACCGAACAGTCAACGCGGGTAGTGAGGATGGGCGATTTTCCAAGGTTGCCCTTGCATCCTTCCCCTTCGGCCCATCCTTGGCCATGTCTGCTGGGCGCGCCCGGCTCGAAACGTGTGGACATAGCCTCCCAAGGCCGTTGCATCCTTCCTGCGCACCCCTTCCTCTACACGTTGACTGTGCGTCCCAGGCCTCTCCCGGGGTGCGCCCTGACCAAGATCTCGAGGACACTTCGGCCGTGGCGACGAGTTCTGTCCAGGACGAGCAGCGGCATCGGTAGCCCTTCCTTTCAGACGCGTCGGTCCTCTGTCCTCCTTTATCCTATGTCCTCCTTATCGTCTGATCTTGCATCCTTGTTGTGCGCGTTGTTGGCGGCGCGCACAAGGGGGTAGGGAGAGGGGGGAAGCCCTCTTAGGAGGAGGCTGCTTCTTAGAAGGCGCCGGCCCTACGTCTACAGACGAGAGCCGCGCCTTCTAAGAGGCAGGCGTGCTTCTAAGAAGCCTTCCCCCCTCCCCCTACCCTCCTCCTCCTCCTCCTCCTCTTGCTTCTCCTCCGTTGCCATTTTGGCTCAAGATGTCGATTTCGGGGGGCTGTCAGCCTCCTGGCCGAACAGACACCGCTAGTCCGCGGACTGCATTCGAGCATACTCGAGACAAGGGTGCCTCGTTTATCGAACTTCTCCTGAGTTTTGTTCTCACGTGGCGGACACTCCCCCCGCAGCCACGGTCGCAGACGGGGCGCTCCGACGTGGCGGCATCCAGAAGCGCAAGGGCCATGGCTACAGTGACCCTCCTGGTGGTCGTGGCGATCGGTCGCGGACCCCACCTCCCAACGAAGAAGCTGCCCTGGATTCCTTCGCCACCATGGCCTACGTCCAGACCCTCAAGGACAAGCTCGACTCCATGGAGTCCTCCATCAGCGACACCATCAACGCCTCCGTCTCCTCCGCGATGGGCAGCGCCGCGGGTCCCATCTCGGCTGCCCTCGCCGCGGCCCAGGCAGGCATCAACGGCCTCTCGGGCAAGATCGGGCAGGATGTCGGCATCGCAGTTGGCCAGCAGATCGACCCCACTCGCAACTCCTTCCAACAGCAGTTCGACGCATTCACCCAGAGGATCGTGGACATTGAGAGCCGCCAGGACCAGACCGACAAGACCATCGCCCACATGTCAGAGCAGATCACGGCTCTGCAGAAGGCGCTGGAGGTCGCGAACAAGCAGCCGGTGCAGGAGGCCTTCGTTGGCCGCGATTTCGAAAGGATTGTGGATTTCACCATCATAAAAGTGCACGCCGACGGCCTGGTCACCCTCGACAAAGCCACGGAGGCCCCCACCAAGTGGATCACCGATTGCGGCGTCGACAAATCTCTCTTCCAAGTTCAAGGCCAAGGTACCTCAAGATATTTCACGATCCAGTTCACGGGCCTCCCTTGCCCCGCCTCTCGCCGCGTGCAGAAAACGCTGGACAGCCTCCGCAACCGCGATGGCAGCTGGACCCGCATCCGAGCCCCCGCTATTGCAGGCAGTGGGTCCTTGGAGCTGCGCGCTGGCCCCGACAAGTCGCCCAAGCAGATCAAGACGGAGATCGTCGGCAAGCGGATTCGGCAGGCCCTCGGCCGGGCGCTCCCCAACCACACGTGGAGGGTCGACCGTGCCAACGGCTGGGTGTCGGCCAATTGCTCTCCTGTCCTCTCCTTCGCTGTGCTTCCTGGGCGGGATGAAGCCACCACGATGGCCTACCAGGACACTGGCCTCCCTGCCTTGGGCATCACGCGCGCGCAGATCAAGGACGCGATCGAAGATGTGGTCACGCCTGAGGCCGCTCCCCAGTTCTGATTTTGACAAAATCGCAAGAGGTCTGAAGCGAGCCCCCAGCGGTCCGTCACCGAGTCTTGTTGTGGGTATATGGAATGCGCGTGCCTTCCTCAGCTACCAAGGGCGCCGCGTCGTCGAGAAGTCCTCCTACCTGCGCTCCCTTCCCCTCGCCACTATGATCCTCGGCATCCAAGAGGCCCACCATAACCACACCCAGCTGCTCGCCTTCATGAGGAAGATCAACACCAAGCTCTGCGTGCACTCCCCCTTCGCGCCAGGCCACCATGAGCAAGTCAGTGGTCGCGTTGCCACAGTCTTCCCTGCAGGACTCCAGGCTGAGAGCGAAGCCCTTCTTTCAAGCAGTGTCTTGCGTACTGTTTTCCAAGCTGGCGGCCAGAAGCTGATCTTCTACAACATCCACAACTACGAAATCAACAGCGCGGCGGTCAGGCGCACCTCGACCAAGGTCATCAGTGACCTGCACCTTGCGAAAGCCTGCCCGAGAAAGGTGGTGCTGACCATCATCGGGGACTTCAACTTCGCCGCCGTCGGGGAGCTGAAGCTCACCGAGCCCACCTCCAGACCCTCCTCTGAGGCCACCGAGACATCCAAAGCATCGGCACGCAATTGGCATGGTGCGCTCAAGCATCTGGTGGAGACCGAGGGCAATGATACTACTCACTACGTTGCCGAGACTCTGGCAGAGTCGACCATAGACCGTTACTTCTGCTCCATCACGCCATCCCAGGTGATCCACCTGGCCGTCACCTCCAGTACCTGTTCCACCCCTGAGGAGCTCTCTTGCCGTCGGTCAGCGACCATGCTGCCGTCCTCGTCTCCATCGCCGCGTGCGACCTCAAGGCTGCGCAGAAACAGCCGATTTCCCAATGCACTTTCAAGTCTCCCATGTTCAAGCAGATCGAGGAGAAGGTACTCAGCCGCGCTGACCTCGACAAGCCGTCGCCCCCGTCCAGACTATCCAGAATACGGAACTCTTCCGAGAAGTTGCCCGCGCTGCCCGTGATCGCATCCATGAAGAACACCCAGGGCAAGGTGAAGTCCAGCTCCAGCTGGCCCGCGCTGTCTGGCGCCAGGATCGCTCGCTCGCTGCCCGCCTCCTCCGAGCCCATGCCAAAGCTCAAGATATCCTCGACGCACGCAATGACCAGATCAAGCTCGCCGACCCCGCCAAGTTCGAGGAGTGCGCCAGCAATCTCTTCCGACGAGACGTCGATCAACGCCGAGCCGCCATCGACCTGGCCCGTCAGAGGGGCCGTCTCCCGCCCGCGCAAGCCCGCGCGTAGTTTCAGGCGCTGCGCCGCAATATCCAGCTCTGGATCCCGATCAGCAAGCGCTTGGTGATCACCGGCGTGAAGACGAGTGTTTGGACAGTGGCGGGGCCGACCGAGAGATCGCAGAAGCTCACTAAACACTGGCAGCCCGTTTTCCAAGGCAAGAACGTGGACATGGCGGAGAGCTGCCTCGACGATTTCGCGCCCAATATCGACTTCAATGAGTGCCAGCCCCCTCACTACGACACGCTCAAGAGATTCGCGAGCAGGTCTTCCTCGACCTCCCCTGGCGTGGACGGGCCCCCCATGCATCGCCTGGTCCGCGCGTGAGAAGTGCACGGGGGCCCCCTGGCATGTCGCGACTTGGGTGCCGGGCGGCGGCCTCCTCCCCGACGAAGCCAACGCGACGGTCCAGGCCTTCCTCCCCGATGGGGGAAGAACCAGGCGACGCCGAGCACACCGGCTGCCACCGTGACCCGTCCAAAGTTCGAGTCCTCGGGCTTCGGAACACCTCCCTCGAAATCATCGGCAGCACGATGAACGCTGCGCTGGCCACGCTGGCTGCCGACGCGGCCCCAGCATCGCAGCTGGGGTTCATCCAGCGCCGCAACTTCTGCTACAACATCCTGGAGCTGGATGCCACGAGCCGCATCGCGCCCGCTGGCCCCGACGCCATGACCAAGCTGCCCGTGCTGGTGTCGCTGGACATCGCGCAGGCCTTCCCGAGCTTCCCGCGCCAGTTCATCCGCCTCGCGCTGGAGGCCATGGGCGCTCCTGGGGCTGTCCTGAACTTGTTTGATTCGATGTGCCACAACATCCTCGCGATGGCCCCGTGCGCTGGCAGGTGCATCCCGCTGTTCTACATCCACTTGGGCATCGTCCAGGGCTGCGGGTGGAGTGGCACGCTCTACGCGATGGGCACCGCCTGCTTCCTCCTCGACTTCGAGAAGAAGCTCGAGCTCAGGGGTCTCGGGCTATGCCGAGCGTGTGCCGACGACCTCGGGCTGGTGCTCGCGGCGATCGCTCACCTGACTCAACTGGCAGGGGCGATGGCCCTCATGGAGGACCTCGCTGGCCGAGCGCTGACGCCTGCCAAGTGCCACATCATCCCGCTCGCGTGCCCCGTCGACGACCAGCTCGTGCTCAGGCTGCGCAACGCCCTGATCGCGATTGCCCCACGCTTCCAGGAGTTCAACATCTGCGACCGCCTGACCGACTTCGGACTCTTGCTGGGCCCTGGGGCGACCGCTAATCTGATCTACGCCAAGGCCTTCCAGAAGTTCCGCTGGCGCACCAAGATGTACAATGCCAGCGACACCCACTCGACGGGCTCCGCCCAGTTGTTGAATGGCCGCGCCCTCCCTGTCCTCAGCAACCTAGCCCAGTGCGCTTTGCTGCCTGACGAGTCCTTGAAGGCCGAGAACTGGGTCAACGCCTCAGCCCCGCGGTTCCCCAACGGCGCGTTCAGGGTCAAGGACTGGCCGAGTTTGCGGGGCTGGGGCGTGCACGCTCCTCGGTCCATGCAGCTCGCGATGACTGCCGCGATCGCCCGATCGGCCACGTCCACTGTCAACAAGTTCCCCGAGAACCGCGGGCGCCTCCACAGGGGTCTTTGCCAGTGCGGCGACGACCAGACGCCGCTTGGCGCTGCGCGGGCCGCCCTGCACATGTCCCCGCCCTGGTGGAAGATGCCGCCCTTTGTCGAGATGATCCAACAGATCGTGTCCGCGGAGTCGGACCACCGCTATTACCCGCCCGCGCTGCTCGCCCCTGCCCATGAGGCTGCGAGGGCGACCCTTGCGGCAGGCGGGCCAGCCCGTGCCCAGAGGCTGGCATGCGCTGGGCCCTGACTCGGTCGGCTCGTTCCTGGCGAAGCGGATCGCGATCGAGCCGCCCAACCTCGAGGACCTCTTCGGGGCGAAAGACGCCATGAAGAAGTTGCCGTCGTCGTGGGCTGCGACGTGGATGCGGACACTCTTCCTTCTCGTGGCTAACTTCGAGCAGGGTCAGATACGAGTGCGGGCGCAGGACCTGCATCTTCCAGTGCGCCGTCGGCGCCGGCTCTCAGAAACACTACCTGACGTGCACCCCGCTGGCCGTTGCCGTCGCTGCCGCGATCCGTGCTTCCGTCCAGACCGAGGCCGTGGCGAACCTTGGGCTGCTGGACGTCTCCATCGAGAACATCGAGCACATCGTGGTCGCCTGCGGCACCTGCCACATGATCCGCGCGGAGTACACCGTCGACGCGGAGACCCTGCGCTCGACTGCACGCGCAAATTTGCGAGCCTCGCGGACGATGCGCAGTCCCCCGAGAGTGCAGCGTGTTCCCCTTCCTCGTGCTGGTGGAGCCGCCGCACCTGCATTTTTTCCAGTTCGCGTTCAAGGAGCGCGCCGCCCCCGCCGCGGCCTGCTCCTTCCACCCGCGGGCGCTCCTGTGAGCAGGGGCTAGGCGCGGAGGCCGTGGTGCGGCCGCGCGCTGGGGCGCGCGGCGCCGCGCCGTCGGCGGAAGACCGAGCTCCTCGGCACGCTCGACTCCTCCTGCCCCTCCTCGTCCTCCTCCTCGTCGTCGTCGTCCTCCTCCTCCTCCTCCTCCTTCTCCTCCTCCTGCTCCTCCCCCTCCTCCTCCTACCCCCCTCTGCGCGTGGCCGACGTTGGCTGTAGATCCCCCCCTTGCCCGCGAGGCCGCGGAGGCGGAGGCCGACCTCCACGTGCGCCGCGCCAGGGCACGCGCGCCGCCCCCGCGCCGCGGCAACTCCGCGCGCCCCATGCCGCGCTCTTCTTCCTCCTCGCCCTCCTCGCCCTCCTCGCCTTCCTCCTCTTCCTCCTCCTCCTCCTCATCCTCCTTCTCCTCCTCCTCCTGTTCCTCCTCCTTTTCGTCCTCACCCTCCTCCTCCTCATTCTCCCGCTCCTCCTCTATCCTCCTTCTCCTCCTCCTCCTCCTCCTCCTCCTCCTTCTCCTCCTCATCCTTCTCCTCCTCCTCCTTCTCCTCCTCCTCCTTCTCCTCCTCTTCCTCCTCCTCGTCCTCCTCTATCATCATCTTACCTCCTCTTTCCTCCTCTCTCCTCCTCTATCCTCCTCCTCCTCCTCCTCCTCCTCCTCCTCCTCCTCCTCCTCCCCTCCCCTCCTCCTCCTCCCTTCTCCTCCTCCTCCCCTCCTTCTCCTCTTCCTCCTCCTCCTTCTCCTCCTCCTCCTCCTCCTCCTCCTCCTCCTTCTCCTCCTCCTCATTCCCCATATCTTCCTCCTCCTCCTTCTCTTCCTCCTCTTCCGCCTCCGCCTCCTCCTCCTCTTCCTCCTCCTCCTGCTCCTTCCCCTGCCGCCCTCCTCCTCGCCCTCTTCCTCCATCCTCCTCGCCATTTTATGCGTTGTGCGGACATCACGGGCTCTGTTCGCTGCGTCCTTGAACTCGAGCTCATACAGGAACGGGCCTAACAAAAGAGTTCCCAAGAGGACGAGTGCGAGAGGAAAGAAGCGTGACCGGCGGCAGTAGTGCTGAAAAGAACACGGAACAGGCGAGAGGGGTTGGATAAGTAGAGCAGCGATCCAGAGTAAACTCAGTTGCAAGGATCTCGCTCTCCTCCTCGTCCTTCTCCTCGCCATGTTCTTTCGGTCGCCGCGGCACCTCCGCGCCCGAGCCTCCGGGCACGGGTCCATTTTAGGTCAAATCGTCCTGACGACTCGGAGTGCCCAGACCTCCGACGACACGGTTGTTTCACCTGTCGGTTTTCCTTCGAGTTCGGCCCTCGGGAGCGATTGCAGGCCTTGGGGTTATCCGACATGGATCCGGGAAGATTGCCCCCAGGGGAAGCGGTCGGGACCTCTTGGGCCGCTTATTGTAGAAGTCAGGGCTGGTTGCGCGGG